>CM053591.1:108450078-108467884 GCA_028646515.1 Pseudochirops corinnae | reverse complement strand
CTTACTCTCATTGAACTTGGCTTATGGAAGGAATGACATAAACTCTAAACTGGGTATCTTGCCACACAAGAGAGTAGGGGGAATGGGGATAAGAGGTGGTATGATGGAGGGCAGAGCAGGGTGGTAGGGGGAGGGTTGATGGAAGTACACACTTCTGTAAAGGGACAGGGTAGAGAATAGAACAAGGTGGGGGCGAGATAGGTAGGAGGGACATATAATTAGTCTCTTACAATATGCCCACTGTGGAGAGGTTCTGCATAATTACACATGTACAGCCGGTATTTAATTGCTTGCCCTTCCAGTGGGGGTGGGTGATGAGGGAGGAAGGGAAAGAATTTAGAATTTAAAGTTCTATAATGAAATGTTAAAAATATATATGTGTATACATATTATTATTATTATTATTATTATTATTATTATTATTATTAACTACATCCAACTGAGAATTAAGATACACAGGCACTGTGGTAGGGAGATCCATCCTGCCCTACCAGAAAATCAGAGAGGTGAGGGGGAGGACATAGGAGAGAGTAGATTGGGGCAGGGGTTATAAAGTGGGATTGCTGTTTTGAGGTGTTGGGTAGAGGAAAGATGGGGAGAAAATTTGTCTCTCAAAATCTCGTGGAAATGAATAATGTAAACAAGAAAATGAATTAATTAATCTTTAAAATAAATAAATAAATAAAAACAAAAAATGTAAATAAGTAGCATGGTGTTGTGGAAGCAATAACAGATATGGATTCAGAGCACATCAGTTTGAATCCAGGTTCTAGCCTCAGCTCTCCTATGATAACTTGGGGAAAATTCATTTCCTTCTGTTCACCTTTGTTTCATCTGTAAAAAGAAGGAAGTGATCTAAATAATCTGTAAATCCTCTAATACTCTAAAGGAACTATGGTGTCATTAATATCCTTCTCTCCAATGATGTAGTTCACAACTCATTCATGCCTTATCAGTCTGTGCCACTCTTGCCCATGCCCTTTCATAAATCTGCCATAAAGAGCCCACTCAACATTCTGGAGTCCTTCCCTGAATTCTTTTAATATGACAGAAATGCCAGTGACATGTGCAGGTTCACACATATCTTTACCACGCATAGTTTTGTTCAATGGACAATGGTCCATTCACTTCTTCCAGTATTCTTTAGTGATTGACACTTTTGAAGACTGCAATATTTCAGAGCTTGATACAAATTCATCCAATGTGATTCATAAATAATTTCATCTGTAAGACTTACGATCTATAAGGTATGCCTCTTCCATTTGGACTTTGTAATGAACATCCCGCATAAAAGTGACAAACGACTTCAGTGATCGTGTTTCAGTATTTTATGCCTTACTTATTAATAATCAGCAGATCAATGAACAAAGTCATCTCTGTTGCTACATATTTCAAGGAATCTTGTATGCTTTTAACATTCATAGGAAATACATTGTTGAAAGAGGGACCTTAAGGCAACAGTTTGCTCTACTGAATCAAATAGTCAACAAACAGTTAAGTCTAATGGATCTTATATTATTCATTTAGTCATTGTGTGATTGTAAAGATATGGTCTTATAGCAACTAAAATTTTAAATACTTTTCAAACCTTCATCAAGGATACCCTTCATATGTGTGTAGAGTATTCTCATAAACTTTATAGAAATTACAAACCAGTTATATGGATCAGAAGTTATCAAGTCTCCTGATTATTTTTTTTTTTGGTAATATGACCCAACAATTTTTCAATGCTTTTGGTATTTTCTCCTCTTTCAGATACCTTGAAAATCAAGCCCTCGAGGCCCTCAATAGTGCACCACTTCCAGCACAGAGGTAGTCTTATTTGTGTGTATTTGCTCCAGTTCACTTGTTTATTTTTACCTTTGTTTTGCTCAGCTCTATTTTATACTTCGTCATGAAGGATATACCAGACTGTAATGTTAGAGTGAAAATGTCCCAAAACCTTATTGGTGTAAGGATGTTATTATGAATTGTTTTTTAGTCTTTCCCATTTTCCCTGTTTTATCCTCGGCTTTCAACTTAATCCTTAAATATAATCCAGACGACTTAGTTGAATTGCTCACCAACCTTTTTCAAAATCTGGTTGTTGTTTTTTTCATTAATGCTTCAATTCATCATCATCTACAATCCTTCTCCATGAGATGTAATAAATGAGTTTATATTATAAACAGTTGCTGCTTTTGGCAGATAATATCCCTCTGCTTGGCAAGATCAAGTGTTGATGACTAGAATGGTCACTAGACTCTTTTTTTTTTTTTGGAAGGGGGAGGGCAGGGCAACTGGGGTTAAGTGACTTGCCCAAGGTCACACAGCTAGTTAAATGTTAAGTGTCCAAGGCCAGATTGAACTCAGGTCCTCCTGACTCCAGGGCCAGTGCTCTATTCACTGCACAACCTAGCTACCCCATGGTCACTAGACTCTTAAGATCTCTTTGTGGTATCAGTTGATTTCTAGAATTTCAACTTCTTTGGGAAATTTTTAAAATATTGTCAATGTCTGCTTCTCCATCCACTTTCCAATTTTGGGCATCAACAAGTGAGGTTGGAATTATTTTAATTACATTATATTTTTCTCATTTCTATTTTTCTAGCTTTGTATTGATTAAATTTTAATTTTTACCTTAGACCTAAAACATTAGTTGGCCCTATTATACACAAACAGAGAAGACACTCAGATCAATAATGAATAATTTCCTGGCTGATAAAATTAAGAGGATTTGATTTTCTTTCATGTTATTTGCTGCTTGCCATTTAAAGTGCCTTCCAATTCTTTTCTTGAAGAAAGTTGGCTTAGTGGATAGACTGTTAGACTTGAAGTCAAGAGACCAAGGTTCAAATCTTACCTCTACTATCTTGCAATTATTTTCTTAGTGGTAACTATTTTTGCAAATACTTATGATGAGCACTAAAATATGATATGACCAAATTTTCCATGAAAGTATGTTTCCTATTGCCATTGAATACACAGGAAAGTCAATTCCCCAGACTCTTATTTACTTTACCAAATATAATGCACAATCATACTTCTTCTTGGGTGCAACTTCCATTTTATCTTCTGGTTTCATTTATAGCAAGAATTTCAAGATATTTATAATTCATTTCCTCTAGTGTTATTTCTTATTTGTTGTTATATAATATATATGATGTTTTACATATATATGTATATATATGTAAAACAATATATAATAATATTGTTACTTCTTATTGATCATTAGGCAAAGATCTCATATCTAGGGTACCAATAATTAAATTAATATTCTGTTGTTGTTCAGTCATATCTGACTCTTCATGATACTCAGCACCAAAACATACCAATACTGTCCATGGGGTTTTCTTGACAAAGTTACTAGAGTGGCCTGCATTTCCTTTTTCAGTGGATTAAGGCAAACAGAGCTTAAGTAAGTTGCCCAGGGTCACACAACTAGTAAATTAACATTTAGAGAAGGTCTAAAAATTATAGCATTCTGGAGTGGCTAGATGGCGCAGTGAATAGAGCACCAGCCCTGGAGTCAGGAGAACCTGAGTTCAAATCTGGCCTCAGACACTCAACACAAAACTAGCCATGTGACCTTGGGCAAGCCACTTAACCCCAATTGCCCTACCTTCCCACCTCCAAAAAGCAAAAAAGATATATATATATATATATATATATATATATATATATATATATATGTATGTATATCTTACTAAACACCCTTGGTTCCTCATTCCACTCTTCTACCACTATCAATGCAGAAGTGGAAAAGAGAAGGAAAAAAAACAAGGGTCATTTAGTATTTTCTCTCTTTTGTGAACTGCATCATCAAAGAATGTGGCACCAAGTTGCCATCCTCTGAGTAATGACCTTCTCTGTACTTGGAGTGATATAGTCTATACCCAAAGTCATTCTGGGTAGAATTTATTAGCCAGAACTTGTGCTACACTGGAATAGCCTTCAAGAATCCAGTCACTTGCATGTTCTAATGTGGTACTAGAGTAGGACTATGTAGTACAGCTGGTCAAGGTATGGTTCTCAAGACATAGCTAATTTCACTATATATAATAAGTCTCCCCTACTCCTAACAACAAAAATAATATCCTAATGACAAATGGAAAAAACAGCAGCTGGAGGCAACTTCTGTCATGATGAATGAAGATTAAGCAGCTGACTTAAAAAGAGGAATCAAAACAAAATTGGTCATGGTATAATGTCAAGACTAGAGAAAACATCAAGATGAGTTGCAGAAGAGTCCTCTAATGAGTCCTATTTTCAATCATCAATATAGATGACAAATCAATTGAAAAAAAAACATTTGCAGATGCTGGTAGAATTTTCCTGTACTTTGGAGAGAAGAATTAATCTGATCAAATTAGAGGACTGGTTTGAATTCAGTAGGATAAAATTCAGAGAGAATAAATAGGAGACACTGAATGAGAGGTAGGAATAAATCTAAATCCTATCCATGCAAAATTAATGATAAGAAAAGAATTTGGCAAGAACATATCTGAAGGATTCTTCAAGCATTAGAATGAATTTGACTATGAATCTAATGGGGAGAAAAGTTCATTTTAATTCAAAGGATGATTTATCATGCAACATGGAAATAGGTAGCTTAGCATAGTGGAGAGCACTGAGCTTGAATGCAGGCTCTAGTCTTAACTCTGCCATGTAACCTTTGACAAGGCCACTTTGGCCCCTCTGAATTTCAGTTTCCTCATTTGTAAAAAGAAGGCAGCCTGGATGATCTCTAAGCTCTGTTTCACCTAAGTTTCAAGTATTAGTCAAATCAACAATTAGTTATTAAATGCCTGATATGTGCCAAACATTGTCATGAGTCTGAGGATACAAAAAAAGAGATTAAAAAAAAAAACACCTTTCACTCAGGAGCTGACACTTGAAGAAATATTCATATTATCATAGAGAGCATGCAAAGGTAAGCAAGAAGGAAAAACTTAGGTATAGAGCTATCAATACCTCAATATCTATACCTCTATACTTAAGTATTGATATACCTACCTGAACTGAAATAGCAGTCTGGAAATTGTAAACTTGTCTAGCCTATGGGAAAAAAAGCCATCATATATGCTAAGCAAATATTGTTAATAACTATTACTCTTTGGAACAGCAACCCTGAGGGTCTTCCCCTCCCAAGCTGATTTTTTTCTTTTTTTTTTTTTAATTAAAGGGGCCATCCTTTGACTCATGTCTGAATGGGCCTTACCTCACTCTAAGTGAGTACCTGGGAAGACCTTAGCCTAAAAGAAAAGGGCCAGGATCACCCACTGTATCCTGAGTTATCTCCAGTCATCCTAATGAATATCTGGTTACTGGATCCAGATGGTTCTGGAAGAGAAAGTAAGGCTGGTGACCTTGCATAGCCCTCCCTCATTCAAATCAAAGTCAACTGCAAGTCATGTCCTCATTCCCTGATGCCATGGTCCTCTTCAAAAACAAAGGACAAACACAACCTGTGAATGCTGGCAGTGTAGATGTCAGACCGTGATAGAACCCCAAAGGATCTAATCCAACTGCCTTTTTAGATGAGCAAAATGAGGCCCAAGGAATTTCGCCAAATTATCCACAACCACATAACTAGTTAATAGTACAGCCAAATCTAGAACCCAGGTCACTAGATTCCCAAATTAGATTTAAAGACCATAGCACTGGTTCTCTAGAGCAACAGTTCTCAACCTGTAAGTTATGTTCAATTTGTAACAATGAAAATACATCCTGTTATATCGGATATTTACATTATGATTCATAACATTACAGTTATGAACTGTAGCAACAAAAATAATTTTATGGTTGGGGGTCACCACGACATGAGGAACTGTATTAAAGGGTCACAGCATTAGGAAGGTTGAGAAGCATTGCTTAGAGAAACTTCAGAAAATAAAAGTGACTCACAAGTGTTCTCTAGCCTGATTACCTGCAAACAACCCAAATAAGCATCTGTCAGACCTGTTTTCAAAATCCCTCCAAAGAAGGTAATTCCTCAAAACTTCCTCACAAATCAGAAGCAATGTCTCAACCCACATAGTAAAGATCTTTCTGAGTTGTGAATTTTGTTGAAATGGCAAGCTGTATCTTTATTTGAAGATGGAGGGAAAGGAAACATGGGAAGTCCAAGTAATTTGTGTGAAATTTCCAAGTGAGTGAAGGGAAATGATCTGAATTTAATGCCCTTGACTGAAGAGAGAGGCAGGTTAGTGAAGAAGCTAGAATAGCAGACTGGGAGTGAGAGAGTCCAGAGGCTGGTCCTTACTAGCTGTGTGATCAAGTCTTTTATATTTTGTGAGTCTCAATTTTCTCATTTGGAAAATGGGAATAATAATACCCATCATATAAAGTTATTTTTGAGGATCAAGTGAGATGATGAGTATTAGAACTGCTCACAAAATTTTAAGTGCTATGTGAATATCAGTTATTATTAGAAACACTGAACTTTATATTATCCTTAAGAACAAAAACATCATTTAGTAGCAAATCCTAGTTAGTAGATTTGTGACATTTACAAGCAAGTAAATGGAAAACTTTCCAAAGAAAGAATTCTCACTATATATTCTCTGACTCTAGCTCGGTTTGGGAATTTGCCATAACCACAGCGAGTAAGAAACAGCAAAGAATTTTTTATCAATTCCATTTTGTAGACAAGGAAAATGGAGACTTTGGAGAGGCTAGATTATTTGTTCAAAAATCACACAGCCCTGACTAAAGCCTGAGAGACACAATTTCCAGGCCTGTGCTCACTCTGCTCAGAGCAGAGAATTCTGCCTGCAGTTGGGGTAAATAGAAATGAAACCCCCATACAAGGTGGGTGAAGGAGGGACACATGCCCCCCCCCCTTTGCCGTATGCTGCCTTCAAAATGTACAGAGAATGCTGGCACAACCCTGAGTGACTAAGCAAGAGGCATTATTAGCATAAGAGCTTTGGAGAGGCATTCTTTATTTCCTCAAAAGAGGATAATTTGGTTCCAGACTCTCTTTGGAAGTAATTCCAAGGAGCAAAGGAAAAAAAAAATATAGACTTTGGAAATGGCAAATATGTAGGCAAATCCACCTCCTCAACACATCTCTGACATCCATATTGCCTCTTCTAGGTATTTCAGGAAATTTCCCCTTGGGTGATATTATGGTTGTTCTCTTGATTGAACTGAAATATCAAGCTCTCATTAAGAGAGCTCATTCATTTGGTGCATTTTCTAATATGCATCTTAATGTATATTCTAATGTAATATAATATATTCTGATGCATATTCTAATCTGCATACCTTTCTCCATTTTCTCATAGCTATCTGCTTAGATAAAATAGGTTTACTTGATATTCACTATCTGTGATGGTGTTTTGTGCAATTAGCATTTGGTGGGAAAGAGGTAATCTTCCAAGTATAAACTTGGCATACTCTTTTCCTTTAAGAGAAAAGCCTCAAATAGAGAGAGAGAAACAGAGAGAGAGAGAGAGAGAGAGAGAGAGAGAGAGAGAGAGAGAGAAGACTCAAAGAATCTAGTGGATTTTTTTTTTGCTTTTAAATCTTAAAAAGACCATTCCTTAATAACCTTTGAAAGATGTAATAACTCATTCTTACAATGACCATCCACAACTCCAAAAATGCTAGCCACTGCCAAATAAAGAAGAGATGGACTCAAACACAGTACAAATTGAGGCATATTTTTTTTTCTTTCTGTAACTCTTGTTCCAAAGCCTATTGATATGAAACTCCCTCCTTACTAGTGGAGATGAATTCCCCATGCCTCATGTAGAACAGGACACTCATCTCCACCAATAAGGAGAGAGTCCAATGCCAAAGGACTTTGGGACAGGGATTACATTTCTTTTCATGTCTCTCTTTCTTTCTTCTTTTCTTTCCTTTTTTTAAAAGGCTAATGAGGGAATTTATTTTCCATGACTATAAGTATTTATAATGGGTTTTGTTTTTCTTGCCTTCTAAATAGGTGGAGAAGGGCGAGGAGGGGGGGATAAAATTCAGAACTGATAATAAAATAAAATAAAATTGGGTAAAAAAAAAAAGATTATGTCCCTAGACCAGTAATATTTAAGAGGTAAGATAGATATAATTCTAGACTGGTACCCTTCTCAGAGGAGAACAGAGAAGCCAGTCTCACAGCCCCTTCTTCAGCAGGAATCACTGTCTCCCTTGGAGAAGAGTGGGTAAAATTCTAGAGATTTCTACAGATGCCTCCTCTCAAGTACTTTGTCTATACATTTAGATATCCCATATAGACACACACCTAACCTAGATGGACAGTACACACTTAAAATAGAAAAAAAAAACTTTGCCTCTGTGATAAGAGACTGTTATGATTTGGCTAGTATATCCTAATGTAACTGAGCCATTTTTTGCCTTTTGCTAATGCTATGAAGCTTGGGAGTCAGAGTAATATAGTAATTCTGATAGAAAAACTAGGCTGGAACCATATGAGGAACCCGTTAAGTCTATTAGCAATAAATCAATTAACAAGCATTTATGAAATTATTACTGTGTGGCAGACACTAAACTAGGCACTGGCGAAACAAATACAAAGGTGAGACAGTCCTGTCCCTCAAGACATTCATATTCTATTATTAGTTCTCCAATGGGAAATTGTGAGAGCCCATCTCATTTTTTCAATACTGATCCATCATATAACTGTGAAGAGCTGAGTCCCCATGAATGTGCTATAACTAATCTAGCTTTGTAAGAAATATATTTGAAAGAAAAGAGGAGAAAACCAACACAGAAGAGCAAAATCTCTCTTTACCAGGAGTATATGGACAGTATCATGGCAGGTAGCTGGCACAGGGCATTTCAGGAAGATGAATCTTCCCAAGCGCAAATCTGGCCTCAGATGGGTTTTTTTTTTAATTAATACTTTATTGAAAGACAAAATAAATGAAGCATGTATAAAAAGATTTTCTCATGGAATAGATACCATTCCCCCAACATCACAAAAGCAGTTGTTTTTCAACTAAGAAGTAGTTTAATAGATAATATGAACCTCTCCCACTGAAGGTAACTCAATTAGTATATGCTGTACAAGCTTGATCTTAAGTACTATTTATCCTAAAGAGGCCTTTGACAAGGGTGGGGGAACATCAAGGCCATATATGGCCTCCTAGGTCCTCAGGTGCAGCCTCTTGACTGAGTCCAAGTTGTACAGAACAAATCCTGTTAGGAAGGGGATTTGTTCTGCAGTTTGGATTCAGTCAAAGAGCCACACCTCAGGACCTAGAGGGCTACATGTGGCCTCCAAGCCACAGGTTCCCCACCCTGGATTAGAACATCAAAGTATTCTGGCCATTATAATTCTGCCAAGTTTTAGAGCAAGCAAGCAGGAAAAATGATTTTAAATTGAGTTCTTACAATCCTAATTGACCTCCTTGTTCCTTTTGTAATATTGCAAAGAAAACTAGCCAGTAAACCCCAAGTTAATAAGGCAGCTTTCAACTAACAAAACATACCTTCTTTTAGGCAAAGTACGCTCAAGTGGGGGGAAAGGGAAAAGGTGAGGGGGTGGGCACAGGATACTGTGTACTGACTGAGAAAATGCAAATTTACTAGTGACCTAGGGGTGGAGGGTCTGTGTATTTTCTGATGACTGAATAATGAATGATGAAAGAAGATTGAATGATCAAGTTGATTGAATGATTGATTAACTAAATGATTGTATTTAGTGATTGATGACTGAATAAGTGACTGATTGAGTTAACTTAGTGTGCCCCATGAGTGGAGAACTTTGACTATTGTACTTTGTGTTCTTTGAGGAGGCAAACCTCCTTATGGATGATTGAATGATTGAGTTACTAAATTATTGCTCTTTGCTGAAAACTTTGTGACCACTGTGGTGAAAACTATGTGGCCATTTTCTGTGTTAAGTTCTGACATTGTGAATGCTGTGTTTTGATTTACTGTGAATGTTTGCTTTGATTTGTTATGGAATAAATAGAGTGTTCACTATACTGTGTAATCAGAATTTAAAAGCTGTTCACAGAAGCATTCTTCTGGAAGGCTGCTCATGCTTGGCTTTACATTATAATAATTTACATTATTACTTTAAGAAGTGAATCAAAGACCAAACCTTAAACCCAATTCACTCTGGAACTCATAGATTGGACAACTATAGGTCCCCAGTTCTGGCTCTCCCCTTCCTCCTTTCCTAGCACAGAGTGAATGTAAATAGTAAATAGTAATTGTTTCTCTTTTGACCAGCAACCCTGGGGGTCTTCCCCTCCCAGTTTGATTTTTTTCTTTTTTCCTAATTAAAGGGGCCATCCCTTCACTCTGTCTTAAAGAGGCTTATTCACTGAATGGGCATTACCTCACTCTCAGTGAGTACCTGAAGAAACCTTAGCCTTAAAAGGGCCAGGGTGTCACAATGCATCCTGGGCCATCTCCAGTCTTCCTGAGGAATATCAGGCCACTGGACCTAGATGGTTCTGGAGGAGAAAGTGAGGCTAGTGCCCTTGCACAGCCCTTCCTCACTCAAATCAAAGTCAACTGCAAGTTACATCATTGTTCCCTGATGTCATGGTCCTCTTCGAGAAGGAAGGAGAAATACAACAACAATATTGCAAAATAGCTATTGCCCTTTCCTGGTCATTATCATTCTAGTATCAAAACTACATTGCCCCCCAAAAAGCTGCTCCTATTTAACCCTTTCCAGATAACCCTAAAGATGAGAGTAGTCTTTTCTGTTGGTGCTGCAGAAAGTTGATTCTGGAGTGTGTACTGTGATCTCATTACTACTAGCAATGGATGGAGGAAGCCTCTCCTTTGGGCTGTGGATCACAATGAAGCCTTCAGATATTGAATGAGCTTTCAGATGACTTTTTTGAAGCATTTTTTTTTTTGTTTTTGGGAGGCAATTGGGGTTAAGTGACTTGCCCAGGGTCACACCACTAGTACCTATCTAAGACTGGATTTGAACTCAAGTCCTCTTTACTCCAGGGCCAGTGCTCTATCCACTGCACCACCTAACTGTGTGACCCCTGGGCAAGTCACCTAACCCTGTTTGTCTCAGTTTCCTCATCTGTAAAATGAACTGAAGAAGGAAATGGCAAACCACTCCAGTATCTTTGCCAAGAAAACTCCAAATGGGGTCACAATGAGTCAGACACCACTGAAACAACTGAACAACAGTAACATGAACAGAAAAAGAGATGAAAGATGACCAGTCTCGGCTTTATGCAAAATGCAAAGTGGGCCAAGTTTTTCACCTCCCATATTAGCAGTTTTCCCTTCACATGAGGCTTCCTTCACTAAAAAAGCATTGCAGGTCTGAAATATTCTCTCCCCACCCATTTTTTTGCCTCTGACTCACAACTCAAAATTCACTTGTTATGTCTCATTCAATGGGAATCTGTCAACAAGGTGTCATATTGGAATCTGAACAAGTCCTTTTTATGCATTTTAACATCTGATAAAGGACTCTGTATTTTAGAAATTAGGCCTTTATCAGAGACACTGGTTGTAAAAATTATTTCCCAATTTCCCACTTCCCTCTTAATCTTAGTTACATTGACTTTGTTTGTATAGAAACTTTTCAACTTAATGTAATCAAGATTATCCATTTTGCATTTTATAATGCTCTCTAACTCTTGTTTGGTCATAAAGTCTTCCCTTTTCCATAAATCTGACAGGTAAACCAATTCCTTGCTTCCCCAGATCACTTATAGTGTCAGCCTTTATACCTAAATCATGCACCATTTAGACTTGATTTTGGTATACAGTGTTAGATAATGGTCTATGCCCAGTTTCTGCCACACTATATTCCAATTTTCCCAGCAGTTTTTGTCAAATAGTGAGTTCTTATCCCCAAAACTGTGGTCTTTAGGTTTATCAAACAGTAGATTACTGTAGTCATTGACTACTAAGTCTTTTGTACCCAATCTATTCCATCGATTTACTACTGTATTCCTCAGCCAGTACCAAGTAGTTCTGATGACTGCTGCTGTATAATACAGATTAAAATCTGGTACAGCTGGACCACCTTCCCTAGTATGGCCCATTCTAATTTTCAGGGAATCTGTTGCTTGGGTAAGTTTTGGACCTACATTACTAATTTGTTTATTCTCCTTCCAATTCTTTCTTCTAGAAATTCTCATTTCATTTCTTGTAGCCTTTTGTTTCATCTCTTCCAAGAATTCTAATAGACTTTGTGGTCACACCATACACTTATTTGTGGCTCTGCATATATTCTTTGTGAAATTACTATTTCTCTAGGCATCTATCCTGAATATTCCTGGATCCATAAAAATTCTTTATTGTTGGTAAACAGAAGTTTATACATATTTCTAACTTTAATTTCTAAAATAAAAAACCTTTCTCGGATTATCATATGGGAATTGGGCTGTCTTGTTCCTATTTACTAAATCATATTGACTGGAAGTCACTTCTTCAAAGAAAACATCACCAGACATACAGATTTCCTTTCAACCCCAGACTGAGTTTATCATGCACAGACTTCAAATTTTCACCTTTATATTCCCTCAAGCACCCTTTCCTCCCAGTTCATCAATTTGCTTGACCTACAACCTGTACTTTCCCTCAATAATTTCCATGAATTGTCACATCTTAAATCTTACCATTATCCATGAATGTCTTGTTCTATGCCACCTGTTTCTCCAACCCATCTCTCCAGTTCTGACCTCATTAGCCTTCTTTCACAAACTTAAGTCTATGACTCAGCCATGCATTAAAAGCTACCCTTGAATAACTCACTTCATTGTCCTATCACCAGTCATAACCTATCATGGCTTATCACCACCATTTGCATTCTCCACTCCTACTCACACTCCTGTGGAACATATCCATGTAGCAGATTGTTACAGAGCCAGTATGATCCCTCTATAAGCAAAGACAAGAGATTAGCTTCATAAACTTCTGAGAAATGTAATTCAGCATTGCTTTTTCCTCTTCAAAGAGACACTGAAGAAGCACAGAGACAGACAGACAGACAGACAGACAGAAAAAGAGGAACAGGGAGACATAGAGACACACCTGTCTTTTCTTTCAATAACCAAAATGGGACATTTATGAGCTATAAGAAGTGGATGTCTGAGTTACAAATGGTTACTTTCTTCCTATGTGAATAGGTATTCAGATCATAAAGCATAATCATTACCTTATTTCCTCTGTCTCTGCCCAACTGGAGAAGAAGCTGACTCCACAGTTCATTCTGTTCCATAAAGTTAATCATCTAATTTTTGTTTAAGTAGTTTAAAATTTTTTATCACATGAATAAATACCATAGATTTTATTGCTTTGGGCAATGTGTTGCCTTATTTGAGAATGAGAATGGGTGCTGCCAGCAAACTAATGATTGCTGACATATGTAAAGATATATTTTTTTTCAAGTGAGACCACGGTTCAAGTCTGTATTCAAATAATGCTACTCTTTCCTCCTAAGTAGGGGGTGATTCAAATGCAGTAGGATCTTATCGATCTGACTTTTGTTAATAATTTTTGGAAGTTCCCTGACAGCTGAGGAAAAATGAGCCTCACAGATATAGACCCTAGGCAATACAATAAGTTAACATCTTTTTTTAAAGCAGATTTAAATGGTGAAAGGAAGTTTGGTAAAAGAAGATCCCCTTTAGCCATTATCCTGTATCACTTCTGTCTCTCACATCTAGAAAACTGTTTATTTTCATTGCCTCTATTTTCTTACCTCCTATGCAATCTAACTTCTAACCCCACCACTTGACAGAAATTAAATTCTACGAGATTATCAATTGTCTCTAAACCAGCAAGTCCAATCATCTTTTCTCAATCCTCATTCTACGTGAGCTCCCTGAAGCTTTGGACACTGTTTACTGACTCTTTCTCCTTTGGATTCTATGATCTGACTCTTCTTACCCAGCTACTTTTGCTGAATTATCATCCACCTTCTGCTCCATAACCATGGATACCCTGCAAGATTCTATCTGGGCTCTCTTTTTCTCTTGCTATACTTTCTCTTGTTAATTGAATCAATTACCACATGTTTAATTATCATCTCTATGATTCCAATATCTACATAGTTCATCATAATCTCTGTCCTTAACTTCAGCACATCAACAATTGTCTATTGGACATCTCATTTGGATGTCCCATTGGCATCTCAAATTTAGCATATCTAAAATATAACTGATTGTCTTCCCACCTAAAACCCATCCTTTCTCCAAATTCCCTTATGTCTATCTCTTGGGGGCACCATCATCCTTCAGATGTCCTTGTTTGCCATGTTGGAGTCATTCTTGACTCTTCCCTCTCCTCCATAGTTCCAGAAGTTCCTGAATATTGGTAACAACTCTCACATCCTTCCTCTCCCATAGCCAACACTCTAGTTCAGACTCATCACTTCCCCCTGGGCTATTACAATATCTTCCTAATTAATCTCCCAGCTTCCTTTCATTCATAGCTATTGGTGTTTTCTCCTTCCTGAAGTTACTTTGTGTTTACTCTTTTGTGTACTCATTTTATTCCCTCAGCAAAATGTAAGTTCTTTAAGGGCAAGAGCTGTTTCCTTTTTGTTTTTTGTTTTTTATCACCAAAATCTCACTCATTCCTCACATGTGGTAGGTATTTATTAAAAATTTTCTGTTGTTGTTGTTTTTTTTTTAAACAACTAAGGGTATACATTGAAATAGTGATGTTCTTTCCAGCTCTTGATCCTTAAAATTATTTTGGTAAAGAATTTCTTTTAGAAAATAAAAACATATATAGCCCAAATCAATGTACTTATTGTACTAGGTAATAATAGTAATAGCAATAATTTTTTGTTTTCTCTTTTGTTCATTTTTGTGGAGGGGGAAGACAAGGCAATTGTGGTTGACTGACTTGCCCAAGGTCACACAACTAATAAGTGTGATCAAATGTCTGAGGTCGGATTTGAACTCAGGTTCTCCTGACTCCAGGATCGGTGCTCTATTCAGTGTGCCATCTAACTGTCTCAAAAATAGTAATAATAATAATAACTAGCATTTATATAGTACTTTAAGTATTGTGAAGCATTTCACATATAGCTCAAAAAACTAAGACTTTTGCCACACTCTGTATGTTATTTCATATAAATAAGGATTCAAGAAATACACTCAGAGGATTACTAGAAAGACTAAAGGGTTCTTGATAATGTAGAAATTCATTGTCCAAAATAATCCAAATGTATTTTAATGAGGTTCATTCAAGTATGATGTGGCTATCAGGCAACCAAAATGTAATCAAATAATGCTAACTCAATACCATATGCATATTGAATATTAATTAACATTGTTAATTAAAGCAATATAAACTTATCTTCCTTGATTCCATTTAGCACAGAATTTTTCAACTAATAAAAAACCTTTCTTGGATTATCATAAATTGTTATGGAAATCACAAATTGCAGAGGCATTTATGGTGGAGAAATAATTTATTCATTAATTACCAAAATTCACTGACCATGAATTTGTCACAGAAATAAAACTGTGGCACTTATGCCCAGATGCACTCATAAATAACTAAATAATTAAATCCTCAGTCACAGAACAAATGCTACAAAATGAGCACAATGAAATCTAAATAAGTATCACACAGGACAAAAATAGGACATGGAATAAAAACTATGCTAAACTGCATGCGACCTGGGCGTCCCTTTTACACCAGCACTTTGCAGAATTTTCACTTTGTTTTCCACAAATTCTTCCTGGTTCTTGGTCTCTTGAAAACTGTTAAATTTTTGGAGTATCCTATGGAAGACTCTTGAAACAGTACCAGATAACCAATACCATTGTGTTAAAAAAAAAAAAATATTACCCTACCCTACAAGAATCAGTTGAAGGAACTGCTAATGCTTAGCTTACAAGAGAGAAGACACTTAGAGGTACATGCTAAATGTCTTTAAAGTTTTTGAAAAGCTAACCTCTATAAGAGGAATTGGATATTCTTTGTGGCTCAGAGAGGATAGTAGGACCAGAGGGTACCAATCATAGGGAGGCATGTTTAAGCTATTCATAGCATTCCAAAAACTTAGCGCAGTTTTAAGGTCTCAAAGATTTTGGAATACTGTATACTGGGAAGAACTTTCTAAGAGATCACTGATCTCAGAGTCAGGGAGACCTGGGTTTGAATCCTACCTCAGACAATAGTTCTGTGATCAAGGAAGCAAGGAAAGAAGTAAGGGAGAAAGAAAGGAAATGTGCATTTATATTGTACCAACTATGTGCCAAGCACTGTGCTAAGCATTTTAAAAATATTGATCCTCACAACAACCATAGGAAAGTAGGAGCTATTATTATCCCTATTTCACTGTTGAGGAAACCGAGGCAAATAGAGATTAAGAAACTTGTCCATGTTCACATAACTTCTAAGTCTCTGAGGTCAGATTTGAACTTATCTACCTGATTCCAGGCCCAGCACTCTATGCTCTGGGACACATGGCTACTTCATTTAATTTCTTTCCATCTCATCATTTTCACCTATAAAATGGGGGTAACAGCACTTCCCTCAGATGGTTGTCACCAGGATTAAATTAGATAATATACTCACAAAGTTTTGCAAACAGGATGGAGCCAAGACAGTGGCGTAGAAGCAGGAAAACTCTGCAGCTCCCACATAACCACCTCAAACACTCATAAAATATAACTCCTAAACAAATTTTAGGGCTCCAGAACTCACAAAATTACAGAAAAACATATCTCCTGCTGAAGGTAGCTCAGCAGGTGGGACAGGAAGGGCTCATTGCAGCATGCTGGGAGCCAAAACCAGCCTGGCCTGAAACCATAGCTTGGCCCCAGGGCTGCCACAACAAGCCAGAGCCGGAGCCTTCAGGAGAGCAGATCAGTGGCAGCTGTGGCAATTTCCAGAATTATCAATCCATAAGAAATAAGAACTAAGTGAAAGGTTAGTGCAACGGTTCTCAACCTGTGGATCGCAACCCCTTTGGGGGTCAAATGACCCTTTCACAGGGGTCACAAGGGTCACCTAAGACTTGGAGAACACATATTTCCAATGGTCTCAGGAACGGAGACACCACTTCTCTATCCATCTCCAGGCAGGTCCTCCCACATGCAGATACGCCCACATACAAATATTAAAGGGTCATGACATTAGGAAGGTTGAGAACCACTGGGTTAGTGGAACTCAGCTAAATTTGGGGGAGAGGGTCGAGCCAAATTGCCTCCAGGGCAAGGAAGCAGCAGAAGAGGTGGCCCTGCAGGAGCCTCCACATAGCTGCTTCAGAAGCTCCCGGCTTCCAGATTGCAGGGGGGCCAACTAGGCTAAGAGGCTAAGTGCTCTTGCCTTAAGCTGCCTGGATTGAGATTGTGGTCTTGGGTGGTGGTCCCAGGGAGTGTTTTCAGTGAGCCAAAGCTGGAGTGGGCTGTAGAGACTGGGCAGCGGCCTCCTAATAGCTCTGGCAGCTGTGAAAACCCCAGAAATTTAGGACAGAACTTTCCCCTCCAGAAGCAGAATTCCACAGAGCTAAAAAGTCAATTGACTGGCAACATGAGCAGACAAAGGAAGCAAAGCAAGCCCAGCAATCCAACTTTAGATTCCTTTTCTGGGGACAAAAAGGATCAAAGCATGGAACAGGAGAAAGACAACACAGTCAGAACTCCCACACCAAAAGCTTCCAAGTAAAATGTAGACTGGTTCCAAGCCCTAGAGCAGCTTAAGAAGGATTTTGAAAACTAAATGAGAGAAGTGGAGGAAAAATTGGGAAGAGAAATGAGAATGATGCAAGAAAATCATGAAAAGAGAGTCAACAACATGACTGAAGAAAAATAACACCTTAAAAAATAGATTAACTCAAATGGCAAAGAGGCCCAAAAAGCCAATGAGGAGAAGAATGCCTTAAAAAGTCAAATTT
>CM053591.1:108433701-108449578 GCA_028646515.1 Pseudochirops corinnae | reverse complement strand
CCTCCACTTCTCTTATTTGGTTTTCAAAATCCTTCTTAAGCTGATCTAAGGCTTTTAGGCACTCTTCATGTTTCTTGGAAGCTTTTGTTACGGGAATTCTGACTGTGTTGTCTTCCTCCCATTCCATGCTTTGATCCTTCTTGTCCCCAAAGGAGGAATCTAGAGTTTGGTTGCTATTTTTACTTTGCTTCCTTTGCCTGTTCCTATTGGCCAGTCGATGATTTTTTAGCTCTGTGGAACTCTGCTTCCAGAGGGGAAAGCTCTGTCCCAAATCACTGGGGTTTTCCCAGCTGCCAGAGCTATTAGGGGGCTATCATTTTTTTGCAGCCCCCACCAGCTTTGGCCCACTGAAAACGCACCCCAGGACCACCACCCAAGACCATGATCCTGATCCAGGCTGCTGAACGCAAGAGCACTTGGCCTCTGAATGATTGCTTGGCCCCCCTGCAGTCTGCAGGCTAGGAGCTCTGAAGCAGCCATGTGGAGTTGACTGCAGGGCCACATCTTCTGCCACCTCCTTGCCCTGGAGGCAGTTTGGTGGGACCCGCTTTTCTCCCCTAAGTTTAGCTGAGTTTCACTGACATTTCACTTAGGTCTTGTTTCTTATGGCTTGATAATTCTGGAAACTGCCACAGCTGCTGCCGATCCACTCTCCTGAAAGCTCCAGCTGCAGGTTGTCTTGGCCACCCCGGGGGCCATGCCATGGTTTCAGGTTTGGCTGGTTTCGGCTCCCAGAGCTGTGATGTTCTCTTCTTGCTGACCTGCCTTCAGCGAGAGGTGTATTTTTGTGAGTTTGGAGTCTTAAAATTTGTTTAGAGTCATATTTTATGGGTAATTGAGGTGGCTATGTGGGAGCTGTGGTACCTTGCTGCTCCTACTCTACCATATCGGCTCCATCCCCCTTATTTACATTTTGGATAGATGATGCTCCTTTAGATGAATCCTTTAAATTAAAATTTTGTTTTCCTCCTTATATCCATATTCAATTTATTCCTATATTTGCATTGGTCCTTTGCCAAATTATTTCCCAATAATTCTTTTCTTTTTTTCTTTTACATGGATGGGATTTATATTTTTTACTACTTCTCATCCTGTGTCTTCTATTTATTCTCCCTGAATTTCATCCTTTGAATTCAACCAGTACTTTAATTTGATCAGATCAATCTTCCTCTCCAAAGTAAAAGAACATTTCACCAGCATCTGCAATGTTTTTCAATTGATTCTTCATTTGCAGGAAGATTGAAAACAGGACCCATAAGAGGACCCTTATGTAACTCATCTTGATGATTTCTCTTATCTTGACATCACATTCCAACCAGCTTTCCTTTGATTGTTGCTTTATAGTCAGCTGCTCAACCTTCATTCATCAAGACACAAGTTACATTGCCTCCTCTAGCTGCTGCTTTTTCCGTTTGCCTTTGTGATTTTCTTGTGAAAGAGGTAGAGATGACAATGGAAGCAGCTGTGCCTTGAGAACTATACTGCAGTCAATGCAACATAGATCTTATATCATTAGTTAAACAGCAATGATTAAAAAAAAATCTACCTGTTGGGCAATGCCATAGGTCTGATATCATATTGTGTAAATAAATTATTGTCCTAAAGAGATATGGGGCTTGCTATAATATTTCACGTGGGAACTGAAACAGCTATCCTGGGACAATTTCCTTATCAACATTGTGAATTTTAGGAAGGGTAGCTATGAGAACTGACATGGGCATCAGAATGAGGAGAAGGACATGTGTCCAGCAGAGTTATGAGAAAGTCTACTTGGGATGTAAGGTCAGGAGAACTGGAGCACTCAGAAAAGAAAGGAATTTGTCAGTGGTAAGGGTCAAAAGTATTTTTTATGATCAGGGACAATTACTAAAATTTATAGCTATATATACCCTGGAAATTCTAGAGTACAATCAGTATGCTTGTGCATTTGAGTCAGTCACTGTTTTGAATGAGTCTTTAGAGAATATGATGTTAAAAATGAAAGAGGAGGTATTGGTGGGTCTTTATCAGGAGTTAAAAGGTCACAGGATGAATTTATAGCAGTCGCATTTTGACAGTCTAACTCCTGGCCATCTTTTCTAAGCAGCTAGGTGGTGCAGTGGATAAAGTGCTGGGCCTGGAGTCAGGAAGACCTGAGTTTGACTGCAGCTTCAGATACTTACTAGCCGTGTTACCCCTGGGTAAATCACTTAACCTCTGTTTGCCTCAGTTTCCCTTTCTGTGCAATGCAGATAATAATAGTACCTACCTGTCAGGGTTGTTGTAAGGATCAAATGAAATGATAATTTTAAAGTGCTTAGTACGATGCCTCGCACATAGTAAACACTATGTAAATATTATCCATTATTATATTTATTAATATTATATTATTGTCTGCCTAGTATACCCCTTCAGGCACTATATTCTCCAGTCAAATGGGCCTATATTCTGGTCCTCATATAAGAGATTCCATCTCCTAACTCTAATCTGTCCCGCAGATTGCTCCCTATACCTGGAATGCGCTCCCTCTTCACCTCTATATTTTTGGAACCCCCAGCTCCCTTCGCTCATTCAAGAATTGTGTCCTGCAGTTTTTTCTAATTTCTTCCCATTGTAAATGTTTCCCCTCCCCACCCCCAATTAATTTTTTTTGTTTTAATTTTTTTATATTTTCTTATCTGTAAACATTTCTATTCCTCAAGTAGAATGTTTCTTGAAAACGAGAATTGTTAGCTTCTGTGTTGATCTCAGCACTTAATCCAATGTCTGAAACATAGTAGATATTTAATACATGCTTATGGATTGATTAATTCTTCTATGCCATTACTATCAGGAGTAAGAATATCTGTGGGTACAAGGCAAAGGACAGCAGGAGATGGTGAAAGCAGGGGGAAATGAAGATGAAGTAGAAGGAGGGACAGAAAGAGGAGACATTTCTCTTAAGGGAATTCTAAGAAGTCAGTAAGTGATGCTATCGATGCCTTGTCAAAACATTACTATATTTTCTACTTTGTTGTAGTATTCAAATACTTGGGCAATTTTAAATTGGCACCGAAGTTTTAAATCTTTTGGAAATTTGTATAAATCAAACCAATTCTCAACTGGAGTCAGGGAAGACTGAGTTTGAATTGTGTCTTAAATGCTTACTAGCTGTGTGACCCTAGACAAGTCACTTAACATCTTTCTGCCTTAGTTTCCTAATCTGTAAAATGAGGTAACAATAGCACCTACTTCACAGAGTTATTAGGATCAGATGAGATTACACATTGTTTTGTGACGGCTTTGCACTGTGCCAGCTGTTTTGTGACAGTCCTCTGGCATAAGGGAATCCTTTGCGGGAGGATGTGAGGTTCCCTTATTGATCTTTGCTTTCTGCAGCTGGGTTTATAGAATCTAGTCCCCAGTGTAGGTGCAGCTGTCGATAGGTTAAGTCCTTGTCCAGGCACCTGGTTTATGTCTAAGGAAAAGCCAGTGGGCTAGTCAGAGACATTGGAAAACAACTCCTTAATGAGTTTCAATGCTAAGAATAACATGTAAAACAGTGGGATTCGGTTCAATGCAAAGCTTTATTGCGAGAGATGGGGAAGAGGTAAAAGGGGAGATTGAGATAGGGGACCTAATATAAAACTCAGGCATACACATTAACATAAGGGCGGTGCTGAGTTGGGAATTACAGAGATACAAGTCCATTTAGCAGAAACGGGATGTTTCAAAAGGAAGGTGTACTCCTGCTGGATGGGAGAGTATACTCTAAAGTGGTTTTCTAAGGGCAGATTTCTTAAACTCTGATTTTGGGTAGCCCTTCTGAAGCTAGCTGAGTTGCATATCATGGGTCAGGGCAAATGTTATTGTGAGAGTTTGTTATCAAGGAGAAAAATAAGTTGGTGATGGACAAAATATTATTTGGGGGACATAACTGTACTAACCTTCAAAAATGTTATTGTCAGTATTTTTCCATTAGTAATGTTCTATAAACTTACAGCTTCCCTTAAGCAGAGATGGCTATGATGGTCTCAAAACCCCCTAACAATGGTTTCCATGCTGCGTTCTATAAGCTACAGCTTCCCTTAAGGGGAGACTGTCATGGTTGTTTCAAGACCATTAGGCCCAATTTTGTAATGCATACGTGAAATCAAGGCAGTATCATTCTTGGCATAGTAACTAGGATGATGGCCTTGGAATCAGTGAAGACCTGAATTCAAGTCTCTGAAACTACCTTTTTTCATCTGTAAAAAGAATAAAAAAATAATAGTTTCTCTTTCACTTGGTTGTTGTAAGGATGAAATGAAACAACAAAGTGTTTTGCAAATGTTAATGTGCCAGCTTTATTATTATATTATTATTATTATCATATTCATTCCTTCTATATTTGTATTTTACATGGAGAATCCTCTGGAATAATGAACATCTTTGTTGAGAATCTTTCTCCCTCTGCTATGGTCCTATTGATATTAAAAGGGCAGTTAGGTGATCCAGTGGATAGAGTGGAGGGCAGGAAGATTCATCTTTCTGAGTTCAAATCTGACCTCAGACATTATTAGCTATGTGTCCCTGGGCAAGTCACTTAACCCTGTTTGCCTCAGTTTCCTCATCTCTAAAATGAGCTGGTGAAGAAAATGGCAAATTACTCCAGTATCTTTGCCGAGAAGACCCCCAACTGAAGTCATGAAGAGTCAGATACAACTGAAAAGTGACTCAGCAACTTTTTTCCATAATCATTTGCAGCTCTGTGGAATCTTCTGAAATGACTAACAACAGCATTGATATTAAGGATCAGGAGACTTTATGTTTGTACCTCTGACGGACCTTTGTGTGATCTTAATTTATGCAAGTATAATTGTACTTTTATCCATTTTTCAGAGTCAGCACTTGATTTAAATAGGTTGGAATGGAGTGGTTGTATTTGCATGCATCGCTGTCTTTCCATCATCATCTCCCTTGCCCCATCCTTTCCCTCAATTTGGTGTTGATTTTGACCCTACTTGTTATATTCTTCTTCTTCCCAAAAGTGCTCTATGACTTCTCCTGCTCCCTGAATAGAATTTGTCACTAGCTTGTTTTTCTAGGTGTACCTCATATGGAGCCCCTTCATACTTGACCTTCTACTCTTTGGATGTAGTGGGCTCTCTTTCATTTGAGATTTTTAAGCCAAGACAAGAGCAACAACGGTTGACTAACTGGTACAAAAAGTGAGACAGGAACAGACAAGAAACCTGTAGAAAGCAGAGCCTCTCAGACCACTGGTTTTGCTTTCAGCCGTCTGCATAATCATCGTTTGGGGTATCAACTCCTGTGGAGGAAGAGCCAACTATCTCTGTCAACTGCCAACCAAGTGCCACTCACAGGGTAAGTAAACCAGGCTAGCTCAAGCAGCAAGACATCTAGAGGGAGGGAAGAAGTAATATGTACCAGGCAAGTCAAAACACTACTACTACCTTGACTACCATCTCCCCTTAGATCATGATGGAGATAGCACAGGACCCTGAACCCAAGAGCCTTTGAGTAGTGATGCTTCCAGCCCAGTGTCCTCAGACATCATTCAGGAAAGTGACCTCTGTGGACTGCTCCTATAGAAGCTACAATTGTTACTGCTAAAGAGCTAGAAAAGAAAGTTCTTGTCTGGCATTGTCAAATGATTGAACAACAGAAGTGGATAGAATTTTGTCAGTGAGAATGACATCAAAGATGAGGAATTATTCTGCTTGCTACTGTACTCTAAGGACCATGGGACCTTTCCATCTGACTTATAGCTGAAACCTTCCCTACTGTGTAGTCTCCCCAATTAGAATGTGAGTTCCTTGAGAACAGGGACTGTTTTACTTTTCTGTTTGTATTCCAAGTAGATAGCATAGTGCTTTGTACATAAGTAAGTGCTTGATCAATGCTTCATTCATTCATTCATTCATTCATGCCAGACTGGATGACCATTTGTAAGGCATATTGTAGGGGGAATTTGAGTTCAGGTGATGGATTAGACAATATGGCTTCTGAGATGCCTTCCAACTCTTGGTGTGCTATGAACCTGTCAAAGCCAGGCAAATGAGTTTATACTTAACATGCAGAATTTGGTTTTGGATATGTAAAATATGAAGTGATGGCACAGGTAGTCAAGAGAGTGTTTTGCAGACATTTTGCTAAGTAAGTAGTTTTTATCTAGTCTGATTTCCCTTTTAATTTCAATGTTAGACAGGTTATATTAGGCCTATAATTGCGGGTGACATTTTTTGGGGGCCAAAAACCAAAGCTAATTGAACAACTAATTATTTCTATTAATCTGATAATTTCTATTAAGTAACACTGTGTGTTATTTAATGATGATGATATTTAAAACTTTAGCAGACTTCATGCTATCTGTTATTTATTTCTTGCGCATTGCAACAATTAGACAATTTAATCTTTGCTCAGGTTTTGATTGCATATCTACTGGCCTTTTCTTTTCCCTGATAGTGGTGATTCACTTTGTACTTTAGCCTTTCTGACTTGGTCCCTGCAGGTGCAAGGTTCTTTTACACATGTCCTTGGTAGTCTATCTTGCTTCCATTTTGCCTAAAATTACTCTTAGAGTCTCAGGGTTTGGAATTTCCAATTGCTCCATCATACAATGAAATTGCATTTAATTTTATATTCAAGGGATTAAAAAAAGGTCAACTTGGAACTGAGGACTTTGATCACATACCTGCAGGATTGTAAAACACCTATTTCATCAATTGAGCCAATGTCTTTCAAGTAACCAATGAAATATGTTAAGGAAATAAGATTTTTAATGGAGATGTTGAGGCTACACCATCATTCCTGTACTCCATCACCTATGGAAGACTGGAGCTAGGTAACTATACAGCTAGCTTGAGGCAGATAAATGTGGGGATTCAAAGTTCCAAACATTCTGTAAGATCAACTACCACCAAGACTGATTCAGGGAGTCTAGTTTCATTTCCCTGTAATTAATGCAAGCATTGGACCTTTGTTCCTCTGATGGCTCTCTCACTGCAGTCTAACTACCTAACCTCTCAACTATCACACAGGAATAAATCCTTCGATAATTTAAATTAACATCTACTACATGTGAGATTTTGTGTTAAATGCTGAGGATGCAAACCCTCCAATCAAGACAGTCCTTGCCTTAGGTGAGCTTACATTCTGCTTGAGGGTTATGACATGTACACACATAAGTACATGCAAAGTAATTTGAGGAAGGAGAGAACGCTAACTTAAGGGAGGGGTTTGCTATTAGAAAACAGCTTCACAATCCAATTCAGTATAATCTAGCAAACATTTTTTAATTACTTTATGCAAAATGCTATAGTGGAAGGTGCTAGAGAGACAGAGGACAAAATGAAAAATTTATACTTATGTTTTCCTGGAGGAAGTGGCACCTGTAAAAGGCTTCTAAACTGAATTTGGAAAGAAACATTATGAGAGAAATGAGGAGGGACATTCTAGTGCAGCTTATGTAAATGTGCAAGGGTAGGAGGTGAAATATCAAATTTGTAGCACATCTAAGAGTTCAGTTTAGTTAGAATATAGAGAACGTGCAGGAGAGGGAAGGGAAACAAATCTGGAAAGGTAGATTGGAGCCAGAGTATGGCAAGCTTTAAACTCCTGGCTGATAAGTTTAGGTGCAACTGGGAGCCATTGAAGACTTTTGAGCAACAGAATGACATACTGAGATCCATGGAAGGCCTTAGGAAGGTTATTTTAGCAACTGTGAAAAGGATGGATTGAAAAAGAGAAGAATGGAAGCAATAAATATCTCTAAGGCTTCTTCCTTATTCAATCTTCTTCCTCAATCCCTCTTGATTCTTACCATAAAAGCAAAGGTATGGAGAAGATTTTTTTCACCCAGGTCACCTTGGCATCTTGGATCTCTGTCAGCCAAGGTTTGTACAATAAATGGTATGGCCTCATTAACAAGATTAAAATGATAGAAGCAAGCAGAAATAAATATATTGATAGAAAAAACAAAGTGCCCTACTATAGGTCCTGAGATAAACAAGAGCAGACCCTTGATTAGAAATAAGATTAGTCTTTCCATAGACTGAAGTCATGACTGACAGGAGATCAGAGGCTCTGTTTCAAAGACTAGCTGCCTTTTTAGAAATCTAGTCTTCAGTCTCTCGCTTTGCTAGGCTGCCTTATCTTTAAGGCATGCAAAAACATGGAACCACATTAGAATCACTGAAACAGAAAACATATGTTCTTGGAGATACCTCAGAGTGCCTTTAGTAAAACCTTCTCATTTTACAAATGAGGAAATTGAGGAAGATCAAATGATGAGTCAACATCACCTAGGTGGTGTTGTGATAGAGCCCTATGCTTGAAGTTAAGATGTGAGTTCAAATCCTACCTCAAACAGTTACTAGTTGTATGATACTGTACAGGTCACTTAACTTCTCTCAGACCTGAGTTCCATATGTAAAATATATATAAAAACAATATATAAAACAGGTATAATGAAAGTACCTACCTCACAAGATTGTTATGAAGATCAAATGAGATAACATATATAAGGTGTTTTGCAAGTCTTAAAGAACTATATAGATGTTGGCAATTATTAGTATGTGACAAAGATCTCACAGTTTATAGAAGACCAAGGATTAGATTCTAGGTGTCCTGGTCTAGTACTTTTCCTTTTTCAGTATGATTCCCCTGAGTCAAACATTAATCATCATGGAATACCTTGAACATCTTCTATATATGAGGTTTTTTCTTTAATAAATTAGGGGAAAGAGTGACATATTCTCTCCACTCCAAAACAATAAGGAATTCAGTCTAGGTAGCCTCTTCTTAAGGGACAGGAATAATTTGCCATCTCTGTCCCATGCTGTGTGTCAGGACCTTGGACAGTAATGACCTATACATACATAGCTTTGGTCAGGGCATAACCTGTTCAGGAAATTCATTCCCTGCCCCTCACTCCCTAGTTCCCAAAGCATTTACTCAGATTCTAAGATCTGAGCCCATTAACTGATTGTTGTGGAGCACGCTGGTGAGAACACAAGGTAGTGTTTGGGAATAATAGCCATCCACCAGGTTACCCAGAGAGCCTTGAGAATAGTAACAACCAACCCTATGGTGACTCAGCCAGCCAATGGAGGCATGACTTGAGTGAATGAGATATCTTTTGTTTACGTGTTATATACCCATGCAGGAATGTAAATTCTTTTAGAGCAGGTGTGGTTTTTCATTTTAACTTTGTACCTTGAGTACCTAGCTGCCTAGTAGGCACTTAGTAAATGCCCTTTAGATTGGATTGAAGAGTGAATCCAATGTGGTCTGTGAAAGCTTCCAGGGAGCAGTGATACCAGGGAAGGGGTGGGAGGGAATGTAAATTGTGGCTTATTTTGTTGGAAGCAGTTTAAGTTTGTAGTCTGTGATGAGGATTGTCTTAGAGATCCCTATCTAAGGTGGAATGAACTGAGATTTCTATCTCAACTTGGTAACAGGCAAGAATAGAGCATGGAACCCAGCTTTCTAGATCTAGATTCTTATTATTAGGATGAATTGCGCCATGCAATGCTCGTAGAATTGACCTTTGCCATTCTATGCTTTCCTAAGAACATCTCTGTGAAAGTATTGTCTATGGAGACATGTCAGAAGAGTCATTTTATCCCCAATTAGCATTAATGGGGAATGTGACAGCTGAGTTTGTGATGCTGTCAGCAGTACAAATTCCCTTGTCTCACTAGTTCTTCTGCCGCCTACAAATTAAAAAAAAAAAAGATAAAAGAAAGAAATCCAACTGACAAATTACTTGTGATATTTTTCTTTCCCTGCTGAAATAATTTTGTGTTTTTTCTCCTTTACAAAAACCAAAAAAGTGATCCAGTGCTTGCTCTGATGTAATATATCACTTTTTCATTCCTATTGGAAGAGGTTTAAAAAAAAAAAATCTTGGGTCTTGTTATTGGATATTTGACATCTGTAGCCATGACACATCCCCTGTGGGGAATTTACTTTTCACTGCAATGAAAATCCCTGTTTGTTTATGACTTATGCCAAATGAAATGACTTTTCTTACAGATACTTGTATGCTATGATATTCTAAATTTTAAAAATTAATATGAACTCATAGTTTGGGGTGACTCATTGTTCAGTTTATTCACAAAGTGTAGGATTTCTCCTGGAGTGCTGAATTTTCTCCTTTTTCTTCATTTCTCCTGTTCCCAGCATTCCATTCATCTTTCATTATAAAAATGAATTTTCTCAGGGGTAGGTAGACTTCTATCACAGACTTTCTCTTCCCTTGAGTCCAGTTAGAATTTTCCCAAAGAGATGAAAATTATCCCCCACTCCCATAGAAGTTGGTCAATGTGGTCCAAGTCTCAGAACCACATATGGCTTGCCTTCTTTCTTCTCTATCCTCCACTTTCTGCTTAGGGCTGAGATAAGAAAAGCATGACCTTCTTACATAATATCCCATGTTTAACTAAGCATCTTGATGCTGTTAAAAAAATAACATGAAAATTGCTTAAAGATGGAAAAAATAAAATGTCATCTACATCACATGTTATCTGTGCTTCTCTTTAGCGATTTCCTTTTCCTTTATCTCTTTTTAAGCTTGTATAATGGCAAGCAAAGAAACACTTAGCACCTTGTTTCAGTTATTTATTTAGCACCTTGTTTCAGTTCAAGTGTCTTTGACCCTTGCCCTAATTATATTAAGTCTTTGTTAAGAAACAGAACCTGTGAATCCCACAGTGGGAAGGACTTGCCAAAGACAGGAACAGGAAGGAAGTAAGAGGTGGGTGGAAGAGGGAGGAGCTAATGACAGATAAAAAGCTTGAGCTCAGCTGGGACAGAACAGAGCTAAGAAGGGGAAAACTTGTCGTGTCTGGCACTCTGTCTGTGTTGATCTGTGTTTCTGATACTTTGTTCAGAAGATCTAGGACCTTATGGAAGCCTTGAAAGAGGATTTTCTTGTTGCTCTCCCTCCTGGAGGAGGGTTTCAGAGGTCCTGGGACTATACTGATGATTTGTGTTGAGTTCTCAGACCTTGTTTGTGGGTCTGTGTTGATTTCATAGGCAGATGATGAATTGATGATGGTGCCAGCAATGTGCATGACTTTTGTTTTGGCTCTGTTAAGCTTTGTCTTCCCAACAGAAACTGTGAAGGACTTGAGGTAGACTGGACACTTTGAGCTTCAATATGGAACAGGAACTAGATGAGGAATTGGACGAGGAGCTGAGAGCTGTCTGCCTGTGAATCTAGGTGACAGTTGGGTAGATTCAGGCAAGGGCTGGACTCATGGAAGAGAAACCATGGAATCTGGGAGCCAGCCTCAAGCCAAGATGAAAAGATCTCTTCATGGGTACTTAGTGCTGACTGAGAAGATCATGATTTACTGTGGTCTGGGGGTGGGAGAACTTTGTATTTTGTACCTTGTACCCCTTAAGGATGATTGAGTTAAGGATTATTGGAAACTAATCTCCAATCAAGAAGAAGGAAGACTTTTTGACTGAGAGATTAAGACAATGTGATCTAGGGGTGGGAAAACTTTGACCTTTGTACTTTGTGTCCCTTAAGGAAGATTGCTCCTTAAGGATAATAGAGTTAAGGTCTTACTGAATGATATATTTTGTTTAAAACTATGTGGCCACTTTAGTCTTAAGTTGTTATGTTATATCATTGTGAATGTTGTACTTTAGTTTCTATGAATGTTTTACCTTAGTTTGTTGCTGAATGAATAGAGAGTTCACTATACTATGTGATCAGAACCTTAAAGCTATTCACAGCAGCAGTCCTCTGGAGAGCTGCTCATGCTTGGCTATACAGTTTGTCATCAATGGATGATTTCCTCAAGTCTGAATCTGTTTGTGATACTGAATTCTGAACAAATGGAGGGGAGAAGATAGGAAGGGCCCACAGAGGAAATTCCTTGGATAGCACAAAGGCACTGGGCCCCTTAGGTGGGAATATAAGGATAATTAACTTAAAGAAGGGTGGAATATAATGGAAGGGAGGCCTGAAGATAAATTTTTCCTAGCTCACAATTTTGCCAAGAGCAAGCCTTGGGTCCCATTGTACTGGGGCTCAGGAGAGAGAGAGAGAGAGAGAGAGAGAGAGAGAGAGAGAGAGAGAGAGAGAGAGAGATTCTAGTCCAAGTTTTGCTACAAATTTTTTGTATGTCCTAGGTGGTTCTATAATGAAGATATATAATTAAGACCTTTGACTAGATAACCTTTTTTGACCTCTTTGATTCTAACAAGGGGCAGGAATACATCTTGGTGCTAAATTTCTTGACAGTCTCATTTTGGTCTCATTTTATAGGTGAGACCACTCCTTTTATCCTCTTTCAAATGTTCTGACATTGGGTTTTATAAACTTATTTTTGAAAATATTTTGATAGCTAATTTAAATATAACTGGTTTCTTTTATAATCTTTTGTATTTTATCTTATACATTATAAAATATTTTTATGAGAAGGGGTCCATAGGCTTTCCCAGCCTACCATTCAGGGGTCCATGACATGAAAAAGGTTAAGAATCCTGGCTCTAGGAAAAGACATTTAATTCAACAAATATTTTAAAGTACCTACTCTATTTTACTGTTTTAGATGAGACATAGAAAAGAAAATGAAATAGTGGTTCTTTATCATCAAACTACAAATTTGATCATCTTACTCATACTAAAATATCTTTCCCTTCACCCTTCTATGTTAACAGGGGCGATGATGCAGTAAAAAGATTGATTCTGGAGATAGAGGATGTGAGTTCAGATCTTACTTTTGATACTACTTGTATGACCTGTCACATCTTTTACTCTCCCTGTTTCCTCATATGTAAACTGAAAATGTCAGATTAAATGCCCTTATTGTTATTGTTTAGTCATGTCTGACTCTTCGTGACCCCATGGACTGTACTGTCCATGGGGTTTCTTTGGCAAAGATACTGGAGCAGTTTGCCATTTCCTTCTCTAGTACATTAAGGCAAACATAGGTCAAGTGACTTTCCCGGGGTCACACAGCTGGTAAGTGTCTGAGACTGGATTTGAATTTAGGTCTTTGTGAATCTAGGTACAGTTTACTGTCCACTGAACCACACAGCAAGTCCTATCCAGCTTTCAATCTATGATTTTATGGTCTTATCCCATAAGGCTTTGGTTCCATCTCTTTTGTTCCCTTTACTTCCAAACTTTTTTTTGAAAGGCAAACAACTTTATTTTCTTGTTGCTACAATCCTTACTATGCTTTTAGTTCCTTGTTATTAGGTTTTCACATCCTATAACCTACTGAAACTTCTCTCTCAAAAATCATCATTTTCCTAATTTCTATAACATCAGTCATTTTTCATTCCACAGCTTCCATGACTTCATGGAAATATGGACCTCATGCCATATGGAAACTGGAGAGGAGAGGATATTGAGTGAGTGCTTTAGTTAATTCATACAGAATTGTTACCTTATTAAAAGTTCTGTTTTTTTCTGTCAATTTAGCTGTAATTACTCTACATTTGGTACAAAAGTCATTTGTTGGGGTTTAAGAAAGTGATTAACCTGTCATCTTGCTATCATTGGATGTTCCTTCCAGTTCTTCTGTACAACCTGAGAAGCCTTCATGGAACAGGTAGAATTTGGAGGAATTGTGTAGATAATGGAAAAAAGGTGTTCTAGTTACATGGGGGGAATCCTATATATATCTAGGTACTTTACTTGGGGAGAATTAAATACCTCAGAGCAGGGCTTCTTTATTTTTCTGCCAGTAATGGACTTCTTTAGCAGTCTGATGAAGTCAATGGACTCCTCAGAATAATGTTTGTTGTCTGCATTCATAATGGAAGGAAATGCTAAATTTCACTTAGGTGTTAGTAAAAGCAAAGATATAATATTTTTTCTCATCCAGGTTCATGGACCTTCTGAATTCTATCCAAGTTAAGAATTCCTGCTTCTGAGGCAAGAGCAGGTATCAATAAGGAGGGGATGGTCTAATATACAGAAGACAGTGAAAGGAATGAGGGAGTCTAGGGAACTCTGGGGAAGGACTTTGAAGCTGTTCTATGAGCAACAATCAGGCAATGAAGTCATCAACTGGAGTTTATTACTGTTGGTTTGGTAGCTCAAAGGATGCATGATTTGTCCATGTTTAAAACATGGAGTTCACTGTCCTCAATCCCCAAAGGATGTTCTTTTCAGTCCCCTTCCAGAAATCAGCAACTGCTAACTAAGCTCCTCTCTTGTTGGTTGCCTATAAAGAATAAAGATTTTTATCTACAGTGACTCATGGGAACCAAGTGGCAAACTTCATTTTGTTCGTTCCACAGTGATGTAGCTGATCCAGAATTTCCTTAAGCCTACCTCCTGGGAAGTGCTTTTGTCTCAGCTCTTGGAAAATTCCCCTATGGGCACTGTCAGGTTCTGCTGGGGTTGTAGGAGCTAATACTGAAATGGAAAATGGCTGTTCAAAAGAAATGAAATCAAGAAGAGCTTTGCGCCTTGAAAGCAAAGTCTTATTTGGAATTTTTGAAGAAATGACCCCAATCTCCTCATTCACAACATAGATAGTTACCTGCTAGTAAGGATTCTATCTGTCTGCATCAGAAAACAAAATCTCACTTCGTCTTGGTGCTCTCCTCCTTTCAATGATATGTGAAGAAAGACCAGGACTACAGAATCTTGTAGAGGAATGGAAAGCAGGGGGTAAGTTTAAGCTTTTCTTAGAGCCCCCATCCATGGTCAAATAGTGAGTCTGTTTACAGCCAGGCTTTTTTTTTTTTCCATAGTCCATGTTATTTATTCTGGTTGCTCAGGCACTACCGTGTCTCTAACATGGGAACAGCAGCTACACTGTTCACCAAATATATTTATCTCCCAATCATGCTGCATGCTGCGTTGGCGAGACAGATGCATTTCTAATGCCCACTTTACTCCAGGGTAACTTGACTGCTGCTCTCTTGATTCCCACAGTGACTAAACTGCAGGGTGTGTAGTATAGTACCATGAAAAAAGTTTCTTTTACCCATCTGGCCCCTTAAAGGGGGAAATCAGGGCTGAGTAAATGCTGCTGCTAGTTCAGATATCACCCACTGGTAGCAGACACTGTCTTATTCTTAGAATGTCTAGGGACTCCTTGGGAGATAGGTGGAACTGTGTGGTGAGTGAGATCATGGGCAATGGTTAAAAAAAAGGAAATTGTATATTGGCATGTGTGGCGAGCCTCTGTTCAAACTGTAATTTGAGATGTTTGGCTGGTCTGATTGTCTGTCTGGTCAAAATGAGATTTTGTATTTAAAGTCATCTGAGCATGAAATTGTGCCTGAGTTCAGGTAACTACAGGTATTTCCAGTCACTTCTGCCCCTGCTGGCCCACAGTTCCTGTGGAAGGTGCTGATTATGGCTCTCCAGGTAAGGTAATTTCTGGAATTCAGTGTAAGGTTTAGACTCTGAGGGAATGATTGTTAGTGATAACAGCTAACATTTATAAAGTGCTTTAAGCTTTCCAAAATGATATATATGTATAGCTAAATGGCCCTGATGACTATTTTATGGAGAGCTCATACAAGGCAAGCACTCACATGATGGTCAGAAGAAGTGATGCAAGGACACTCTCAGAGTCTCTCTAAGAACTCTGGGATTGACGGTGTGACATCAGAGATACTGGCACAGGGCTGTCCAGCATGGCAGGCCCACATCAGAGAAGGTGCTGTGCTCTATGGGCAAAGTAGAATTGAAGTAGCTCAAAAGAAATGAGAGATGTGCAAATTTAGAGAATCCACCTCAAATGTTCACGTGGATTATTTGTGGTAGAGCATCTTGAGCTTGTATTGGCTCATCAGCCATAGTTGAAAGCACTGTAACTTAACTGTAACAGAGTGATGTCATTTTGGTCCTCTTTGAGAATGGACAACAACCATATGTGTGTATATATATGTGTGTGAATGCATGTATATGTATATATATATATAT
>CM053591.1:108403837-108433201 GCA_028646515.1 Pseudochirops corinnae | reverse complement strand
CATGATCCTTCTTTTCCCCAAAAAAGGATTCTAGGTTTTGGGAGCTGTTCTTACTTAGCTTCTTATGCTTATTCTTACTCATGGTTGTTCAGACCATGATTTTTTTTACAATCTCTGTGGGGCTCTGCTTCCAGAAGGGAAAGCTCTGTCCCAAATCGCTGGGGTCCTCCCGGCTGCCGTAGACTTCCGGCTGACTGGATAATGAAGACTCCAAGACCGAGGCCCAAGACGACTATCCGGATCCAGGCCGCTCAACGCGAGAGCACTGGTCTGAAAACAATCGCTCAGTCCCCCTGCTTTTTGCAGGCCGAGGGCGGGAAGCTACAAAGCGGAGGTGGGTGCAAAACCTCCACCTTTCGCTTCTCTGCTCTGGAGACCTTTCAGCCGGAGGCTTATCTCCCTCTTTCACAATGCCCACTCGTGCAGCTGTTGCTAATCCGGCTCACCTTAGAGGCTTTTCTGCACCTCCCACCCAGCCGCCCCCGGGGCGCAGCTGGGGCTTCAGGCCAGGCTGGTTTCGGTTCGCAGTGCTGATATGGTTCCTCGTAGCCGAGCTGACTTTAGTGGGAAGTATCTTTGTGTGAGTTTTCAAGTTCTAGGATTGGTTTAGAGTCCTATTTTATGGGTATTTTGGGGTGGCTATATGAGAGCTGCGATATGTTGCTGCTGCTACGCCGCCATCTTGGCTCCGCCCCTCCTGTAGCTCAACTTTCAACTGCCAAGGCTAACCAGAAACCCCGTGAGCAAGGCCTAGTTGGAGATAGAAGTCCCCTTCTCAGCTTGTTAGTCAAAGACTCTCTGTGATTTGAGATTTTCCTTGGTAATAACAGAGTGATTTGCCATTTTCTTGTCCAGCTCATTTTACAGATGAGAAAACTGAGGTAAACAGGGTTAAGTAACTTATGTAGAGCTCATAAGTATTTGAGGCCAGATTTGAAATGGACTTCTTCTCTAGCATGAAAGGAGGGCCAAAGGATTCCACATGGATTTTCCAGATCATGGGGATGCTGTCTATCCTAACCCCTGAGATGTGGAAGGGAGAACTGCACTTCTAGAGGAACAACAAAGGTAAATATTTCTTTACATTTCTTTTCAGATAGGATCGTTTAACCTTTTTGTGTCGTGGATCCCTAGAAAGTCTGGTGAAGCCTATGAATGCCTTCTCAGAATAATCTTTTCAAATATGTAAAATGCACAGGATTCCAAAGGAAGCCAATTATAATGAAATTAAATTATCAAAATCTTTTAAAAAGCTTTTGGACTCCAGGTGAATTCCGTATTACCTCCCTTTTATATGAGCAATTTAATTTTTATCAAGGGGGCTTTGGGAAATTCGTTTAGATCTTCCCTATCTACTCTCATATATGTTTATGTTTATACACACACACACACACACACACACACACACACATATATATGTTTCTTGTCTTCTCCTCCCCACCCCCACCCTGAACCTCACAAACAATATAAGCTCCTTGAGGCAGGGACTATTTCTCTCTGGAGCACACACATCCACACCCACACCCACCTACACCCACACTCATATCCCACCCCAAAACACCTCTTTGCATGTTTAGTGCCTACCATAGAGCCCAACATATAGTAGGTATTTAATCAATTCTTGATAACTTATATATGATAAATTCCAGCAAATTCAATAAAGAGGGGGAACTAATCTTATTCCATGGGGGCAAGTAGACATTCTGTAGTCTTACAAAAAGCATTTTCCCTAAAGTCCTCTCCCAGTAGCTCATCAGGACATGGGAGCAACCCTGGCATTTTTTTCCGTTGGTAGAATACAAGTTGTATTTCTCTCTGCTGGCCTACTCTACCAAGTTAAAAAAGCTTCAGATACCAGCAACAATGGCCCTTGCGTCTGTTCTTGGAAAACTAGTCTCATTCAATTCAGAAGCCAGAGGGATCACTACTGGTTGATGAATTTATCCCCTGTTATGGCAGCTCATGAGGTCCATTCACTTAGAATAAGGAGGGATTATGATGGGTGTCAGTGGAGTGAACTAGGACCCATCCAGATGAAATTTTGTCTACTTGAAATTTTGAGTAAATAGGATAGATCATATTAAATTTACTTCTGCTTTAAATAAGGGATGTGATATGGTTTTAGGTTTTGTTTTTGTTGTTGTTCTTATCTTATATGGACCTCTCCAGAAGCTCAGAGGTGATTGGGTACCTCTTGACAGCAAAACAGCCATTTTTGGATACTCTCTTGTCCTCTCCAATGAATATACACTTAAAAAAATAAAAGCACAATCTGTTTCTTGGCAAACTGTCAAAAGCAATGTCCCCCATGGAGTAGAAAGATGAACAACAGCTCTCTTTGCAGTGGATGGAATTTAAGACTGAGTTGCAAAAATGAGAAAATAAGATTACAAGGGGGAATGAATTGTTCTTGATGAGTAAAAATAAGCTCAAAGGCAGAAGGGAATAAAAACTGTTTGCTTTGCCCGTAAGAAAACACCAGAGAGGCTTTTGAGGATAATAAGCCTTAGCATTTTATAGTTCTTCATATTTTTTTAAAGTGCTTCCTAGTAATTAAGAGTCATTAATCAGATATTAGCTGCAGGTCATTCATTGAATCAGTGGCTGATTTAGATTGAGAATGAAGCACAGTCTTGGGGATTGGGGGCAGACTTGATCTGTTTCACGCCCATCAAAGAAAATTTAAGATCTCAGAAATGTACTCACTAGATGTGAATTCCAAATAGAAAGGCAGCTCAGCATATTAGAAGGAACAATGAGCTGAGAGTGAGGATTTATGGGTTTAAGTCTCACATCAACTACTAATTATATTTCTGATTTTGTACCAGTCATTTTATCTTTGTGTACTTCAGGTCCCTCTGAAAAATTCTGGCGGTGGTAGATGGTTCTTTAACTCTTTCATCTCACACCCATTTATATGCTTAATGATTATTCAGAACTCCAAGGAATTTTTCTTTAAAAGGGTTTATTTATTGTTCTTTTGCCATGTTGGAGATTAAAATGTCTTACTGCTATTATGAAAATAACTTTAACCTAATGGATAACTCTTTGAGAACCACTGGTCTAGATGATTTCTTAGATCCTCCCAGCTCTAAAATGGTTAAACTAATGTATGATTAACTATTATATTTATTTATAAAACATCTTCTAGTTTTTTTAGGTTCAGTATAGCCTCTGAAGTACCTTCTCACCTTGAAAAGGGGATATTATCATGCTATACATTGAGGTCCCTGTGAAAGAGATATTGCAAATATTTGTACCTCCCTTTTACAGATGACCAAGCTGAGATTCAGAGAGATTATGGCTTTCCTGGGGACACTGCAGGTAACAAGTAGTGAAGGCTGAAGTCTGGTCCAGGGCTTTTGATTCCAAGCTTGGAACTCTTGCTAATGTAACATCTCTTATACATTTCTGCTTACTCTCCTCTGAAACGATATCACCCTGCTGCAAGCTCTCTACCATCTTACACTTGGACTATTGTAATAGATTGCTGGTTGGTCTCCTTGCCTCAAGTCTCTGTCCATTCCAGTCCATTTTCCATTCATCTATCAAAGTGATCTTGAAGTTCAGGTATGATCATGTTACCCCTCCCCCATCTCTCTGATTCAATAAACTCCATTGACTCCCTATTAGCTTCAAGATCAAATGTAAACTCCTCTGACTTCTCAACCTTGCTCCTTCCCACCTTTTCCAGTCTTCTTACACTTTATTTATTATTTATTACAAGAAACTGTAACATATACAGCTTCAGTAAAGTGCCTCAGCAGACAGGCTAAACCAGGTTGAGGGCAACCAGCAGGCCTCAAACCTGTTGGTGAGTTAGGGGGCTATTTATTTGAAACATGTGAAGACTTTTTCTGGTGGAGTGGGCAGATGAGAACAATTTATTGGAACAATCATGAAGGTGGCTGAAGTAGGCACTGTGGAATGTTTGCAGCGGTTCTCAACCTGTGGGTCATGAGCCCTTTGGGGGTCAAATGACCCTTTCACAAGGGTCACAGGGGTTGCCTAAGACCATCAGAAAACACATATTCTGAGACACTGCTCCTCTATCTGTCTCCAGGCAAGTCTGCCCACATGCAGATACACCCACATACAAGTATTAAAGGATCACCGCATTAGGAAGGTTGAGAACCACGGGTTTAGAGCTTGGTCAAATACAAAGACACCAAGGTCATCCACTATATCCTGGGCCACTGCCAGTTGTCCTGACTTTGTCCTGCCACTTGACTTGGATGACTGAGGAGGAACGAGTGAGACTGATGACTTTGTGCAACTCTACCTCACTGAAATTACATTCATGAGCAAATCGAGATATCGTTTGTGATGCCATTGGCTCTCTTAGAAATCAAAGGACAAACCACAACAAAAAAACCACTTTATTTCCCTGGTCATATTCTCTGACCTATAGATATTGGCCTTTTGGTGGTGCTCGTACACAATATTCCATTTTTCCCTCCCTATGCCTTTCCAATGATTGTCTCCCATGCCTGGATGCTCTCCCTCTTCATCTCTCCCTCTTGGCTTCCTTCAAGACTCTGGTCAAATCTTATTTTTTATAAGTAGGCTTTCCTAGGCATCCCCACTGTCTGGCTCCTTCTCTCTGGGGTTACCTCCCATTTATACTGTATATCTTCAGTTTGTACATAGTTGTCTTTCCTGTAAGAGTATGAGATCTTTGAAGTCAAGGACGCCATTTTTTGCCTTTCTTGGAATCAGAACTCCTGACAAAAAGCTGGCTGGGTACAAACCCCTTCTGGGATTTGTATTTCTTAGTTTGGGAAGAGAAGAAACAAATTCAGGATCAACTCTGGGACAAAGCAGACAGTTTTTTTTTTGATGAAGGCACAGTGATAGGAGTTTTGAGAGACTATTGAGGAGAACTAGGAGAGAGGAAGGGAGAGGATGTGGTCTTCATATAGCAGTGTGTGACTGAGACAGTACCTGGTGTCCTCTACATATGTAGTTCCTTCCTGCAACATCAGGAGATGATCTCCATTTAAATGGACAACCTGGGAGGTGTGTATGTGTGTGTGTGTGTGTGTGTGTGTGTGTGTGTGTGTGTGTGTGTGTGTGGCCATGTGTGACTACATGTACTTTAACTCTGGTACTTGCTTACCCAGGAAGAAGGAAAGTTGAAAGAAATAAGCCTGGGGGGTAAGGGGGAGAAGAAACCCTTACTTCCAGCATTCCTCTATTTCTGCCTTTTTTTTGTGCTTTTTTTCTCCCTTTTATTAAATGTATGTTGTCAAAAGATGCAAGTATTGGATTCAGTATTATTTCTTGCAAACATTTGTGGGCCACCCTTTCCTTATGTTGCCTGAGGCCCTTTTGTTTGTAGTATGAGAGTGCAATGGGAGCTATACATGGTGGGGTAGGGGAAAAGAGAGAGAGGGAGAGGAGCAGGGAGAGGGAGAAAGAGGTGGGGAGGTGGAGGGGAAGGGGAGGCAAACAGGGAGACCAGGAAGGAGAGGGAGGGACAGGGAGAGGGAGTAGTGCTAGTCCATTGTCTTTTTGTGTACATGCTCTAATAACAACTAGCATTTATATCAGAGTACTGATTTCAAATTCACTAAACTGACCTTTGAAGCTAATTTTATGGAAATAAGATGCCAGTAGGCAAAGTCTTGGGCCAGTAGGCAAAGTCTTGGGTCAGTAGGCAAAGTCTTGGGTCAGCAGAACTGACATCTTGAAAGGGATTAGCATCTACTTCCGCCCACCTGCGGAAGGGCTTAGTGGCATTTTTCTAAGAATGATATATCTAGTGCCCCTGGGGAACTTATTATTCCTTCCTCCCCAATGAATTATTTCCATCTTAAACAGCAGATGATTCCAGATGAAACTGGGATAAACACAGTTGTCCATAGAGGGGAGAATGATTGCTTATTTGTCTATCCTGGAAGAACATGACTCCAAAAATGCTGTTACATTAGCTGACTTCTTACTTCTTCCTCCTTTTATCTAGTTTTAGATCAACAGATGGACTGAAGACCCAAGGTTAGCATTATTATACTTGGATTTGGATTTCTGAGGAAACTGAGAAAGGTTCCTTGAATTTCATTCCCTGAATTTGTTAATACAGAGCAGTGGCCAGGGTGGGGAGACTAGAGTTTTGTTCTGAGACCCCCAAATTTTGAATTCCTTGTCAAGTGTTTCAACAGATAGGAACAAATGAATGTCACAACTAGTTAGAAAGAATAAAGACGTGAAACAGGACCTTATCAAATGCGCACTGCATCCTTTACACTGACTACAACCAGATTAATTATTTTTCTGGTCTGTCCTCAATAGCATCATCCAACATCAACTTATGGGGTTTAGTGGAGTCTCTGTCTCCATGGACTTTCATGGGTTATTTCCTAGGATCTCTCCCACTGGGATCCCCCAATGTCTGAAGACTCCTTATTTACCTCCCCCACAATGAATTTGTCTTAAAAAGCTTATTTGAAAGTGTCTTTTATCCTGCATTTATCCTGAACCTATTTTGTGGAGCTTACCCGAGCCTCATAATATTAGTTATGACTCTGACAAGCTTAAAGTAATCTTTGTGTTTTTCTTCTTCCCCAGATTTGAATAGTGTGTATAGGGATCAAGAGATATGGTTAATAGACTTGTGTCTGCCACTGACTGGCTGTGACTCTGGGTAAATCCTTTATTCACTGTGGTCTTCAGTTTCCTTAAATGAAAAATGAATGTGTTGGATTACACCATCTCAAAGATCTCTTTTATTTCTAAAATTTTATGATTCTATATTTCAATGATTGTTATTTTCTGTCACAAGATTTAAAGTTAGATGAAATCTAAGAGGATAGACACATACTAGTTCCACAGAGAAGCATTGAAAGTCTCTGCTCATTAGGAAACTTAAGAACATAAAAAGTCACCTTTATGTCAATGTCTAAGACTCTAATTCAAAATAAGGCACAGATTGGCAAATGGGACAAGTTGAAAGGAATCCCTGCTAATGTAGAAGTGGAACTCCTCAGGTAAAAGGACTTGAATGACTACTTGAACTTTGTACTAACCTTTCAGAGCAAGCTGGGAATCAGGGTGAAGGAGAAAAGAATCATTGGCATTGAAGATCTCCAGCACTGGTTGATATAGTGCCAGGTTAAGTATGTATGATGGAAAGGAGTCTTGGAGAGAGTGGAGGAGGTCTCTCATTGAGGTAACTAGCTTGAAGTGGGATGTTTTGAGACTGTTTTCAGATAGCCCCCAAAGTTATGTCCTTTATTTCTTGGTATTGTTCAAGTTGTACTCTTCTGATTGTAGATGATTGGTTCAGGGCTGATTATGTACTTGGGTATGGGTTTCTGGCACCCTAAGGTATCTTTTGATGATTATATACTTGCTAACTTTGTGCCACTGTCGAGTTTTGCTTAAAGAAATTAATTCAGACTGTTAATTGAAAGGACAAATTCTGAAGCTGAAGCTTAAATACTTTGGCCACATAATGAGAAGAAAGGACTCATTGGACAATACCCTGATGTTGGGAAAGACCAAAGGCAAAAAGAGAAGGGCATGGCAGAGGATGAGATGAATAGATAGTGTCAGTGAAATAACAAACATGAGCTTGGATAGACTTTGGGAGATAGTGGAGGATAGAAGGGCCTGATATGTTATGACCCATGGGATCACAAAAAGTTGGACAGAACTGAAGGACTGAGCAACAGCAAGAACAACAGCAGCAAGAGTTTTGCAAATTATTTTAAGAATATCAGAAATTTTTCAAGAAAGCAACAGGATATAAGCTCTCCCCCAATTCTTCTCTCATAGACAGATAAGTAGATAGATAGAGCATTTATTAAATGGTTACTTAAGCCTAAGGAAAGAAGAAAATGTTTCTTATGATTTCTGTGACTAAGTGTTTCTACCAAAAGTTTATGTGCTGTTTATAAGTCCTGTACTTAAATTACGTAGATGTGGCTCTGTTTCTTCAGAACTGGAATAATCAATCAGAATCCATACTCTCAGGAAAAAAAAAAAAAGCTTGTAGAGAATGGGCTATATCTGACATGGCCAAAAGAGTGTACTCTGGAATGCTTGTTGACTGATTGATTTGTTAATTAGGGAGAGTAATGATGGCTTACTATGGTCTCCTGTGGTTTACCATGTCCTCCTCTCTAGAACAGACTAGGTGGTACTACGTGATCTATTTACTTTTTATGTATTATAACCTATCTTCTTCCTAGACCATACTAGAGTACTTAAAACAAGGTCAATTGGTCATAACTAGAATATGACTCTTTAGCTGATGACTATTAGATTCTGTCACTTTGTCATTGGGAGAGAGCAACAGTGAAGAATGTTACATCACAGGCAAATATTTAGCTCCATTGTATACTTACAACTTAAAAAAAGAAAGCAAGGCATTTTAATTCAATCAAAATTAATTAATATTGGTGAGCCAATATTAATTAATACAGTGTCAGGCACTGTGTTAAGTAGGCACTGGGATCCAAAGATGGAATGTAAAATAGTCCCTGCCCTCTAGAACAGTGGTTCTCAACCTTCCTAATGCCATGACCCTTTAATACAGTTCCTCATGTTGTGGTGACCCCCAACCATAAAATTGTTTTCATTGCTACTTCATAATTGTAATTTTGCGGCTGTTATGAATCTATCTGTTATGCAGGATGTATTTTCATTGTTACAAATTGAACATAACCGAAAGGTTGAGAACTGTTGCTCTAGAAGGTTATGAAGAGGAAGGCTACGCAAATACACAAATAAGTGTAAGCATTTTGTATAACTTCCCATTGAGATTTAAAATTTTAGTGTTGCTCTTAGACCTATCTGGAAGAGGCAGAAAGAAAACAGAGGGTGATTGTGTTGAAGACAAAGGGGAGATATATACAAAGTACAAGGAGAGAATTTGAGAAGGGAGATTTCACATTCAGAGAACGCTTCATGGAGAATGTGGTACCTGAACTAGTCCTTGAAGAAAGAAAAGGATTACAACAAATGGAGATGAAGAGGGAGTGAATTCCAAACAGAAATGAGTGAGGTCAAGACAAGATTGGAGAATGGTTCCATTTGACCAGAATGTAGAATGTAAATAGGCAAGTAATGAATGGAAGGAAATAATATTAGAAAGAAATGTAAACCAGGTTAAATGCCAGACTAAGGAGTTTGTATTCTTATCCCAAAGCCAATAGAGAACCATTAAGGGTAGTGACTCTTCTTACAATTTCTTTTTAATGTTGCCTATTCTGATATATTTAGTCTGTGGCAAAGCTTAGAAAAAGAGAAATTTAAACAATTGTGTTTTTCAATGTCTTCTTTACCATGGCAATTGTTTCAACATATTTTCAGCATCTTTGACTAGGATATGTTTCGTGAAGAAAATAATACAAACTTTTTGCTTCCCTGCCTCCCCTTATCCTGGAAAATATGTTTCGTGGAGGCTGTGAAGCTGCTTTTTCTTTATGAAAACCTCAATGACTGTGTGTTGCTGATTCTTAGCCAAGTACAGCTTATTACTTCCTGCTTGAGGCATACTAGGGATCACCTTATTCTCTACATTCACATTCTGCCTCATCCCTCAGAATACTTCTTTGACAGTCTCCTGACACATTTCAACTTTTTAGGTATAATATCTTTAATGCTTGTGGAGTTCTCTTGAGAAGCCACTTAATGCAGTGGTTTGTTATACTTTATTCTGTGGCTATAGATGTAGAGAGACAGGTTGGGTGCAGGCATTATCCACTTGTGAAATGGTAACTTTTCTGCATTCTTCCTTTTGTAGGTGGGCTTAGTATCGTGACAGGAGTACTTTATAATCTTAGGTTCCCAATGCGAAGGTGAATAAGAGGCATTCCTCATTTTCTAGCCTGGCCTAACTTATGTTCACATACATTTTATTTATGGAGATTGCATGAAAATGAATAAGACATTCTTCTGTGCTCTTCTGATCAGCTCCTGTATGCAATTTAAAAATTATTCCATTACAGGCAAGGTGATTGCCTTAAAAACAACTCATAGAGGAATATAGATTTTCACTGAATTAAAGTTACTGTGGTTGAAAAATGTAAGATATCAGGGAATCTATGTCATACCATGTCATATATCTTCCTGATAGTCATAACGGGAATGAAGCAACCTGATATTAATGATTTGAGTGTTGTCATATTTACATTAGAGATAAGAGGAAAAATACCCTACCTAGATGATTGATAAAACTCCATTTACTAGAAATAGTTATCTAGGTTCTAGGTCTATGATTTTTGTTACTGAACACCTGAAGATAGTTCCATTTTCTTTGTAAAGTAGTCCATGCTAATGAATCTTGGTTGAGCTTTAATTAATTACAGTAGCTGAACAATTGTGTGTCTTGCTTAATTGGATTTTCTTATTATAATTGAAAATTAAGCAGAAACCCTTTTTTTATTTGAATTTTACAATTGGTAATCTTCCTAAAAAAACAAAACAAAACCCCATGTAAGTCCATCGTTTTTCCTCAGCAAGGAAATTGAACTATTTGAACTGAATTGAATTTTTCTTTGGTGATTGAAGATTTTTTTGTATCTCAAGTCCATCTTTTGGAACATTGTGACAGGAGCTCCTAGGGATATTGTAGCTGTTGTGTCTCCAACAGAACCTTAAAGGATTAATTTAGGAGCAAGAGGAGTGGAAGGATGGGGGTTGTTGTTAGAGGTATTTTCATTACCTTTGTCTGTGGGTTGCTTCCTTGAGTTTCTGATCTAGTGATCACAGAAGGGAAGTTCTATTTGGTATATTTCTAAATCTGAGATTGTATGCTTTTAATGCTTAATTATCAAAGTAGTTTTAATTGGATTTCCTGGCTCATGAGTGCCTGTAGCATTTTAAAAAATAAACCTTGACCCTGCTGGACTAAGCCAAATTTAGACTTAGTCCACAATAACCATCAATTACCAAAGTAATTAGAGAAGGTGCAGGAGACAGGGTTGAATCTGCACAGACCCCAGGACATACCCTGGAAGATTGTTTTTGGTTGTTTGTTTTGAATTGTAATAACTTATTTTGTTACTTTCTTTCTGATTAAAAACTGAACATGGAACAATTTTTAACTGTGGTTCCACAAAGCTGGGTTTTAGCTAATGCTAGTTTTGCTGTAGTATGAAATGCTATAAAATATAGCTATGGGTGGATATCTTTTGAAGTCCTGTCACCAGCCATTGGCTTATTTGAATACAGAAGCTTCAAAACAGCCCTGGCATTGATTGGTTCTACCGACACAAAGATACTGTCCTCAGTTCACAGGTTGACACAGTTCTGTGCACTTGGATGCACCTGAGGATGCTTGGTCTTGGAAAAGATCTCCCCCATTATAATGACAGTGCAATGCCTCTTTTCAAAATGCTTTAAGGCCAAAACCCATATGACAACCAAGCAGAGACAAGAAGAATCTTGAAAATGCTTGGGAAAACAGTCATCAGTTTTTCCCCGTGTGCTGCACTGGAATATATTTAGTTACAGCTAATTGTTGCCATGCACAAACAGTCCATTCGTTATCACAGAAGTTAGTAGACTTCTATTATTTCATTTGGTGAGCTAAGGACCAGAGAAATTGTTCCATTTCAAGTTTCATTCAAACTGCAGTGAAAGTTGTTTTATTGTTTTGTAAGGATGAGAGAGTCGGAAATGTTATGCATAGGCTCATTGTATTAGGATGAGGTTTTTAAGATGCATTTTATTTGTTGGAAAATGCTATAGTCAGAAAGGTACATGTACCAATTATTCATTTCTCCCCTCTGGTTCAGAGGGCATGATTAGAGATTTGCATTTTGCCTTCATCAATTCCACTAATGTCAGGAAATGGTTTGGTGTGGAGGGACAAGACAATAAATGAGAAAAGGATACCTGGTTTCAGGTCTCTGCCACTAAGTCTTTTATGGCTGCTTTTGATTCACCCTTTGCACTAGCCTCTCACATCCAATCAGTTACCAAGTCCTGTCATTTCAACCTCTGCCTTTTGTCTTTTCTCTATTCTCACTGTCAGTATCCTTCTTGCCACCCACTTGGTGAATTGCATTAGCCTCCAATCAAATCCCCCTAACTCTGTTTTCTTTCAGTCTACCTTTCATATCATTTACTGATTAATCTTCCTTATACTTTTGAGATCTGGTCAAACGTATCACCAAGGCAATATTCACAGCACCAAAGGCAATTATAAATATGATGGCATAGTTCTGAATCACAAAATGTAACAGACTTTCCATGTACAAGACAGAAGCAAAACATTTATTCAGATACCAGAAAGCCAAATCCCAACACCAGAAAACTGAATTCATCATAATAACAAAGAACTTAATATACCTTATCAATTGCAGGAAGCAACACCATCCCAAAGTCTTCCCAAAAACAAAAACTGTCAGGTCTAGCTGTCTTCTTGTCTGCATCCTGTCTCCTCCACCTGTTCTAACTGCTTTGATTCCCAGCTTCCTCTCAGCTTTGCTCCACCCTTCCTACTCCACCCATTTAGCAAACTCCTTCCACCACAGGTTCCATGTCATTACATTTGATCTCATAAGGGGAAGGAAGGATCTTCAAATTCCCATTCTCCTTACACCAAGTTAGTACTTTGCTTATGATTTCTATCCTTCCATTTGAATAAAGTTCAAATTCTTTCCTCTGGCATTCAAGTCCTCCACCATCAGACATTGCCTTTCTAGTTGTATATGACTCTCATCTACTTTAACAGTAGCCAACTTGGACAGTTCCCTTCCTGAGAATACACCCAATGTCTAGAGTGTCTTTTCACTTCCCTTTTACCTATCTATATCCATTCTGAGAACCTAATCTGCCAGTTCAGTGTGAGTTTGGAGAAGGAACCCAGAGGTGGTGATACATAGGAATCAACAAATTCTCAACTCATAGAGGTTAAATAACTTGCCAAGGTTACATTGTAAGAGTGCTGGGACATAGATCTAGGTCACTAGACACTACTTCTAGGACCTTTGTCATCACACCACACTATCTTTCTCTCTCTGTGTAATCATCTCCTTTGCAAATCTATACTTATGAAACTCCTAAATATTTAACAAAATCCTTTGGAATTACACTGGCTTTTGAATCCAACAATTTCTTCTATATGGGATCCGACATAAATTGCTATGCAGAGAATTATAAAAGTGTTTCTAAAAACCGGTCACATTTTTGGAAAGACTGACACATACGGTAAATCTGGTATCAAAAAGAAATCAAGCTCCCAACAGAGGTGAAACTTTATGGACCGATGTTCTTATTGACTCCCATGTATGTTCTACTTAGTCTTGCAGAAAACGTCACATTCAATTTCTATACCATTTATACCAGTTACTTATACCTTGAGATCATAGACCAGTGGTTCTCAACCTGTGGGTTGCAACCCCTTTGGGGGTTGAATGACCCTTTCACAGGGATCACAGGGATTGCCTAAGACCATCGAAAGACACATATTTCTGATGGTCTTAGGAACCGAGACACCACTCCTCTATCTGTCTCCAGGCAGGTCTGCCCACATGCAGATAAGCCCACATATGAGTATTAAAGGTTGCGGCATTAGGAAGCTTGAGAACCACTGTCATAGACTATTCACACTGGAAGGAACTTCAGAGGTCAATCATTTCAAGACCCAGGTTTTACAGGAACTCAGTAATAACTAATATGACAAGTTTGCCAAGTAGAGTAAGAATGTCATCAAAGATTCTCTTGTCTTACTAGGATATTCTTAGACCCGTAAACCCTTTCCCACCTTTGTACATTTCTGAAGGCTATCTTCTATTTCTGGAATAGCTCAGCCCTATTTTTCCTTCAATATCTTGCTCTGGTATCACTTCTTCTGGATCCTCCCTAGATGGAAGTGATCCCCATAGTGTTTAGTCTAGAAATTTTCCTTTGCTTTGATCACAATCTCTTTTGTATCATTCTCCTTTTTGTATATGTCTTATCATCCCGTTTTCCTACTTTCCCATTAGATTATGAGCTTTTAGAGGGAAAGAGGAATGCCTATCCCCTTTCATATTTATGTCCCCAGTTGCTGGCATATGATAGGCAGTTAAGAAATCCTTATTGGCTTGAACTGAATAATTTCAATTTAGGCTGACAGAGGAATAGGGTGGGGAAGAGGAATACTTAAATAATGCAAAATTTCAAGGACAGAGGTTTTTATTATAGGGAGTTGGGTGGTCTTATACCATTATCAAGGATATATATAGGACCCTGAGAAATTCAAGGTTAGAGTGGTGGACCCCAATAGAGAACAGTCCCATGAAATTACTTTGTCCCAAGTAGGGGAGTGCCACTTTGGCATCCTTCCCTATCAGTGGTATGTCCTAATTATATATTCTAGGCCATCAAGATATTTACTGGCCTCAGAACTCCTTTTCAGAATAGAGTCAGCTAACAGAGTCACTGGAATGGACCCAAGTTCTTTGGATATCTTTTGATGGTCTTACCATGTAAGAAGGATGGATGGTGACAGGCATCCAAGTAGAGGAAATAACAGACAAGATTGAAGGGAAGCAACCCAGGAATATGTTAATCTAAGATGACAGTATTAGCCAGGACATATTGGTATGAAGGAATCAGAGTTAAAACAGGATTGTAATCTCTTTGAAGACTAGGACTATGTTGTATGCTACTTTTATAAATTCAATGTTGTCTGCATGACAACTGGTGGCATAACGGATTGAGTTCTGGACTTGGAAGGTCTGAATTCAAATCCTGCCTCAGACACTTACAAGCTGAGTGATCTTGGACAAGCTTTTTAATCTTTCTCAATCTAAGTTTCTTTATCTGTAAAATACAGGTAATAATAACACCTACCTCACAGAATTGTGAAGATCAAATGAGATGATATATTCAAAATACTTTGAAAAGCTTGAAGCACCATATGAATTTTAGCTATGTATTATTTTTATAATAGGTGCTCAATAATATTTTGGTGATAATGACATTTAAATATTTAATGTTTCATTATAGATTTGTTGCTTAGTCATTTTTAATCATGTCTTGCTCATGAACCCATTTGGGGTTTTCTTGGCAAAGATACTGGAGTAGTTTGCCATTTTCTTTTCCAGTTTATTTTACAATTGAGGAACTGAGGCAAATAGGGTTAAGTGACTTGGCCAGGATCTGTGCTAAGTGTCTGAATAAGTGTCTGAGGCCAGATTTGAATTTAGGAACATGAGTCTTCCTGACTTCAGGCAGGTCTGGTACTCTATCCACCGTGTTACCGCGCTACCTTGATTATAAAATTAGTTTAGTTAAAAATCATAGAAATGTAGTATTTAGATCTAGAAGAGGCCTTAGAGATTATCTAGACAAAGGGCTCTTCCCCTTCTTATACCAAGGTCCTCTTTGGAAGTCTGGCAAAACATATGAATTGCTTCTTAGAATAATGCTTTGAAAAGCATAAAATACATGGGAATACAAGAGAAATCAATGATTAAAATTATAGGTAAGAAAATCTCTTTTTAAAAAAAGTTCATTGACCCAAGGTGTTTGAGGATCAGGGTTTCCTCCATTCTCCCACAATATGGATTAGTGTCCTAATTTTTTATGGGCATAAAAAATTGGCAGTTTGAACACCTCTAACTTGGTGTCCCAATTCGAGTCACCATAACCTTCCTGCTGTCTAGATGCATTTCCATATGGAGATGATAGAAGTTGTGTCTATAGACTATATTTTCACTGTTGTGTATCCTTGTTTTGTTAGGACAAAGCAAAATGACTTTTACTAACAGTTTACTGATTTACAAATAATTACCTTGTTTCCCTCTGAAACTCAATCTGAGTTAACAAACTGCTGTTGTTGGGCTGGACCCTAACATCAGGTTAAGAACTTCTGATCTAGATTAGTCCTCACATTTTACAGAGGAGGAAACAGTGACCTAGAGAGGAAAAAAAAATGACTTGCCCACATTCATTTAGCTAGTGGGAGAATTATTCCCAAGTTCATTTTACCCTAGGTCAAGGATTCTTAAACTGTCCTCTTGTCCTATTGCCAATCATTTTGGACTATATTTTAATATAATTGATATCCTTTCTAATCCCATGTACTTTATTTTATCCATTTAAAACTATTCTAAGAAAAGGTCCATAGGAATTACCATATTGCCGAAGGGGTCCCTGAACAAAAAAATGACTCATATCCCCTGCTTCTGTTATGGCTTTAAATCTATATTCCCGTGCTTGGTCTTTCTTCCAACTTTGTCTCTCATTGAACACCTACTCGTGTTGTGCCTTCCTTCTCTCTGTATAGCATCCTTCTTCTGTAAATCTGTTTCCTGATCTATAAAATGAAGGTAATGATACCTGTACTAACTATCTCATAGGGATGTTATGAGACAGTTTTGCACACTTTAAAATGCTGTCATCCGAGCCATGAATTTCTACTTTTTGGATTTATAAGCCTTTAGAACCTTTGCAAATCATTCTTTTAGCCATTAAGAAAGTGATGTCACATGTCAATTTTTGGAGGCCTATTCTTTCCCTCAAGTAATACTACTGTCAGTTGGCCCAATTTTTGAACTCTGAGAATTCAGATAACATTTAAACAACTGGGAATTGTGGACATTTCAGGTGGAAGGAATATATTTCAGATATGAGAGGCATTATTATCTAGTCATCATAATAGTACAATCCTTGTGATCATAACCTCTCATCCTTCCATCTCTTCTCCTACCTCATTCCTTCTAAATATTTGAATCCTCAGTATGAACTTCTATCCCTCTACTCCTCCCTGTTCTCTCAGTTCAGCAATTGTCCATGTTCTTGCCTCATTTCCCTCCCTCAAGTTTTGGCACAATAGTTGGCCAGTTTGGCTGTATGTAACTGTAGATATAAAGTTATTTTCACTTGAATCCCTTGTCCTCTTGTCCTCTTTCCAATAATGCCTTGCCAAGTCCCAGTACTGATTTGATCTTACCATTTGTAATTTATAATTGTGTATTACTGAACTTGTCTGGAGAAAGTCACAGTGCCATGCCAAACAGTAGACTATGAATTTATGTTATTTAGTTGTGACTGAGTTTTCATTGCTACATAGAAATCCTTTTTATTTTTCTTTGATTGTCTTTCCTATAATTCATCACAGTGTCTATTCCCAATCTTTTCTTCTTGTGCTCCCAAAATTATGTATAGAAAGAAAACCAAGAGGAAGCTCACCAGAGGACCTTGTCTCTTATTTTTCTTAGAAAAGTCAATCCTCATGAATCCTCTCTTCTTTCCTAGTATAAACTTTAAATTCTCATCTTCTTTGTTTCAACCTCTGAGGAAAAGGGGCCTCTTCTGCACTAAGGAACCCCTTCTTTTACTGCTTTTCATCCCATTCCATCTTGATTCCCTCTTTCCACTCTTTATGTCTTCCTTAATCTTGCATTATGCACTGGCTCCTTCCCTGTCAGTTATAAAGAAGACTAAATCTTATCTTTCAAAAACACATTTTAAAAAAACAAAGCAAAAATCCTTATCTTACCATCCCTTAAAGCTACTGTTCTTTATCTTTTCCTTCCCTAAACAGCCAGTGTTCATTTTCCAGACAACTTTCTACTTAATTTTTTTGAAGCTTTTGATACTTGCTTGCCAACTACTCTCTTCTTTTGATAATCTCTCCTCCTTTGGTTTCCATGACACTATAGGCATGTGCCTTCATACTTGGATGAATTTTATTCTTATGGGCTTTTCATTTTTGTTGGAGCTTAAATTTATTCTTTTACTCATGTACTGATTTTATTTTAGGCTGTACCTGAAATCAGATTTCCCATAAGCATTAAAATGTGGTGAAACTGGTATCGGTTTTGCTGACCTTTTCTGTCTCCCTAAAGCAGTATGGGTGCAATGGAAAGAATTCTAGATTTGGAGCCAGAGGACCTGGGTTTGAATCCTGGCTGTATTACATGCCACTTGGGTGAGACAATCACTTTATCTCTCTGGCTCTATTCCTTAACTTTAAAATTAGGGGCTGGGATTAGATAATCTCCAAAGTCTCTTGTATCTCCAAATCAGTTATAATGTGTAATCCATGTGTGTATCTACATATACTACAGAAACTACAAACAATATGGTAATTGAACTCTTTCATTTTCTCTTTTTATATGCCATTCATTTCTATTCCTCTTTCCATTAAAAAAATTAGTGAAACTTCTTTTTATATTACTGTCATTTTTCAATGATCTATCCCCTCCACTAAAATTCTGCCTTGTAAGAAAGAGAAACAGTTAAGTAAAAAAAAAAAATGACATTTAACAGTGCATGGACATTGCACACCCTCCCCCTTTACTGAGAGGAGGAAAATATTTTCCTTCATTAATCCTCTAGTATAGAGATTGGTCATTATGTTGATATGAATTCTGATGTCTTTTGGTTTTGTTTTCCTTGATAATACTGTAGCCATCCTATTATTTTTCTTATTGTATCTCTACTCTGTATCAGCCTATTCGGATCTTCCTGAGTTCCTCTTGATTTCTTAGATTCATCTTTACTTATTATATAATAACATTCCATTCCTTTCACACATTATGATTTGTTCAATCATTGACTGATTGATGGGCTTCACTTTTAGGGTTGTTTTTTTTTTTTTTTTGCTACTGCAAATATACTGCTATGAATTAATAAATAAAAAAGCACTTTTCAGGTACTTATTATTTATCTTAGGTCAGAGGAAGGTTTATTATTGTTAAAAATAAGTAAATTAACCTGTGTGGACTTTAAAGATGCTAACCACATCTACTGCCTTCCTTAGAACTGTATTTGAAATTATAAGATATACATTTGAGTTCTGAGCCATATAATCCTTACATTTAGCAGACTTGTCGAGTGAATTTGGGGGGCTTGTGAGACTTGAAGATATAGAGGTGTTAAGAAAAATAACTGAGTTGATGCGTAAATTTCCATGGTTCAAATTATAGGTACTACAAGGTTCTAAAGAAATTATGCCAAGATGTGTGTGGGAACATCTGTGTCTGTCTTCTTATGACCAGCATATTTATAAGTTTATAAAGTTACTTCTTGGTTTAGATAGGTGAATTTGTACAGTATGCTTGAGTCTATATGGTGTGGTAGAAAGAGTGCTAAATTTGTAGTAAGCAGATCAATGATTGAATCCTGCCTTTAACACTTACTACCTGTGTAACCTTGGGTTAGATGCTTAAACTCTCTGGGCCTGTTTACTCATCTATTAAGTGAGTGCATTGCCGCCTCTCAGATGGCTTCTAAGGTCTCTTGCAATGCCAAAGCTATGATCCCATGAGGCTGTGTATTTTAAAGTACAAAAGAATGTGAATTCTACTGGTGGTGGGTCACTTGGATTTGCCTGAAATCCAGGGCAGCTCTTTGTTCTAGGGTCAGTGTCTACGTTTAGCTGCATTGCCAATATTGTACATGTATCCTTGTTGAAACCTTTCACCTCTGGTTTTTTTTTTGTTAAAAATATTTTCTGAGAAAGATCATTGGCCCTTTAACCTTGTGTCTGTAAGGAGACTGGATGAATAAATGATGAAAATAATGGTTCCCAAAAAAGAAGCCCTCAGGCAATATAAAGGACTGTACTTTGATTTCTTGGAGTCTGTGAATCTATATGTGAATCCATGAATAAGCAAATATACATTTTATATATTTAATTAATTATCTCACATCTTAAGGAAATGTTACTAGGGTTAATATAATAAAAATGCATTTTAATACTTTACTGAATTCATGATAACTTTTTTTGGGCATCTCTTTCCTACATGCAAGGACCCATCAAAATGTTTGATTTTAAAAATGGATCCTTATACCTGTGATGGTGGGGAGTCATTGGAATAGAACCTCCTTCTGGTACAAGGTATATGAAGTCTAAAACCCCTATTTTCATCCAAATACTTGACAACTGCTTTTCTCTAGGTGTCTGAATAACTTGTTAAAACTTGTAACTCAGAGAATCAACCCCTCCCCCCCAACAATATTTGTTCCATTACTTTGCCAAGGATTTGAAGAATTGATATCTCTGAGTAATGACAGTTCTTTGCAGTTATGTGACAGCTGTCAGGATCTAACAGACAAGCCCATCTGAGTCGCAGTGATCTGACTCTTGAGAAGCTGAAATCCTTTTCATATCAAGATGTGAAATAACAAATAACAGTGGTGTTGTGTTTGGGAGAACACTGCCAGATAGCTGTTCTCTCATTTTACTCTTACATGTGTTAATGACATAATAAGAAATCACAATTGTATACTGCTGAGTTTGTAGCATCATCTTGCTTGAGCCTGGCAACAACCCTATGACGTAGGTATTATCATTAACCCCACTTTGCACATCATAAAAACTGAGGCTCACAGAAGTTCAGGAACTTGCTCACATTTACTTGGTGGAAAAGGATTTGAGCCCAGGCCTTTATGACTCTTAAGTCCAGCTCTCTATCTGTTATGTCACCCTAACACTGTCTATCTATCCAAATCTCAAATCACTAGGACCTAGGAGAGTGCTTGGTACAGTATATGTCTGTAGATTGATTGATCTATAAACACTATGTTCTTCTTCAAAAATGCTAAATGGTTCAGGTATAGGATACTTTATAAAAGAACATTTTAAATGGTTCTGATTTTTTAGGAAGTACCATCAAAAGCAATAACAGTAAACATCAACAACCCCAGTCTACTTCCTGCACAATGTCTTTAACCTACAAAACATTTTTGTGCTTGTCAAAAATATGTTAATGACACAAAGTAATGCACACTATTGGAGAAAAGTTGGAAAGATTTATTTAAATCACACACTAAGACTTTCAATTTTTTTTTAACATCAACAATATGTTTAGTTTTGATTTAAAAAATGAAGGATGATTGAATCATTGAGGAGAGACTGTATCTGAATTATGTTTATTCTTGCGTCCCATCACCTGAAATATCATGAGTAATCTCCCAATTTGCAGCAATAAAGGAACTAGAATAGCTTATTTCTCCATGGCATTAAGTGAGCACTTGGGTTTCTTTGCCAAAGCTTCCCCAAACTCAGAAAGAAATGTAAATCTGTAGCTTAGTTTTGCCTTGACCACATTTATTTAAATCTCAAGAGTAGCCGAGATTGGAATAGATTATTAGACCAATTTGTAGTAAGTGTAATTCTCCAGTTGTCAGTTGTCAAGCAAAGAAGGGACCGTTAAATTATCTATACATGTATATGTATACATATTCTCCATTATATATTTAGTGTCTTGGCTTTTGTGATATTAGCAGTGATTGTTATTGGTTGTCCTGGCAACCTCCTATGCACATTTGCTCTTAAAGAAACACCATGGCTTTATTTAATGCAGCCAATATGTTGTCTTTGGCAGCTTGCTCCACTTGTGTCTACTCGGTGTTCTAGCTTGTCTTCCTGCTGTAGCATTTATCAGCCATTGCTGAACAGTAATATGTTCCATTTGCTTGGGTTTTCTGTTTGATTACTTGTAGGTATGGGGACCATTTAAAGGAGAAGGAACATCTTTATATTTCATCAGCAGTGTTCTGCAATTTTAACAAGAAGTGACTTTCCAGAGGAAACTGGAATAATTTGCTGAAGTTTCCTCAGGGATCTCTTTCCAGAGCTCTCCTCTTTTTTTAAACCTCTCCTTTGGGTAATCTTAATTCCCTCCACTCCCATCTTTGGTTTGCAATGATGCTCTATTGATTATACTAAAACACAGATTTAGAAATAGTCTCTTAAGATAGCTAATCCATTTTCTGGTTCACTTTACACTAGGCTTTCACAAGTGATGTGGGGAGAAATGAGATGGGACACCATCTCTCTTCTCTTCAGGGGAGTTTAAAAGTATCCCTTTGCTGATCATTGGACTTGCTTCAAAGGACCATATCACTTTAAAGCCATCTAATTGCCTTACCTTCAGCCCAATTGATACCCAAGTTTTCCCACATCTATTTTTTTGGGAAAGGTTGCTTTTTGCCAATCATAGCTGTTACACTTATGCTAAAAGAGATTGAACAAGGATGCTACACTAGTAAATCCATTTTCATTTACTCTGTCCTGTACATTTCATTCAAGCATTTATTTTATGCAAGGCATTGGGAAATGTGATGAAGCTAGAGTACTGCTTCATGGGAAACAGATCTAGTGGGAGGAATGTAAGCCCAGTCAATGAAGTGATCCAAAGTGAAAGAGATGGAACACCCATCTACCATCCTATTAGAGATTAAGCCTCTAAAGAGTTTTTGTAGGAGATGGATGAGTGAATTTTTTGTCTTAGTCACTCTGAGAGAGGGTAATGACCCAAAGGAATACAATGAGACACAATGCTATTGTTTTGTGACTTGAGAAGACAATCAAAGGAAAATCTTTGTGAAAGATGTAACAGGAGAAGGAAATTAATCTGTTTTCTAGTCTGACTCTTTCCAAATTCATATCTTAATGCTGACACTTTCTGCCTGTTTGACCTTGGACACAGTCACTTAAATTCCTTGGACCTCGGTTTACTCATCTGTAAAATGAGTATGTTGGACTTGATGGCCTCTGAGATCTCACCCAACTCTGAATTTATGATCCTCTTATCCTCTGATTACTTTGATGTCATCTCTCTCCTCACATTTTATAATTCTTTCACTCCTTTCTTTTCTTCCCCTCCTCTAACTTCCTTTATTCCACTCTCTTAGCCTCTGTTCCTTTTTTCACCTCTGCTTCTTATCACCTGAGGACTGACCTACAGATGCCCCTTTTTTCTTTTTTTCATTCTGGAAAGATAAAAGCCAAAAAATGTTATGATCAAAATCTATGAAGTTATGAAGTATATATAGGTGGAGTAAAGAGATACTAACTGGCCCAATCCTCAAATGTAAGTACTGGGAAGCCTCCCATGAGACTTGAAAGAGGCAAACCAGCAAATTCAGAACAGAGAAGAAATCAGTTTTTCACGTGAGATAGCAAATGAGGTGATGATGAAACGTCTTGGGAAAAGTAAAACTGCTGCCAATTTTTGCTTGGGTCATGCTCCACACCTAAAAGAGACTTCCTCTCCTCCTTCCCAGTCCTCATCTCTGTCCATTAAAATCTCTCTCTTCATTCAAGGGCTGACTCAGGTGCTCCTTTCTCAATGAAACATTCCTTGACTTCCCACCAGCAACACTAAACTGACCTGTCCTTCCTCAGATATCTTGTGTCACTTGGGCTTGGTCAGACTTTGTACTCATTTCATTTTCCTTTGTATCAATACTGTTTGGTTTTTTTTTTGTACCAAGTGGCTGATAGCCCCCAAGAGCAGTTTGTGTGTGTGTGTGTGTGTGTGTGTGTGTGTGTGTGTGTGTGTGTGTATGTCAGGTTTCATCTTTGTAACCCCAAAACTTAACAATGTGAATTTCACATAGAGGGGATATAATGAATTTTTGTTGAATTGATTGTATGTAAGTGTTTTCTTTTGGTACAAACCTATGATTTCATGAGCCTAGAAAGATCTCTGGTCAGGGAACTCCCCTCTACCCAATGCAAACCTGCAACTGTTTTCTAATGTATAGCCTTAGAGAGTTGTGTGTGGGCACTTAGAGGTTAAATGACTTGTTCAGGGTTACACAGTTGGAATTTATTACAGTGATAGTAATACCTTAATAATAAGCATTTATATAATACCTCCTATGTGCTAGGAGCTTTATCAATATTATCTCATTTGATCCTCATAACAGACCTGAGAGGTAGGTGTTATAAGCCCCATTTTAAAGTTGAGGAGACTGAGGCAGACAGAGTGATTTGCCCATGATCACACAACTCTTAAGTGTCTAGTACTGGATTTGAACTGGGGTTATTTCTCCCTAACTCTTGGCCCAGTGCTTGGTCCACCTAGCTATGAGACTTGAACCCAGGTGGTCTTTCTGACTCTGAGGCTAGTTCCTTATCCACAACCTTATGCTGTCTCACCCATATATATCAAGGCAGAAAAAGTTATATAGCTATAAAACATTATTGGTACAAGGACGATATAAGGTGTTATCACAAAAACCATCTGGGAGTCACTGAGATCATTCAGGTCTGTCTTTTATGGTGTCCAGAATGATGCTAGATGTATAGCAAAAATTACTCATTTCATGTTTCAATTTTCTCTGTATTAAAGTTTGCTGCTAAATGGTGACATGTCTTATCTGTGTCTGTGACCTGTATATATAATTTTCTCAGACTCATACAAAGTGTATCATCCCCTCCTCCCACACATAATGAGGCAGAAGATGCTATAGAGCTGCAAATGATTATGAAAACAAGTTATTGAATCATTTTTCAGTCATGTCCAACTCTTTGTGACCAACCCCATTTGAGGTTTTCTTGGCAAAGATACCGCATTGGGTTGTTTTTCCTTTTCCATCTCATTTTACAGATGAGGAGACTGAGGCAAACAGAGCTAAGTGACTTGCCTGGGGTTACACAGCTAGGGTTTGAGGCCAGATTTGAACTGTCAAAGATGAGTCTTCCTGATTCCAGCATTTTCTTTTAACTGTAGACATAAACTTAACATCTCGTTGGTGAATTGGCTTATTGAATTTGGCCTTACTCTGTGTACATACAAATCAATGTATACCTATATATTTCTGTATGTATGTATGCATATACAGACATATGCCAGCACATATGCACATGCATATACCACACACAAATATGCATACATGCATGTGCATGCATGCACGTGTATATGTACACGATATGTGTTGCATATGTATGCATATGCACATGTGTGTACATGTATTCATACATACATTGATACATTATCATTGTGTATGTATTGTGTGTTTGCATTGTATGCATATATAGTGCATACATGTGTGTATATATGTGTACACACATATATTCAAGCGACCATTTTGGAGCTTCTCTGTGCATCCTTTTCAACAAGTAACCTTACACATACATATGGAAGTGTACAGGCTATGGAGCCGATGGTAGGGACCATGGTGCTAGCTCAGCTACGTGAGTAGCAGCCCACCCGAACAGCTGGGGTGGGGCTCTCATGAATACCTCCATTACATGTTCATATATAGGTATAAAGATATGTGTCATGTACAGATATGCTCCGTACCAGGAATGTGCCTTTGTTTCACATCTTCTTTTCAGAAGATCTTCCTCCTTTTGCTCTAAGACTCAGCTCAAGTAACCTCCTCTGTGTCACTTTCCCTGATTCCCTCAATTTTTTTCTAGGACACTGTTTAGATTTCCCCTTTGCCTCCAACATTTTCTAACTTTTATTCCATTTAACTGTGTATGTGTTCTTCTCCTTGATGCTTTGAATATATAACAAAATCCTTGAGATAAGGATGGTGGCATATTCAAATTTTATATCCCTAGTGCCTAGCATGATGCTTAGTATATCTTGGGGGTGGAGGGGTCAAGGAAGGCATACTGGAGATTTCTTCAGTGGAAACTTCCCTAATGCAGATCAAGAGCTTGTTTGCAAATAGTTTTAATAAACTATGTGGGGCACTGAAAGGTTAATTGATTTGTCTGGGGTTACAATTTTACTCAAAAAGATAATATGCAGCATTGATACTACTTAACCTAGTTCTCTCTGAGGCTATGGTTAGCTCTTCTCTCTCCCGAGGCTACCTTGTTTCCTTCATTATGTGAGTTTCATGTGTCCTATCTGTCATCAGGGATTCCAGTTACTGGTAGAAATTTGTCCTTGTTCCCTGGAGGCAGGGTTCTGATTTGAGGCTCTATCTGGTCTTCACTTGCTCTTGTAGGTTGTCTGTCCTTCAAGATTAAACTTGTATTAGGATTACCTTCTGTAAGGGGAGTGATTTGTGATCAGCCATGGCTCACAGGCTCTTGTCTGAGACAAAGCAGTTCAAGACCAATTTATTTAATAATAATAAAAAATAGATCGAAGGAATCCACCAACCACAAGCTTAAGTCTTCCATGTTAAGTGACACTTACCATTCCCTTATGAAAAGAACAACTGGCGGTAGAGTGCTGGGCCTATAGTAAGGAAGACCTGAGTTCAAATTTGACCTCAGACACTTATTAGCTGTTTGACCCCGGCAAGTCACTTAACCTCTGTTTGCCTCAGTTTTCTCAACTCTAAAATGGGAATGATAATAGCACCTACCTGCCAGAGTTATTATGAGGACCCAATGAGATAGTATTTATAAAACATTTAGCACAGTGCCCGGCGCATAGCATGAACTTAAGAAACATTTGTTTATTAAGAAAAAACTTCTTTCAGAGTCTCTCATACAATCACAGCACATGCTATAAAGCTTGTACAGAGAAGTGGTTCGACTTAGCGCATTAAAAAGTCAAGCCAGCCACACTGTATCCTCTGTTGAGAGTTGAACAAAATTGCAGTTTCTAATACTAGTTGTAACCTTGGGCAAGTCACTTAGCTTCTCTGAGACTCAGTTTCCTATCATAAAGTGGAGAACAATAATATTTATTGTTATTGACTCTTTTTCTCTCTCTTTCTCTTGGTCTCCCCCCTCCTCCCTCCCAACCTTCTCTCTGTCTCTGTCTCTCTACTTCTCTGTCTCTCCATCAGATCAGCAGTTACTTAGAGGTTATAAGAGGCTAAAATCTAGAGATTTTATATTTCAAGTTACTAAGGACATCCCCATCACTATTGTTTCCCATGTGTCCACTTTCTGTCTACATGGAGACCAGTGTTGCCAGTTTACACTTCCCTCTACCTTCTTGAGAGTAACAAGGCAGTATGGATATCTCAACTGGATTGTAACCATAGGGAATACAATATAAAACTATACAATCTCAGAGCTGGAAATGGTCTCTAAGGTCATCAGTCTTAACCTAGAGATGAACAAGAAACCTCTCTGTAAGATACCTGGTAAGTAATTATCCAGTACCTGCTTGAAGCCCTCTGGTGAGAAGGAACTCTTATCTCTCAAGGCAGTCCTTTGGCTCTTTGCAACTTTCATCCATTGCTCCTACTTTTGTCTTCTGGGCCAAGAAAAATATGGCTATTTTCTTGTCCATACTGACAGCTCATCAAATACTTGAAGACACAGTCACATTCCCTAAGTCTCTTCCTCTTCAGGTTAAACATCCCTAGTCTTTTCAACCATTACTCATATGACATGAATTTGAAGACCTTTATAATCCTGGAGATTAGACAGATGTGTTCTGAGTTGGGCAGAGTTTAGTGGGGCTATCACCGTCATATTAGCTTTTTGGAAGTAATAGCATCTGATTATCTCATATAGAAATTTTCAGTCCATTAAAAACTCATGTATCTTTTTTGGCATATGCATGCATATATGCATACATATACACATACACACATACATGCAGACAAAATATGTGTATATATGCATACACACACACACACAGAGAAAGAGAGAGAGAGAGAGAGAGAGAGAGAAACAGAGAGAGTTCTATATAGTCTAGCAGGATGTTCAACTCTGGAGTCATCCCTTTCCTTCTCTCCTTGTTAACACCTTGGCAGCAATACTCAACTTTCTTTCTCCTGCCTTACCAAGTTACCAATCTGTGTATGGGATCAGCCTGTGCATAATAATTGTTTAGAATGTGACAGTAATTTAGAGTCTTAATGGAGTTTAGGTCTGGAAAATACCTTGCTATGATTTTCTTTTTCTGCCCCAGGAGTAAGAGAAGCATTGTTCTTGGCTTTTCTGTGTCTCTTTTTCTTTATAAAGGAAGGAGTGTTACTGATCAGATCACTCTAGGCAGCAATGGCAGGATATGATTAGAGCTCTCATTCAGGAACTACAGGGTTGTTTGTTTTCTTCTTTCTCTAGGCAATAAATACCATGTTGCTAACTTTCTTGCTAAGTAACCTGACCAGGGAACATTTTGTCATCTTGTATACTAAAAACAAATGTGAATCTGAAGGTAGTTAGGAGACTACCTACATTCCTGTGGTTTTTCTATTCTGGGGAAAACTAAAAGTGCATATGGGGTTCATACACTATGTCAATGACACTAAGAGTTGAACAGTTAAAGTCACAGCATCAAGCAGAAAAACCAAGAAACCTTTCATAAGCACCTTTTGTCTCCTAAAACTATAATTGCCTGTGAAGGACTAATAAAAGTTGCAATACAGAAATCTGTTTTCGTGACGCTTATAGTCTAGTCAAGGAGATGCAATGGACAAATATGACACACTTAGGAAACAGTTGGGGTAACACACACCAGGAGATGCTGCCAGCAGGAGCCCTTGGCTTCTATTGATACCTCTAGCACCTCCATGAGCCCCAGCCATGGGCCATGGCAATGACCAAACCACATAGTATATCATTGTTGATAACAAGCCCCTGGACCTAGCTTCTTTCTAGCTATTTGCAAATGAGATTTCAAAGAACAGAAAACTTCCATGCCCTGAATGCTGGAGAGAAGTGATTGATTACATGGAATCCTGCTTTCATAGAATCATTCTTGGGTCCATGGGCCAGGGTGGTGACTTCACACACTAAATTAGCATTGATAACAAGTCTATCTCTTGGAGGAAATTTGCTGATGAGAATTTCATACTGAAGCATACTGTTTCTGGCACTTGTCCATGCAGATGCACAAATGGCTATTTTTTTCATCTCTTTTAATGTCCTACTTTTAATCTGTACTACTAACATTGATTGGTTGGATGGCAAGCATATGGTTTTTGACTTTGAACGTCATGGAAGCCAAAGAGTGATTCAGATCCTGAGACTGCACAACCAGCAAGAAAATAACCAATGCTGACTGTGGACAACTTTTGTGAGTTTTTAAAAAAAATTTATCTTAATCACCAAACCATTTTTCTTTTTAAACATCCAATTTTTTGTGTTCTTCCTTTTTATTTATTCATTTTTAGTTTACAACATTTAGTTCCATGAGCTTTTGAGTTCTAAATTTTCTCCCATTCCTTCCTCTTCCCCCCTCCCCAATATGGCATGCAGTCAATATAGGCTCTACATATACCTTCACATTAAACATGTTTTTCACATTAGTCATAACATCCTATTTGTATTTTCTTTTTTAAAAATTAATTTATTTTAAACTTAAATAAAAATCTTAAATACAAAATAAGAAAAGAAAAAACATTGCCATGTGCACAGCAGAACATAAAAGAAGATTAAAAATATATAGCAATAATGTTACATTTTTTAAAAAAAGTGTATATGATAAATACTATGTATTGTGTCCAGAGTTGTCCATCCTCTTTTTGCTTCCTTTTAAGTTTTCTTTTGTTTTCTACTGTGCCAAACCATTCTACTGTAGCGAGGGAGAGTACCCTCAAACTGTGTCTGCTTTCATACACTATAATCCTTGTGCTCTTATGTATCAGCAATGCAGTATTCACAATGCCTACAGTAACTATAAATATGCTGATATAGTTATTAATCACAAAATGGAACAGGCTCTCTACATAAGAAATATAGATAGTGCATTCATTTAAATACCAGAAGACTGAGTCCCAAAACCAGAAAGTCAAAGCCAACCCAGT
>CM053591.1:108388091-108403337 GCA_028646515.1 Pseudochirops corinnae | reverse complement strand
TTCAAGGAGATATTTCACATTGCGTTCTATTTTTTCATTTGTTTGGATCTGTTTGATAGCATCCTGATTTCTGACAAAGTCATTTGCTTCCATTTGCTCCACTCTAATTTTGAAGGAGTTATTCTCTTCAGAATGCTTTTGAGATTCTTTTTACATCTGGCAAAGTCGACTTTTTAAGGCATTCTTCTCCTCTTTGGCTTTTTGGGCCTCTTTTGTCATTTGAGTTAATCTATTTTTTAAGGTGTTAATTTCTTCAGTCAGGTTGCTGACTCTCTTTTCATGATTTTCTTGCATCATTCTTATTTCTCTTCCCAATTTTTCTTCCACTTCTCTCATTTGGGTTTCAAAATCTTTCCTAAGCTGGTCTCTAGCTTTTAGGCAATCTTCATGTTTCATGGAAGCTTTTGTTGCAGGAGTTCTGACTTTGTTGTCTTCCTCCCATTCCCTGATTTGTTCCTTCTTTTCCCCAAAGAAGGAATATAAAGTTTGGTTGCTATTCTTGCTTTGTTTCCTGTGCTTATTCATGGTTGGCCAGTCAGTGATTTTTTTGCGCTGTGGAACTCTGCTTCCAGAGGGGAAAGCTCTATCCCAAATCACTGGGGTTTTCCCAGCTGTCAGAGCTTTTAGGAGGCTGCTGGGGCCCTCTCCAGCTCTGGCTCACTGAAAGGACACCCCAGGACCACCACCTAAGACTGCAATCCGGATCCAGGCCGCTCAATGTGAGCGCACTTGGCCTCTGAACGATCACTTGGCCCCCCTGCAGTCTGCAGGCCGGGAGCTCCAAAGTGGCAATGTGGAGGCAGGTGGAGGCAGGTGCAGGACCTCAGCTTCTGCCTCTTCCTTGCCCTCAAGGTGGTTTGGCCTGATCTGCTTATCTCTCCCAATTTTAGCCAAGTTCCACTGACCTTTCACTTTGTCCTTCTTTTTTCTTATGGCTTGACAATTCTGGAAACTGCAACAGCTGCTGCAGGTCCACTCTTCTATTGCTCCAGCTGCAGCTCAGCTCATCTGGCTGCCCCCAGGGCCAAGCCGTCATTTCAGGCTGGGCTGGTTTTGGCTTCCAACACTGAAATGGTCCCTCCTAGCTGAGCTGCCTTTAGCGGAAAGTGTATTTGTGTGCATTTTAGAGTTCTAGAATTTGTTTAGAGTCATGTTTTATTGGTATTTTGAGGTGGCTATGTGGGAGCTGCAATACCTTATTGCTCCTATGCCGCCATCTTGGCTCTGCCCCCTCAATACATACATTCCTAATTCCTTCTCTTCCACTATTCTTTTTTTCATAGTTAAAACTCCTAACAAAGCATAGTCTGCCTTAACTGTCTGTACTTTCTCTTTAGGAGAAGAGGAAAATGAGACAAATAGGGTGAAGTGACTTGTCCAGGGTAATGTCTGAGGCCAGATTTGAATTCACAAAGATGAGTCTTCCTGACTTCAAACATGGTGCTCTATCTAATTGTGCCACTTACCTGCCTCTGATATTGCCTAGAATGTCATTAAAAGATCCAACAAAATCATAATACTGGGTCAAAACTTTTGTGAGAGGTAGTTATTTACATAGGAACTGTGCTTACAGAAAGGAGGCGGCGGAGGAACCTCTGATTGGGTGTCAGGAATCAGAAGACAATCAGTATGATTAGGTGGTAATAGGGATCAGAGAAACTGGTAGCAGAACTATGGTAGGATTTGGGATAGTTGAATCTGGGGCAATCTTTCTAAGAAATAATTTAATTTTTTTCTTTTTAAAAATAATCTTAATTGAAATCTAATTTTAATTTTGAAATAATATTGTGTGGCTCAGGATATTATAGTGGACACATTTGTGGACATAGAGTCAGAAGAGTCCTTTCTTTGTCATTGATTATGAGGAGCAATGAAAATTAATAAGTGATTTTTCCTTCAAGAGAAAGCTCTCACTTTTGCTGAAGCATTTTAGTATGCAACTGAGCCAGAGAGAATATAAGAAATGAGCTTCCCCGATTCTCTCTTTGGCTGAAAGTCCTGGCCAGCTTTTTTGACAATCTGTTGGTGCTGGCTCTTCTTCAGTGAGGTAAGCTGATACCAGCCATTCAAACATTCACAAAATGATCTGTTGGCTGCAATGTTATCTTTATTCTTATACATCGTTTTGTCATTCTTTGCTACATAAGCAAAAAAGACTCCTCTACTGCCAGTGGTGGTCCTGGAGTTTCCTTCTACAGATCCCATTCATGCTCCCTGGTGAGTGTTAGTTGGTGTGCTGCCATCTGTCTTTGTACTATTAACCCACTCAATTGGAAACCATGTGGCAATTTTGCACTGTTGTTTTCTTTGTCTGTTCGGGTGAATAATGTGCTACTGTTATTATGTACTCTTGGGGCCACTTTTTACTAATGACAGACCTTTTTAGACAGGATCTATGCAGAGGATACCTCCATGTGAATTTAGCCCAGCTAACTGAGAGGAGATTCATTTAAGCCATCACTGAATGTGTGGTAAATACCCAGCTCTCAGAAGGGCAATCCTTGACAAACTGGAGTTACCTGATAAGGTAGCAGGAAGAGACTAATTCCTGTTGGTCACAGTTGCCCCATAAAAGCAGAATGATAGTCCAATGAACTCCATGTGTTCCATGGAATTCACATTCTCAATGTCTGCATAAGCAGAATTAAGCTTTGGAAACACATTTTCTTTCTTTTTCTCATTTAGTTGTCAAGGTGACCCTTTCGAATCTCATTTATATTGAGATAATTATCACCTAAGTAGAGACTTTTGGTGGAGGGCAGGTTATCATTGGAATGCAGCAATGTGGAATCTGTCAGTTGATAAGAAGACATTTCTAATCTAAAAACAACAACAACAACAAACCAAGTTCTCTCCCCTCCCCTTTTTGCTTATTTTATAATTGAAAGTATGCACTTTAGCCTGACCTCACAATTCTTCCTAGCTTAAGCGCAGAAATCAATTTCTCCTGTGATTCTGTAATGTCCAAATAAATTAAGATGGAACACACAGACATATCCCACCACCACTATTACATAGTTTTTCAAATTGCAATTATAGAGATTACAGGCAAAAATAACCAAGCAGGTGACTGAACCTATCCTTTGCTAAGAAAATATAACTCTCTGAAAGGGAGAAAACATTTGATATCGATATAATAAATGAGAAGAAAACTGTCTAGATGTTTCACCACTAGGTTGGCTATCAGATAATTATTTATTTTGGCCATGTCAACTTATAAAACCATGAATTACATCATGGAAGTGTCATAATCTACAGAAGAAAAGTGAAAACCTAAATAGATAGATCAGTTCTTTTACGTAAGTTTATCTCTGTCTGTGAGTTTATCTTTGATATTAGTATGTGCAAATATATGCATATAAATACATGTTAAATGGTTATCTCAACATATTTATATAATAGGCAACTACTTTTAAAAATTTTAATATTTTGTTTTTTCCAAATTATGTGTAAGAACAATTTTTAACATTTAAAAAAAATTTGGGGTTCCAAATTATTTTCCTTCCTCTCCTTTGAGAAGGCAAACAATGTCTTATAGGTTATACATGTGCTGTCATGCAAAGCATATTTCCATCTTAGTTATGTTAAAGTCAAGAAATAGGGTGGAAAAATGAACAAACAACAAAGAAAGAACCTGGCCATAGAAAGTTACCATAGTGACAGGAAAGATCAAAGCACAAACTCTAAAGACAACAATGTCAAAACTGGTACAACCAAAGTCTCAAAGAAAAATGTGAATTGGTCAGGCCCCCAAAAAATTCTTTAAAGAGTTTGAAAGGGATTTTAAATACCAAGGAAAAATGATAGAGAAAAAGAAATGAGAGTGATGCAAGAAAATAATGAATAAAAGAGTTAACAGCTTGGTAAAGGAGGTACAAAAAGACTGAAGAAAATTACATCTTAAAAACAGAGTAGGCTAAATGGTAAAAGAGTCACAAAAATCCACTGGAGAGAAGTCCTTAAAAAGCAGAACTGGCCAAATGGAAAAAAGATATACAGAAATTCATTGAAGAGAGGAACTAAAAAACTTAAGTGGCCACATGAAAAAGGAGGTACAAAAATTCAATGAAGGACTTAAAAAATAGAATTGGCCAAAAGGAAAAAAAAGTACAAATACTCACTAAAACAAATAATTCCTTTAAAAATGAGAGTTGGGCAAGTCGAAGCTAATGAGACATCAAGAAACAATCAAACAAAATCAAAAGAATGAAAAAATAAAGAAAATGTGAACTATCTCTTTGAAAAAACAACTGACTTGGAAAATAGATCCCAAGCTCTGTTGTGCTACTTCTCTTCCTTGTCCTGGGACTGTGACCTGGATTCACTTATGGGCAATGTAACAGAGTACTGAACCGAGTGGCAGTAAAGGTACTCCTGTAATTTCCTTCTGACCAGCTATCTGACCCCCTTATTGTTTGTGGGCTGAGTGCTCTGGAAGCTGCTGCTGCTGCTGATTCAGTTGCCCCCAATGCTTGCTGCTGGCTTGGTATGGCATGGACTGTGCTAGAAAGCCTGCATTAGATTGAACTCCACTCTTACCTTTGTTATAGACATTTTCTGCTGAGCTTCTAAGTTGTCTTGGGCTGGAAAGTTGTTTCACTTCATCCTTTTGTTGGTTCTGCTGCTCCAGAATTCATTTTGAAATGTTATTTTAAAATTGTTGGGAGAGAAATTTGGGAGAGCTCAGGTGAGTGCACTGGCTTTTCTCTGCCATCTCGGATCTGCCTCTCAATAGGCAATTTTACTAAATTTTCTTACAGGTGTTTTTTTTTTCTAATTAGTTGCAGTATTTTCTGATGGAGACACCCACATAAATACCCAGAGAACTCTGGAATAAGTTGTCATACTTCAATTAAAAGCAAAGAATTTCTGTTTGTATTAGGTCAAGATTTAGGCAGGAAATTGAAGGGCACAGGTGGTATTTTCATCAATGTTGACTCAACCTACCCATGAGCAGTAAATATTTCTTCTGTTGTTTAGATCTGTCTTTATTTGTGTGAAAACTGTTTTGTAATTATGTTCATATAATCCTTGGGTTTTCTTGGCAGATAGACTCCCAAGTATTTCATATTGCCTGTAGTTATTTTAAATAGAATTTCTCCTTCTATCTTTTGCTCCTGGGTTTTGTTAGTAGTATATAGAAATGCTAATGATTTATGTGTATTGTTTATATCCTCCAACTTTACTGAAGTTGATAGTTGCTTCAACTAGTTTTTTTAAGTTATCTAAGGTTCTATAAGTATGCCTTCACATCATCTGCAAAGAGTGATAGTTTCATTTCCACACTGCCTATTTTTATTCCCTCAATTTCTTTTTATGATCTTATTGCCATAGCTAGCAATTCTAGTACAATATTGAATAATGGTAGTGATAATGGACATCCTTACTTCATTCCTGATCTTATTGGGAAGGCTTCAAGTTTATCCCCATTACAGACAATGCTTGCTCCTGATTTTAGATAGTTATTACTTATCATTTTGAGAAAGACACCATTTATTCCTGTGTTTCTTAGTGTTTATAATAGGAATGGGTATTGTATTTCTTGAAGGCTTTTTCTGCATCTATTCATTTAATCATATGATTTTTGTTGGTTTTGTTATTGATATGGCCAATCATATTGATAATTTTCCTAATATCGAAGGAGCCCTGCATTCCTGGTTTAAGTCCCACCTGGTCATAATGTATGGTCTTTGTGATGTATATTACTGTAATCTCCTTGCTTATATTTTATTTAAAATTTTTTAATCATATTCACTAAGGAAATTGGTCTATAGTTTTTCTTTCTCTATTTTTGCACTTCCCAGTTAAGGTATCAAAACCATATTTCTGTCATAAAAGAATTTGGCAGGACTCCTTTACTTATTGTTTTAAAATAGCTTATACAGTATTGGGATAAATTGTTCCTTAAATGTTTTGTAGAATTCACTTGTAAATTCTTCTGATCCTCGGAATTTTTTCTTAAGGAACTTATTGATGGTTTGTTTAATTTCTTTTTTCTAAGATATGGATATTTAAGCATACGGTTTCCTCTTCTGTTAACCTGGGCAATTTATATTTTTGTAAATATTCACCCATTTTACTTAAATTGTCAGTTTTATTGGCATATAATTGGTTGAAATAACTCTTAATATTTTCAACTTGATTGGTAGTGCATTTACCCTTTCCATTTTTGATACTAGTAGTTTGTTTTTTTCTTTCTTTTTAAAAATCTAATTAACCAATGGTTTATCAATTTTATTGTTTTCCCTGCAAAACCAGCTCCTTGTTTTATTTATTCATTTGATGGTTTTCTTACTTTCAACTTTATTAATCTCTCCTTTGATTTTGAAGATTTCCATTTTGGTGTTTAATTGGGAATTTTTCTTTTGTCCTTTTTCTATTTTTAAAAAATTGTATGCTCAATTCATTGATCTACTCTTTATGTCTTTTATTGATGCACGCTTTAGGAGAAGTACTGCTTTGGCTGTATGCAACAAATTTTGGAATGTTGTTTCATTGTTGCTATTCTCTTTAATGAAATAACTGATTGCTTCTATGATTTATTATTTGACCCACTCATTCTTTAGGATCAGATTATTTTGTTTCCAATTAATTTTTAGTTTGTGCTTCTATAGCCCTTAGTTAAATGTAATTTTTATTACATTATGGTTTGAAAAGGATGGATTTAATATTTTTGCTTTTCCACATTTGGTTGTGAGATTTTTGTGCACCAATACATGATCAGTTTCTGTGAAGGTATAATGTACAGCTCAGAAAAAGTTATCTAATTCTATTCCCATTCAGTTTTCTCCATAATCTAACTTTTCTTAATTTGTATTTATCTCCTTGACAAATCTTATTCAATGTTATTTCTAATTTATTTAATGGTTAGATTCATCTAGCTCTGAGAGGGGAGGAAAGTAAACTGTGAATTTCCACTTATAATTCATTTAACTTTTCCTTTAAGAATTTAAATACTATGCCATTGGGTACATATATATTTAGCATTGGTATTGCTTCATTGTCCATGGTTCCTTTTAGCAAGATGCAATTTCCTTACTTAACACCTTTAATTAGGTCTATTTTGCTTTTGCTTTGTCTAAGATCATGATTTCTACACCTGCCTTAATGACTTCAGGTGAAGGATAGTAGATTCTGCTCCAGCACTAGTAAGTTGTTTTACCTATGAGATATTTATTGTATTTTCCATTCTTTTGAGTTTGTTTTATTGTTTTTTCATGTCTCATAAAGTCATTAGCTTTCACTTGCCCAATTATCATTTTTAAGAGTTCTTTTCATCAGTGAATTTTAGTACCTCTTTTTCAATTTGGCCAATTATATTTTTAGATATTATATTTTTATGCCCCTTTTACTAGTCTGTTAATTGTCTTTTAATATTTTTTTCCTTTGATTTCACTTGCTTGCCCAATTTTTCTTTTCCACTCTTATTTCATGTTGAAAACCATTTTTAAGCCCTATCTGGAATTCTTGTTGGACTTCTGTCCAATTGCCATTATTCTTTGAGACTTTTCTGGTAACTGTTTTGATTTTATTGTCTTCTGAGTTTGTGTCTTGATCTTCCCTATCACCATGGTAGTTTTCTTTGGTCAGCTTCTTCTTTTTTTTTGTTTGCTCATTTCCCCATACCGTTTCTTGATTTAGAACTTTATGTTAATGTTGGGCTCTGTTCTCAACATGGTGAGATAGAGGGGCACTATCTCAAGATTTAGGCTTTTTACACTGCTCTTTTTAGAGTTAGTTCTGGGGGTCTTGAAGTTTTTGGTGCTTCCAAATTGGTGTGATCTTGGGAGAGTTGTGTTAACTGCTCTCTTGATTGCCACTTTAGATTTTACTCAGGAAGGGCCCTTGATCCCTTGGGACTGCAATTGATACTGCTTCTCTGGGTTCCTTATTCCTTGGGACCAGAAGTGATACTTTCCCTCAAGGCTTCCACTCCCTCTCAACCAAAAGTGTTCCTTTCTCCCTTCTAATTAATGGATGTAGGCAATGGAATTGCCATACAGTTTCTGGTCCTGCATCCAGTGCTAGCACAGGGATCCCCTGTAGTTTCTTTCTCACCAATTGCCAAGATCCCTTACTGTCTTTGTCTTGGGAATTCCCAAAGTTGCTGCTACTTCTGCCACTACCACCTAGTCCTACCAATGGTGTTTCATCTATCTGGGCTCCAGACCAGCCTCTACCCCCATATCACACATCTCTCTTTCTGATTTCCCAAGTTGTATGGGTTGGAAGAATGTGTCACTCTAAGCTTTTGTTGACTCTGCCACTCTAGAATTCAATTTGAGAAATTATTTTAAAGCTATTGGAAGGGGAATGTTGGGAGAGCTCACCTGAGGGCTTTCTCTACTCTGCCATCTTGGTTCTATCCCTAGATGTCCTTTGAATTTGATTTCTCACAAAATTCTAGGACACATTATTCAAGGGATGGTTACTGAACACTCAGAAAGAGAAAAGGTGATCCTAAAGAGCCAGCATGGTGTAGCGGAAACCACACTGTCATACTGAGGATGGCTGCTAGCACAGATTCTTAGATCTATTTTACTAGGAAAGATAGCTGTTTAAGGGGTCATCAATCTTTTTAAAATACATTTACTAGTTCAGGGGCAAAAATCAGCATCCTGAACTTCAGAGAAAATGCAAGCAGAGAAATAAAGACCAAGAGACAGGGTTCTGACTGCCTGAATCAAAGTAATATTGCTATATATTTTACATCCATCACTGGATAGAGAGAACCTTTACATCTGAGTGATTGGGGAGTTCTGAACATGTGACCACTCAGACTCTCAACCAGGGAATCACAAGATCCTTCTCATAAGCCAACTCTCAAAGCAAAATACCAGCTCAGAGGATATATATATATATATATATATATATATATATATATATATATATACACACTTCTCTACAAGCAAGCCTCCCCTAAGCTAGCTTCCTACATTAGGCCCTATTAGGCCTAATAATGGGCAGGGAAGATCTTGTATCCCATTAACATTACACATGGCTACATCAAGAACAGGTCATTCGAGACTAACCTAATTGCTTTCTTTGCTAAGGAAATCTTGCTTTGTAGCAAGAAAGTAACAGTGTTCAGCAAGAAAGTAACAGTGTTCAGAACTATGCTCTCAAACCCACTTCAATAAACTTCAGTGGCTCCCATTGACCTCCAGGTTCAAATATAAAACCCCTTGTTTAGCATGCAAAGACCTTTCCAGCCCCCTCCCCTTTACCTTTTTTGATTTTACATGTCATACCTGTCTCCTCCCTCCACACACTCTGCATTTCAATAACACTGGCCTCCTTGTTGTTCCCCAAACAAGGCACACCATCCCTTGACTCTTGGCATTTTCACTGACTGTTCCACATGCCCAGAATCCTCTCCTTCCTCATCTCTTCCTCTTGACTTCTTTCAAGTACCAGATACAATACCACTTTCCAAAGGAAGCCTTTCCTGATTCCCCTTAATACTAGTGCTTTCTCTCAATCAATTTTTTCCAAGCTATCCTGAACATCTTATTTGTAAATAGTTATTTTCATGTTGACTCCCTCATTAGACTGTGAGCTCTCTGAAACTAGGGATTGTCTTTTGCATTTTGTTGTATTCCCACTGCTTAGCTCAGTGTCTGGTACTTACCAGTTACTTGATAAATGTTTGCTGACTGACTGAAGGTCTGATAGTCCCATTGTGGGTCTGGTCTCCTTTGAACAAAGGCTAGATGATCACCTGAGCATCTCATAGTGGGTATCCTTTTTTAGATAGAGGTTGAACTATATGTCCATTGAGTCCCTTTTCACACTGAAATTCTATGATTCCTAGAAAAATCGTAGAACCAAGCATTAAAGAAATGGTTTATGAAACAAAGAAGTGGTGAAATAGTGTGGGTTCCTCAAGAACAAGACATACCAGACTCAGTTTATTTTATTATTTTGATAGGATTATTCAATCCTATCAAAGGGAGAATTTCATGAACATTGTATATCTGAGTACTTTGGCTCTGAGAGGTGAGCTTTTTTTTTTTTTTTTTGCTTTTTGGAGGAGGAAATGTAGGGCAATTGGGGTTAAGTGACTTGCCCAAGGTCACATGGCTAGTTTTGTGTTAAGTGTCTGAGGCTGGATTTGAACTCAGGTCCTCCTGACTCCAGGGCTAGTGCTCTATTCAGTGCGCCACCTAGCTGCTCTGAGAGGTGAGCTTTTGCTTGATCTTTCTTGGGCCCAGTTCCTACCATGACACTTTCTGGACATCTTTCCGCTATGGGTATTTATTCTACCATCCATTTATATATTATCTTCCTTTTATAATGTAAGCTCCTTGAACTCAGGGCCTATCTTGCTTGCTTGCATTTTTGTCCTTAGTAGTTAGCACAGTGCCAGGTATATAGAAAGTACTTAATAAATGCTCCATCTATCTCTCTGTCTAATGACTTTTCCTTCATGGAAGGTCTTTAAGTAAATGCCTGATAATCATTTATTTCATATGCTGTGTTGCTGATCAGTCATATCTGACTGTGACCCCATTTGGAGTTTTCTTGGCAAAGGTACTGAAGTGGTTTGCCATTTTCTTTTCTAGCTTATTTTCCAAATGAGGAAACTGAGGCAACCAGGACTAAGTGACTTGCCCAGGGTTGCAGAGCTAGTAAGCATCTGAGGCCAGATTTGAACTCAGGTCCTCCTGACTCTAGGCCTGATACTCTAAATCACTTAACTGCATATACTGGAGGGGGTGTGGATGGGGTCAGGGGTGGGGGGACTTTGTTCAGATATTGGTATAGTTAGAATACTTCTGAAGTTCCTTACAACTATTAGACTCTGTGAGTATTCCAAACCTATAAATCATACCTAGCTTGAGGGGTTAACAAATGATACTTATTGAATTTTAGGGCTAGAAGGAACTTTAGTATTTTTTTTCCCCTTCTACATATTTTCCAATGTTCATTTTCTGACCTCTTTACCCTTTGATGGCAAGTTCTCCTAGGGCTGGACCCCAAAGCAGCCTCAGCCTCTGCCATTGTTAAGGAATACACTTTTTACTGACCTCAGTCCTGAAGGTGGGATGGTGGGACACAGTATTGGTCCCAAATGGGCGCCAGTCCCTGTTCCTTCAGGCCTGGTGCAGCCTCACATGCAGGCCCAGTTCCTTTTGTCTTTAGTTTTCTTGTTGAGTGTTCCTGACTCAAACTTGGCAGAATGCTGCTTTGCCTTAGGTAGAACATGCTGCCGCTTTCCTATATCACCCCCTGATGGGCAGAGTTGAGTTTTTCTCATTGTCCCAGAATGACAGGGTGTGGGCAGGGACAAAATATGCCAACAGAGCCTGAAAAAGCAGTAGGAAGAAATTACTGAGTGGCTCCCAGAACACAAGCCTATGGTTCAAGTTATGCACCTTGGTGACTTGCTTTTCCTCTGGCCCAAAATCTCTCTTTTTGTAGGGTTTTGGAGAGTTAATGAAGACTGGAGAAAATGTCTAGTCTGCTAAATGTTGGTCATATGATGTGTAATTCACTTTAGATATAATCTATTCTAGTCCTTTTCATTTTAGGCTTACAGAGGATAAAGTTAATGGAGGGGAGTTGAGGGAGGTCTGGCCAGATGACTTCAATCTTTTAAATCTCATACATGTTAAAGAACATGAACGTAATGGAGAGCTAGAAGGATCCAACTAGTTCATTTTCTGAAACAGGATGGATGGAATCATAAATTTAGAGCTAGAAGGAACCTTAAACCTTAAGAGGCCATCAAATCCAACTCCCTCATTTTATATATGAAGAAACTGAAGCACAGTGATATAAAATAACTTGCTTGAGTTCCCATAGTTTGTAGTCAGTGGGAGAGGATTTGAACTTGAGGCCTTTGGCTTCAGTCAGCAATATTTCCATAGCACCTTTAGTTACAGCTTTGTAATTTAAAAGACGTAGAACTTAGACCTTGACAAAGGATGAGAACCTCTGAATGGCTTGGTGGGATAGAGGTTGCAAATGACAATTTCAAATCATGTGAGAAATTCTAGGGTAAGTTAAGGAAAGAATCCATGTAAATTCAGTGCTAATAACTTTGTCAAGAGGAATAACTGAAGAGACAACATTTAAGTGGGAAAAAAATTAGTGTTCTCATTAAAAGAGATGAAAATAATTACATTCCTAAGAGGAAAAAAAAAACCACATTTAAGTACCAGGCATTCACAAGCAAAAAGCAGAGGCAAGGTTTCATTGGTCCTTAGCAGACCTCTGAAAGCTCTCCAAAACTCTGAATATATTACAGATGACATAATTCATCATGATAAAGATGAAGGGGATGATAAATCAAGAGAAGCCAAGTATTATTTTGTGAGATCAACAGAACTTTACCCAAAGTTTATAGCTACAGCAGCAGAAGAGTACAACAAAAGAAAACTGATTATACAGTGGTTTAGAAAAGAAAAACAAAAAAAAGCAACAAAATCCAGAAATCTTCACCCCTCCCCACCACAAAGCTGATCATATGATGCAAGAAAGGATGGACAGAAATAAAATGAAAAATATAATTTTGATAATGAAAATGTGAAAAGGGTTTGGCACAGATCCAAACTCCAAGCAAAGTAGCAGAAAAGAACAAACTCTGCTTAGTAATGGTCTCAAGGGTTAGGCAAGATTAGAATTCATAAATTCTAATCTCAGATCTTTCAGGGACTTGCTCGATCAATATGATGGTGTCACTTCCCATTTATTTTCTTTCTTTTATACCTTTGCAAAGAAGAACATTTCCAAGGCTGTTGTCAGAGAACACTTCAACACTTCAAGCACAAATACGATACTTGAATATGCTCCCAACTGTTAAATTCTGCACTGGCAATAACAGCGGTCATATTAATGCTTGGGTTTTCTAAATGACAATCTCTTTCATTCTCTTTCTCCGCTTACCATTGCCTTTCCCCTCTTTTTCCTTCTCCCTCTTTCTTTCCCTTTTCTCTTTTTTTCTCCTTACCTTTTCTCTCCTCTTCCCATTTCCTGTCTCCCTTCTGCTTCTCCTGCCCTTCTTATTACTCAGTCCTTTTCTTCTTCTCTTTCCTTCTTTCCCCTTTCCCTTTCCTTTTCTCTTCTTTTTGATCATCTTCTTCCCCTCCTTCTTTTCCTTCACCCTCTTCCTGTCTTCTCCCCTTCCTCTCTCCCTTTTTCCTAAATCTGATTGTTCCATCTGTTCCTATTACTTCCCAGCATCGAAGATTGTGCTCTATTGATTGTAGATGAATTTTAAAAGATATTCTTATCTCATCATGTCCCTGCTCACTTTCAGTGAACACATTTCAATGTTCATATTCAGCTCAAATGAAACTACTTTCCATATCAGAAAGGAGAGAGGTTTCTTTAGAAATTCCCCCAAATTCTTCATGTGCTCTCAGGTGCTAGATATGATTTGCTCATCCTTCAGAGAAGAACTGGATTTCATTTTATTTCTTTAACAAATTTGTTTTACTAAGCACTAATTGAGCACTTGGACAGGGCTGTGATGTTAAATGTTTAATAATCAGCTCTCTGGAAAAAAAATGTACCCTGAACACACTTTTAAGTTTAATCTGTATTGTTAACATTTTTTACACTGCTTTCTTAAAACTAGACAGCCAACAAAATACTAAATCAAGCCCTCATAGTGTTTGTTGATTTCTTAGGTGTAAGTGTTCACATTGAAAACTTAATAGTTGAAGGGGGCAGAAGCCAAAGGGGTTGGATCTCTGCTTGGAGCTATGTTTCTTTCCTCACTCCTTCCAAAATGAATGCAAACTTCCAGAATTGTGAGTTCCTAGAAAGTCTGTATGGAAAGATCCCAGATCTGCTAGACTGGAAAATGAATGAGGAGCTGAAGCTAGTGACCACCACTGACCAGCTACCCAGAGATACTCCCTTGGAGCCTAATTTATGGATGTGGGTAGATCTCAACATAGTATGTCCTCCTGCTGGGAGGCAGACTTCAAAGGAACCAGACTTGCTCCATAACCCTCCATCCCCTAAAGAGGAAGAAAATACCTCTTTCTCAGAGGACAGCTTGCAGCCCCAGGCCTCCGCCCCCTCAAAAAGAGTTCATAGAAGAGGAGAAAGATGAAAACAACTCCATGACCCTCCTATCACTCCACAAAGTGGGATGCCTCCAAGGCTTTTGGTGACAGGTAGGCACCCAGACAGGGGCCCAGTGGCCAAGACCCCCTCTTAATTACTATCACCTCATTGCCCTGCCACTGAAAAACAGCCCTTGTAGAGGACTCAATGTCCAGGAAATCTACAGCTTCACCCGACAGCACTTCCCCTTTTTCCAGACAGCCCCAGAAGGCTGGAAAAACACCGTTTGCCACAACCTCTGCTTTCGAGGCAGTTTTGAGGAGGCCCCAGTGAGCCCAGAGAAAGGAACTAGTACCAGCTATCCTCACTCCTGCTGGTGGCAGCTCATCTTGGAAGGGTACCAGCGCTTTAAGGAGGAGGTCAAGGCTTTGGCATCCACTCTACTCCACAGTATCCAAAAGTGTATGAGTCAGCCAGAAATGATGCCTGCCCTCTTTGGCCTCTGACTGCCCAGGCAAGTGTCGTGTCAAGGATAAGCCATGCCCAAAGTCCTGACTGTCTCTTATCTTCCTCCATCAAACTTAGAACTGGCACTTTGTATAATCTCTTCTCTGGGGGGAGAAGATGTTCTTGGGGGGAGAGGGGTGGGCAGTTCTACCCAGTTTCCTGTCATTCCTTCTCCTTCATTAAACTCACTAACTGGCAAAAAAAAAAAAAAAAAAAAAAGAAAACTTAATAGTTGACTCTTTCCAGTCACAAGTTGGCTCTGTCACACCCCTGCCTGTGCATGAAGCTTTTTTGTTAGGTGCATGGGATACAAGCCTGAAATAAGGTACACTCCCTGCCTGGTAGGAGCGTCTTATGGGAATCTAAAGATCTTCCCTGCCCCTAGGCCCTTTGCTAAAGTGCCTACGTGACTCTGAGGACCCTTGGATATTTGAAAGTATACTCTGTTCCTTAATAGGCTGAATGTGGTCACATGGAGCCTGTGGCGCCAGGCTTTTTTTCCAGGAATGCCCGTGCCTTGTAGCTTTGTGATTGGGCAGTGGGTCCAGAGGGCTGTGACATTCTCTAAGCCAGGAGAAGGCTATATATACGCCCTGATGTGAGGTTTTGGTTTGGGGCTCACTTTGAGAAGAGTTGTGTGATTTGGCCAGAAGAGACTCTGGGCAGCCATTGAGCCCCCCGGCTATGAAAAACCCAGATGTTGGTGCTTCACTCTCT
>CM053591.1:108345315-108387591 GCA_028646515.1 Pseudochirops corinnae | reverse complement strand
CAAATGACAAAAGAGGCCCAAAAAGCCAATGAGGAGAAGAATGCCTTAAAAAGTCACCTATGCCAGATGGAGAAAGAATCTCAAAAGCACTCTGAAGAGAATCATTCCGTCAAAATTAGAGTGGAGCAAATAGAAAGTAGTGACCCATTCACAGTTTGTAAAAGGTGTGTAAGGAAATATTTATACTTCTTTTCTCATTTAGGTGAGGAAGTTACTTGAACAAGCTAATGGAATTATAGAGCAACTAAATCTTGGCTGGGTGAAGGATAAACCATTCTACTTACTATTGGTGATATGTGTGTGTGTGTATGTGTGAGAGAGAGAGAGACAGAGACAGAGAGATAGACAGACATAGGTAGAGAGACAGAGACAAAGAGACAAAGAGAGAGTGAGAGTGCCGTGGTAAGGATCAGCCTGGCTGAGCAATTTGCCCAGCAGAGATGCTACACCAAGGGAAAACATCATGAGAACACCATGCAATGATAAACAACAGACTCTGTTGCTCTTGTTCATGTGTCTGACACTCTCCTAACATGCTCTATGTATGCCCTCTCTTCCTTCTGACTTTGTGTGTATTTATGGGAGAGCGTGTTTATGGAGGAGATGTTTTCATGGCTGTTATTCTTACTATACCATTTCAATAAATATCTTTGCCTTAAACTTTATGTACTTACATACCCTGATGGGCTGGAGGAAAGGTAAAAACATCAGTGGGAACTCAGGAGAATGGAGCCACAGAAAATCTTGAACCTGTGGGAGTCATCCTCCAGAGGACCCAATCTAAAATTCAGGTTGGGGGAGAGGGGAATCTAGAGGTGACGCAACATTTGCATTTGCAATTCTGTTTTCCTCTCTACTACTCTTATTATGATTATATGAAGTTATTAAGTTGGGCATTTACACAGGGGGAAAGGCTATCTTAAGAGTCAAATGAATATCAAGAGATTATGGAACTGAATCTTGTAAACTAAAAGTAAATAAACAAATCAAATTTTTAAAAAAATGTGCACCCAACCCACCAGTTATAAAGGCTAGGTGTAGTGGTTGGGGAAGGGACAACATATTGTATACCTATGTTAATTTTACTGTATAGTACTGTGCATACTTTATCATAATTTTACCTTTCATTTCATAATTCTGTTTATCATGCTACACTACTTAATATGTCTGTATTTTAGCACATTTTGTGACTTAGGTAAAGATATTATTTCATGTATGCTTTTGTTATATAGGCTAAGTTAAGTGAGTTGGATTGGGGCAAATTTGTATTACATAAACATTGCTTTTCTTAGTGGTATGTGGAATTGCCCATATACATAAAGCAAGAACTGTTTGCATCATAAAAAAAAAAAAGAGTCAAATGAATAGTTTTGTAAGTGGACATAGCTCTACCCTGAAAATGATTGATTCAGTGTTCTGCCCTCCTGGGCTCTGATATCAGGAAACTATTCAGGACTACGTAGAAACCAATGTTTGGAAGAGTCTGAAAGCACACCTAAGTCTAGTTCTACTCTCCTTAATGACCACATGGGGTTTGTCCCCAGAACAACTTCACAGAGTTATATTCAGTTGTTATGCCCAATCAGTCTTTCCAGGAGATCTGAAAAAAATTAGTTCAAGAATAGTCCATATGTGCCTATGAATCGGTACTGAGAGTCAACCAGTCAATGACTTTAGGGAAAGAAAAAAAGTATTAGAACTAGCTTTATTTGTTCATTTTGGGGTAAGTATGTGATTTTCTTAATATTGTAAACATCCTCTTACCAATGTAGACCTGTACTTCTCTGCAACTTGCAGTCTTAGAAAGTTGTTAGGGGGCCCTTATAGGTTACACTTAGTCTTGACCAGGTCACATAGTCAAATACATCAGAGATGACTTGAATCAAGCTTGTCCTGACTCTAGGACATGCCCTCTATCAGCTATACCACTTTGTTTCTTTGTGGTCTTAACATAGCTAATTCTTCTGCCATGACTGAAAAACAAAATCTTATAATCAGGGATTCCACAAAGATTGAATGGAGCTGTATATGAGTGTCTTCATCACCACTGGATTCGTGGTGCTATTAAATTAAAAAAACAAACAAACAAACAACAAAAAACCAGTTAACTGTGAGGACAGTTTACATTCTGAGCCACAGATAAAATGTTACAGAAAGTCCTCCTCCAGTTCACTGATAAAAGCAATTCATAATGAACTCCTTTTTTTTTTTTTTTTTTGCTGATTCCAAGCACTGGATGATAGGTAGATGTTCCTCCATCACATAGACCAAGCCTTAAATTCGCTTTCTTTCAGCTAGATTGAAATGGTTGTTGTTATGTTTGTCCTTCATTTTCAAAGAGGATCATGACATCAGGGAAATGACAACATGACTTGCAGTTGACTTTGATTTGAGTGAGGGAGGGCTGTGCAAGGTCACCAACTTTACTTTCTCCTCCAGAGCCATCTGAATTCAGTGACCAGATATTCATCAGGATGACTGGAGATGATCCAGGATGCAATGGGAGACCCCAGTCCTTTTTGCCTAAGGCCTTTGCACATACTCACTTAAAATGAGGTAATGGTGATTTCTGTCTTATTATCTGCTTTTCTCTGTGCCTCTACTTCAAGAGTAAGAGTGGAAGGGAAGAAGGTATAGATAGTGAGTGGAGATAATATCAAATGCCTCCTTCCTGTTACCATCTTTCCTCCTGATGCTCTTAGCTCCACTGAGTTCTCACCTGGATCAGAATTGGCCTCAAGAAAATCAAATACAATTAGGGGAACTTCACAGAAGCAGGCACAGCTCATCTCAGAGATGGAAGATGTCTGCAGAGAATCTCATTTTTTCACTTCAAGAATTCAATATTTTCTCACTGTTGATGATGAAAATCACGTACCAGTCTTCCTTCCTTGCTTTTGAGAATCTTCCTTCCAATGTGACAATACTGAGAAAACTTCTGTGCTTGGTGTATGTCTTTAGCCATCTCCCCTGAGAAGAAATGAGCTTCTTCCAGCCCCTGCCATTGCTCATAATGAAGATGGACAGTGTTTTCATTTGATCCTTAGGTTGTAGTTAGTCCTGACTGTCTTGTGGAGTATTATGACATATTGCTGAATTCAGTGGGTTAACTAGGCAAGCCTAGAAGTCCAGGATCTGGGCTTTCTTTTTATTCTTACCAATGCTCAGTCATGTCAGCATACTTCCATTTAAATTTCTGCTATTTGAAACAAATTTATCATTCTTGTGGACTTCATGGAAGAACTCTCAAAGCCAAATTATACTGCCAACCAAAAGATGCAGCTTTGTGATAGGATACGAGTTGAAATTGTTTTTTAAATTGGAAATAATTCCTTTTACCAAACACTATATTGTTGCAGATACATGAAATAGAGTGGCAGAGTATATTAAGAGCTTACTTCAGAGGCAGGATGACCTGAGTTTAAGCCCCACTTCTGATACATACTGGATGTGTGTGACCTTAGGCAAGTCATGTACTCTTTCAGTGTCCCCTCAAGTTCTCAGTGACTAAAAACTGAATAGCTATTGCCAGTATGCATTAGTAGAGTGACTTTCATCATTAGGGATTTCTTTACATTAATTATATCTTAGGTATGGACACTGACACCCCCTCCCCATGCAAAAGAAAAAAAGAGAGAGAATATATGTATACACATGTGTTGTAGTCAATTCCCCGAAGAGGCAACATGGTATAATGGATAGAACTTTGGATTTGGATTAAAGAAGACTTAGATTCATATCCTGCTTCAGACTCTTAATAATCATATGAACCTGGGCAAGTCACTTAACCTTTGTGGACTTAGCTTTCTTTATCTGTAAAATTGTGGACTCATTGACACACCCTTCAATTTCATTGGACCCTTCCCCCTCTAAATCTATGAACCTATGATTCTACACTAAGGCATACACGTGACACCTGCATTACCCAAGTGGTTTCCACACTGGGACTTCTCTAAATGGAAAAAATCAGATCTTTCCTATCTATGTCTATATATCTATATCTATATCTATATCTATATCTATATCTATATCTATCTATCTATCTATCTATCTATCTATATCCCCTGCTTGAAGGCAGGGTATACTTATCTCTCATCATCAAGGATAGCACAACAGCATACAGTAGGTACACAATAAATATATATCAAAAAGAAGAATCTTCTGTTTTAAGGTTTTTAGCATGAAGCATCAGTACTCAAAAGACCCAAAAAATCCTATAGTCTCTTTCCCTAATTTTACAGATGAGGGAACTAAGGCCTCAGAAAGGGCCTTGTTGATTGGGTCAGGACTAGAACCTGGGTCTCTTGAATCTCAGTCCACTATGTTTCTACCACATTATCCAGCTGTCCACCTTGGCCACCTTGCCATTGGTACTACTGCCGTCTTGCTTCTCCCCACCCAAACAAAATGAATGAAAAAAGCATTCGTCAGAAACTTATTATGTACCAAGAACTGTGGTTAGCACTAGGGGTACATTGAAAAAGCAAAACAATTTCTGCTCTTAAGGTGCTTACACTTTGGGAGAGGCAACACATAAAAGAAAGTTCAATTATGAAGTAAAATGTCAGAGTTGCTGGCAAGGGCTCGGGGGTCCTTAGGTTGAATCAATAGATAAATGACACTGCCTAGGATTCTGGGGGTAGGGGGAGGTTATAATGGTGAGGCACAGGGTAAGACCTAGTACACCTTCATCTCATTGGAAAAAATGAATTGGTATGGCTCAACTTAGCCAAGTAGTTCCCCTATACATAGTGCGTCTTCCTAGCTATCTTCATTTTTGAGGGAGTGAGTATCAACTCACTTATGCCAGTATATCTAGCCAACCTCAGGTCAGCTTCAGATTCAAATCCTATCCAGCTTTCTGTTCCAACCACCTTATTAGTGCTCTCACCCCCATCCACATGCTCCTTGTCCCCTTCTATCTCTTGCTTTGGGTGAGGTAATCAAATCAATTTTGCTTTTGCTTCTGGAAAGGGTATATTATTGACTTTATAATAGACTAATTCACCTTTCCTGAAGGTTGAGTGGGTCCCCAGACCAAGGCTCTTTTCCCTGGTGTCTTGCTCCTCTGCCTGTTTTGTCTTCCTTTATCAGAATATCAATGTCTTTAGGGCAGCGGCTATCTTACTTTTGTATTTGTTTCTTTGGTGCTCAGCATGGTGCCTGGAAGATGGTAAATGCTGAATAACCTTTTTTTTGTTCATTAATTTTCATTCACTATGCTATCACACTTACAATTCAATTACAATGTCAATTATAAGTGGGAAGAAGTACAATCTCATACCCACCCAAGAGTATCAGCTACACTGTATCTACAGGAACCTTTAGGATCAATTGTTTTGACTTATCTGACCATCTAGTTCAGTAAAAGTGGTTGAATCAATTGACTTACATTTTTCAAACATTTTTGAGCACTTTACCACATGCATGGTATTGTCCTGAATAAGACACACATCTGTCAAAATCACATAGGACCTCAAAGAAGGAGGACAGTTCATTCAGGCACCTTGCTTTAAAGTCAACATTGTATTTTAATTATGTCTACAAAACAATACTAGCCATTTTAAACGAGGGTCTCAAAGATCCATCTATCTTCGCCAATTTATCTTCTGGAGTAGATCAGGAGTGTTTGGTGTTATTACTGACTCTGCTGCTAACTCTGACCTTGAGCAAGTCACTCATCCTGCCATAAAACTCAGTTTCCTTCTCTGGAAAATAAAGGATAAGGAATGAGATGTCTCTAAGACTCTTCCAGCTCTTATATTCTGTGATTCTAAGTCATAATTTTGCCTATAGCATATCCTGTTCAATGCCATTAGGTTTCTGAAGACATTAACTAGCTCAGGAAATCCTGGTGTTTTTTTCCCCCATTGGTATGTTTACTAGAGTAAAAGAACCTTGTTGAAAAGTCACTATTTATAAGAAATCATTCCACATATTTGACAATCCTTGAATGATTCGAGATCTATGTCCTTTAATTCTTTTAATGCAATAAAGAATGGAAGTTGCTGAAATGTTTGATATTGCCAATTAGTAATTTTAAAAATGATCCAACATGCAACCAGATAACTTAATCTAGACACAAATAGATTGAAAAGTAAACCCCTTCAGTCATGCCATATCACCACCTATGGTTATTGTGCATGTTACAATTCCTTCTGAAAGATAAATATACATATTCATTTCATTCAAAAATTGAACTTTGAGTTGATTGGTGATTTAGGCAATTTTAAAGGCATTTTCATTTGTAACATTTGTTGTGAAACTCTCAGAGCATCTTAAAGTCATCAGCCCTATTCTTTTTTTTTTTTAACTTTGCAAGTCATGCATTTTTCAATAGCATTGAATATATTAGATATTCTGCCTTTGGTTGTTCACATTATAAAAAAAAAATCCATCAATTTCATTGAATTGTCTCAGCCGAATGGAGAGGTCTGAATATATTAAAATAAAAATAAAAAACCCCAGAACAAAACAATCCTCATGCTGAGGATTCAGCTTTCAAATGAATGCATACTGGCTTCTTTTCCTAGAGTTAAACAAATCTGGCCACAGAAACTGTGAGATCATCCCAGCTTCTGCACCTATTGGCTTGTTAATTATTCATTAGATCAGTTCTGTGAATGTAGATTTGCATAATAAATGTTAATGATTTGGAGGAAGCTGTTAAGGTCTAATATGTCAATGATCATGTTTTCTAAATTCTTCAAATAAATATTCACATAATTTACTTTTCAAAAGTGCAATAAATAACAGATTTACAGGATTGATTATGGTTTCATATTTTGTTGCCAGTCCTCCTATATCCTGTAGAATAGGAACAAAATTATAAGAGCTCTGTCCTGGGAATTGGGAGACTGAATTCTAATTCTGGATTCTCTTATTACCTAAAAGACTGTGGCTTAAATTATATCATCTCTCTGGGCCTCAGTTTCCACAAAGTGATGGATGTTGGACTAGATGATTTTCCTGGTTTCTTTTAGCTCTAATTGTCTGTTGTGTAATAACATGCCCATTGGACATATTTTAATGCAGGGAAATCTCAGTTAAGCAGAGCTCAAATAGTGGCAAATGTGCAAACATCCAAATTCTTACTAACCCATCTCTTTCTTACATATTCTAGACTTAGTTTTGTGAGAAAGACAAAAGGCAAACAAACAGGCTGAGATAAGAGATTTATTTAATAAAACTATTTCTAAGGTAGGCCTGGGGGTCAGAACTCTTCTGTTTATCTCCTACATCACAGAGATCAGACAAGGTTGGTACCATAGAGAGTAGTAGCAATAACACAAGATAAGGAATAGTAGAAGAAAAGACCAATAATTCACAGGAGATTACATCAGAGAACAGAGAGCCAGCAATAAAGCCCAGAGCCTCAAATATCTATAAATGAATGCAAAAAGTATGAGCAATAAACAGTGAACTGGAAATTCCAATGCACAGAGATGAATGTAATTGATGAGTTATAGTAGCTCTGTATTAGGAAGCTCTATTCATGTGAGTATAAAGGAATCTAAGGGGACACGCAAGTCTTGACGTCTAGAGAGAGATTAGGGCTGTATAAATAGATGAAAATCACAAACATAGAAATGATAATTTAATCCATGGGAACTGATGAGATTATCAACTGAAATTGTATAGAAGGAGAAAAGAAGAGGTCCTAGAACCAAGATTTGTGGTACAATCATTGTTAAGGCATGCAACTTAGATGAAAATCCAGCAAAAGAGACTGAGAAGGAGTGTATGGGCACATAGGAAGAGAATCTGGGCAGAGAATCTCATGGAAAGCTAGAGGTAAAACCATATTAAAGAGACAGAAAGAGATCAACAAACAGTGACAGAGACTGTAGAGAGGTAGACAAAAGATTAAGGAAAGGTCATTAAATTTGGCAATTAAGAGATTATTGGTAATTTTGGAGAGAGCAGTTTTAGTTGAATGATAAAGTTGGAAATCCAGGAGCCTGACCAAAGACATATGGCATAGAGTCTTTGAATAATGACCATTGGAAGTAGTAATAAAACTGATATTGTTACAGAGGTATATGAGAGACCACATAGATAGAAAGAGAAATGAGATGAAGAAACTGGGAAACAAATCATTAATCTTGTGCAAAAGATTATTGTAGTGAGAAGAAATTTCAATTAAATGAGCATTCTTTCTCTCTATCAATAGTAGTCAAGTCAACAAATGTTTTTAATTGAACTACAAGGGGCCAGGCATTGTATAAGCACTGGGGATACAACTAAAGGTGAAAAAGAGTTCCTGCTCTCCAGGGGCTTATAGTCTAATGGGGAGACAATGCATAAATTATTATGTACAAACAAAATATATGTAGGATAAATTGGAGTGGAGATACTGACATTAAGGGGGATCCAAATAAGCTGGGACCTGAAGGAAGCCAGAAAAGTCAGGGAACAGTGATGAGAAAGAAGAAAATTCTAGGCATAGTGTGCAGCCAGTGAAAATGCACAGTATGATGACAGGAGTTGGGGAGGAGAGAATAACGTTGAGCCAGGGACTAAATTTGTCGGGGAAGGGAATGAGTTGAAAATCTGTAGATTAAAAGACTTAACTGTCTGTAGACAAATCTACACATAAGAGACTGGATGATAAATATGTATTGAGTAAATGTCTTCTTTGCCAATATTTATGCTTTTCATTTCTTTCTCATCTTATTACTATCACTAGCATTGCAAGATTTATGGAAAATAATTATGTATTTTGAATATTTTGGGAGAAAGTTTAGCATTTCTCCTTTGCAAAAATGTTAGTTTTCTTTTAGGTATATGCTTTTAATCACATTTGAATCTGGGTCATACCATTTTTTGGATTTTAACCATAAATGAATGCTAAATTTTGTCAAAGGCTATTTCTGTATTTAATGATACCATTATATATAGCTTGTTTTTAAAAATATGATTATGTTGATTGTTTTCCTCATGTTGAAATAATCTTATATCCATGATATAAATTCAATTTGATCATATTGAATAATTTGTGGATATATTACTAGAGATTTTGGGGTGAAATTACATTTACAATTTTTGTAACAATGTCAATTAGTTACATTGGTCCATAGTTTTCTTTATCTGCTTTACTACTTCTTGGTTTAAGTGTGACAATTATATTTTTTCTCATAAAAGAATAGAGAGGTTATGGTGAGAGGAATGGTAGAACCAAGATGGCAGAGTACAGAAAGCACTTGCCTGAAGTTCTCCCAAAATTCCCCTCCAAACTACCATAAAATATTGACTCAAATCAAATTTTAGAATGGCAGAACCAACAAAAGCTTAGACTGAGATATTCTTCCAGCCTAAGATAAGAGGTTCTAAGAGATCAGAGAGATTTGTAACATGAAGGTAGAGGCTGGTCTGGAGCCCAGGTAGATGAAATACCAATGGTGGGACTAGGAGATAGTGACAGAAGCAGCAGCAGCTTCAAGAGTTCTCAAACCAGAGATGGTCATGGGCTGGCAACTCATCAGAAGAAGATTACAGGTAACCCCTATATTAGCATGTGATGTAGGACCAGATGCTATCTGGAAATTTTATTGTTGATACCCACTTCTGGGTCATAGTTCAAGGGCAGAGAGGATATTTTCAATCAAGAGGGAGTAGAAGCCCAGAGTGGGCAGTACCATTTCTGGTCCCAAGGCATCACAGCCCCTGAGAAACAGTATAGTTTTTGGTTCCAAGGAACCTTGAGTGAAAATTATCTATTGAAATCTCAAGGGATTAGGGCTTCTTTCTGGGTAGGACCAGAATGTAGATCAAAAGATCAGTGAACACACTTCTTCTCAAATCACACTGGCTTTGGAACACTGAAAATCCCCAGACCTCCAGAACTAGTTCTGAAAACAGAAATACAAAAAAATCCAAAGCTTGAGATAGTGTCCTTCTCTTTCTCCCCTTCTCCACCCCAGCTCTGGGAAGAGAATCAAATATAATGTTCCAAATCAAGAAATAGAAGCAATAAAAAAGAACCTGACCATAAAACTACTATGGTGACAGTGAAGATCAAGACACAAACTCAAAAGAAGATGATGAAGTCAAAATCACTACCAGCAGAGCCTCAAAGGAAAATAGGAATTAGAAACAAGTCCAACAAGAATCCCTGGAAGAGCTAAAAAATTATTTTAAAAATAAAGTAAAAGTGGTATAGGAAAACAAGTAAAGTGATGAAAACAAAGGAAGAAAATTATGAAAATACAATGAACAGTTTGGTATAAGAGGCACAACAATACTTATGAAAATAACTTTTTTAAAAAGAAGAATTGGCAAAATGAAAAAAAGATATACAAAACCTCACTGAAAAAAAATCATTCCTTAAAAATTAGAATTGGACAAATGGAAACTAATAATTCTATGGGACATCAAGAAACAATAAAATAAAGTGGAAAAAAAAAGAATAGCAGAATGTGGAAAAAATATCTCATCAGAAAAAGAACTGACTTGGAAAAATGGTCGAGGATTGATAATTTAAGAATTATTGGACTAGGGAGGTAGAGCCAAGATGGTAGAGAAGAGGTAGGGTCTCACCTGAGCTCTCCCCCAAATCCCTGCAAATACCTTTAAATAATGCCTCAAAACAAATTCTAGAGTGGCAGAACCCCCAAAAAGATGGATTGAACCAAATTTCCAGCCCAAGATAACTTAAAAAGTTGGCAGGAAAGGCCTGTTGCTCCAGAGTGAGAGTGGAACACACCAGCTGTGGGTGCAACTGAATCAGTTGTGACAGTGGTAGTTTCCTGACCTCTCAGCCTACAGACAGTAAGGAGGTCAGAAAACTGGTCAAAAGGAGATTACAGGGGTCCCTTTGTTGGCACCAGGGGCAGGATTCTGTTACATTGTCCATATTTGTGTCTGGGTCATAATCCTGGGCCTCAGTCTCAGGGCAAGGAGGAACACTAGCACATCAGAACTTGTGGCTGTAGGGCAGTAGGAACCTTGGTCACAGTTGCAGGGTGGCAGAGAATACTTGTGATCTCTCACAGACCAGTGCTCAGCACAGAAGAGTAGTAAACACACCTACCCCTAGATCCTACCATGTTTGAATAACTGAAAACTTACAGGTCTCCAGAATTATCTCTGAAGACAGCTGCATAAAAACCCTAAAACTTGGGATGGTGCCCTCTCCACTCCAGAAGCAGAGCCCCACTTTAGCAGAGTTAAAAGTCAAAAAACAGGCTGGAAGATGAGCAAAGAGCAGAAAAAGAACAATTGAACTACCTGAAAGTCATGTTAAAAAAGAGCCTAGATATCATATTTCAAGAAATTATTAAGGAAAGCTGCCCTATCTTCAAACCAGAGGGTAAAATAGAAATTGAAAGAACCTATCAATCACCACCTGATAGAGATCCCAAAATGAAAACTTCCAGGAATATTATAGACAAATTCCAGAGCACCCAGGTCAAAGAGATAATGCTTCAAGCACCCGGAAAGAAACAATACAAATACTCTACAGCCACAATCAGGATAACACAAGATTTAGCTGCTGACACAGTAAAGGCGTGGATGACTTGGATTATAATGTTCTGGAAGACAAAAGAGTTGGGATTATAACCAAGAATAACCTACTAGGAAACACTGAATATAATCCTTCAAGGGAAAAACAGATATTTAATAAAATAGAGAACTTTCAAGCATCCTGATAAAAAGACTAGAGCTGAATAGAAAATTGGACTTGCAAATGCAACACTCAAGAAAAGCATAAAAAGGTAAACATGAAAGAGAAATAAAGAACTGAATAATGCTAAACTGTTTACCTTTCTATATGGGAAGATGATATGTGTATCTTCTAAGAACTTTTATCATTATTAGGGCAGTTAGAAGGATTTCTGCATAGAAGGAGTATGCAGCAATGAGTTAATTATGTGAGGAAAATATAAAAAAAAATGAATAGGTGAGAAAAACAGATGACCTGAAAGAAGGGGGAAGGGAGAGAAAGAGCAAGGAAAATAATGTCCCAAAAAAGAAGCACACAGGAAGAATTTTACAGGAGGAAAAATAATTGGAGGGGGGGAACACTTAAACCTCACTAACATCTAAATGATTTAGAAGATGGAATACATACATACATACATACAAGCATGTATACACACACACACACATACACACACACACACTCAATTGGTAATAGAAATCTAACTTACTCAATAGGGAAGTAGGAGAGGGGAAGAAATAACAGAAGGAGGTGGTGATAAAAGGGAAGGCAGATAAAAGAAGGCAATAGTCAGAAGCAAAACAGGCTTTAGAGAAGGGTTGGGATAAAAAGAGAGAGAAGGATAAACAGAAGAAAGTAGGATGGAAGAAAATACATGTGAATATAAATGGGATGAATTCACTCAAAAAACAGAAACAGACAGCAAAATGGAGTAGTCTAAGGGCCAGCCTTAGGCTATATTCTTGCAGTAGCTGTGCTTTATTTCCTCCTAGTGCTCCTTATGTACTGTAAAGGCAACATGATTCAAGCACCATCTCCTTGTGCACAAGGAATGTGGACCAATGGAGGAGGGCCAAACCAGTCATGTTAGCTGCTGCTCATCAAGCAAGCAGTCTGGTAGGAGACTTCCTACTGGACTGTGACCCTCAGCACTTCCTTATCTCTTACAGGCACAGGGAGATCCCAAAACCAAGAGGCCCCGAGGCAATCCCTGATTTCCCATGGGACAAAGGTGCTTTTGACTCCAATTGTCCTATACATAGAAGGAAATAGATAGCAAAACTATACTAGAGGAGGATCACAAATTTCTCCTCTCAGAGCTATATAAATCTAATCATAAAATAAATAAGAAAGAAGTCAAGGAGATTAATAGAATATTTTTAAAAGTTAGATATGATAGACCACTGGACACAAAAAACTGAATGGGAATAGAAAGAAGTATACTTTTTTCCTCAGCTGAATATGGCACCTTCACAAAAATTGACCATGTATTAGGGCACAAATACTTCACAACCAAATGCAGAAAAGCAGAAATATTAAATGCATACTTTTTGGACCACAATGCAATAGAAATTGCATTTAATAAAGTGCCATGGAAGCTTACATTAATAATTGGAAATTAAATAATGTAGCACTGTGGAATGAGTGGGTCAAAGAAAAAAAATCATAGAAATAAGCAAGTATGTCATTAAAGTGAATGAAAACAATGAGATAACATTCCAAAATGTGTGGGATACAACTAAAGCACTTCAGGCAGTTTTCAGAAGAAGAAATCAAAGCTATCAATAGTCATGTAAAAAAATGCCCTAAATCACTGTGGATTAGAGAGATGCAAATTAAAATAACTCTGAGATACCATCACAGACCTGTCAGATTGGGTAACATGACAGAAAAGGTAAATAACAAATACTGGAGTAGATGTGGAAAAATTGGGACACTAAAGCACTACTGGTGGAGCTGTGAACGAGTCCAACCATTCTGGATGACACTTTCCAAGTACATCTAAAGGGCTATAAAACTGTTCATACCCTCTGATCTAGCAATACCGCTATTAAGTCTGTATCCCAAAGAGATGAGGGCCTATTTATACAGAAAATATTTATAGCAGGTCTTTTAGTGGTGGCAAAGAATTAGGGAATGGCTGAATGATTTGTGGCATATAATTATGATGGAATACTATTATACTTTAAGGAATGATGATCAGGATAGTTTCAGAAAAACCTGGGAAGACTTACATGAACTGATGCAAAATTAAGTGAGCAGAGCCGGGAGAACATCATATACAGTAATAGCAATAAGGATGATCACTTGTGAAAGACGTAGTTAATTTGATCAAGACAATGATCCAAGGTCATTACAAAGGAGCCATGATGAATGATTCTATCTACTTCTGAGAGGGAAAACTAATGAATCTGAATACAGGTTAAAGTATACTTTTTAAAAAACTTTCTTTACTTTTTTGTTTTATTTGGCTTGTATTTTCTTTTGCAACATGGCTAATATGGAAATATGCTTTGCATGCCTTCATATATTTAATTGATATCAAATTGCTTGCCTTTTCAAGGCTTAGGGAAATGCAAGAGGGAGAGAGAATTTTGGAACTCAAAATTTTAAAACATTGATTGTTAGATTTTTAAAAATGTAATTGAAAAATATTTAACAAAAGAAAAATAATTGAAAAACTAGAGAGTAGAGTTTTCTTTCTTAATTATTAAGAATACTTTTCATGGCTGTGGTAATAATTGCTTTTTAAGCATTTCCTAGAATTCATTTGCAAATATTTCTATAGTGATATTATATTCCCCATTTAGTTATTCTATTATAGCTCATTAAATATCATTTTCCTTTTTGTAGTACAGTGCCTTGTACAAGATAGATGTTTACCAATAAATGATTGTATCTATTTTTTCTGAAGGTCCTACAACACTGTGTAGTTCTATCTTTTGCAATTTTTGCAATTTATTGGATATGAAACAATACCTCAGAGTTGTTTTGTTTTGTATTTCTATTATTAGTGATTTGAATGTTTATTCATATGGTTGCTAAAAAGTTGCAATTCTTTTGAGAACTCATTGTTCACATCTCTTGATCCCTTAGAGGAATATATTTGGTCTTATAAATTTGTAAGTCTGTTAAGTCAACAAGCATTTTTTAAGCCCTTATGTGTCAAGGACCTGCATTGGAGATAGTGAAAGGCAGAAAAATAAACAATTTATATTTTAATGAAGGGAGACAACACATTAAAGGGGGGCTGCTTGGTAGCAAGTAGGAGATACCTGAATGCAGACATAGTGGCAAAGTCCAGAGAGTGAAAGAGGTGTAGTTGGCGGTCCAGATCCATTCTCTGAAATGGAAATTCTGGAAAGAACTCACCACTGGGAGAAGGGGCCAATAGGAGTGGAGCCAGGAGATATTTGTGTTCTATCTTCCTGTCTTTTAAAGGAATGAGTCAATTTCAAATCAAAGAGGGCCAGCCATGTTAATAAAAGAAACCTGGCTACTCAATATACTATTACTTTTCCAACAATTACTGCTTCCACTAATAGTAAAAATAAGACCGATAGCATTTTTTATATCACTTTAAAGTTTGCAAAGGGCTTGACATGTTATTTCATTTGATCTAATCATATGGCTCATTTCATCTCCTTTTCTGAGACTTATTCTTCTGCCTTGGGCTGAGTTGGGGAGGGTTAAGTAATTATTCCCCACTATTTCACTATCTAGAAGGTAATGGGGTATCAGTAGATAATTATATTGCCAAGTAGGCAAGACTAGGAATTAGGTACAAATTGAATCATTTTTCCCATAAGCAACTGGTATCAATCACATCTTAAGTTAGTTCTGGATTTCTTTTGTATTTCCCTCCCCCCCCCCCCACTTTCAGTGCTTCAAGTCATTTAAAGCTTCACTTTCTGTTATTCAGTAGCATATAATATTGCTTCTTTTTGTTGTTGTCAAATTGAATATTTGTGTTTTTGTAGGTAATCATCACTTTTTGGAATTCTTGATTTGACTAGCATATAACTGAACTTAAAATTTCTGGTACTGATTTTTATTTCTTTTTTGTTGTGAAATCACTTTATTTTCCTCTATTTCCTTGAGATCTTATTAATTTTATTAGTCTCTTAAAATAGTTGTTTTTAATCTCTGTGCTAGTCTCATGTTTTTCCATTTTATCTATTTGTCTGCTGATTTTCAGTATTTATTCTTCCATGCTTGATTTGGTTCATTAATTTGTTGATTTTCAAATTTTTAAGAACTGAATATTTAGTGGTTAATCCTCATTTGCTATTTTTGAAAATTATATTTTCAGAGATATGTTTTTCCTCTGAAATCTGCTTTAGCTTCAATTTCAATTTTTGTAGTCATTCATTGCCATTATTCCTTTTTTACATAGTTGTTAATTGTTTCTACAACTCATTCATTTATCTATTCACTAAGTATTTACTAAGTGCCTGCCATGTTCCCAACACTATGCTAGGTCCTGGAGATACAAATACAAAAATGAAATTTTCCTGGTTCCAGGGAGCTTACATTTTATGATATAATGACCTTACTTGGTCTACATTTAGATTTGTGTCTTTGGTTTTTGTTCTCTATTTTAATTAATATCTGTATTATGTTTTGTAAAGGAGGTGTTTGATATTAATGTTTTAAAAATTATTTATAATTTCTCAAGGACAGCTAAGTGGCATTATGGATAGTGTGCTGAGCCTCAAGTAAGGAAGACTCATCTTCCTGAGTTCAAATCTGACCTCAGACACTGTGTGACTCCAGGCAAGTCACGTAAGCCTATTTGTCTTTGTTTCTCATCTGTAAAATGAGCTAGAGAAATAAATGGCAAACCAGTACCATATCTTTGCCAAGAAAACCCCAAATGGGGTCATGAATAGTCAGACATTACTGAAATAATTGAACAATAGCAACAACAAATAATTTCTCTGATCCCTAGAACATAGTCTATTTTTGTAAAAGTTTCACAGGATACTAAGAAATGTATACATACATACAAATAAGTGAATAAATGTGTGTTTGTGTGTGTGTTTATAAGCACACACACATGTGTACATACCCACTTATATACATGTACATGCATGCATATACATGTATGCATATTTGTGTATATATGTATACATGTGTGTATGTGTGTGTGTAATTTAATGTTCCCATTCAGAGGATGCCTAAAGCTTTTTTAAGATCTATTTTAGCAATATATCTGTTTCAGTATGTTTTTGGAGCTTTCATTTTTTTAATAATAGGACTGGGTCTTTCTCTAGTTTTTGGATGACAAGGAACCTGGCCACTGACTGAGCCAGAACATATGGGAAAAATCAAAGGATGTTTTTTTTTTTTTCACTCTCATGAACAAAGAGATAGAGGACATATAGAATGGAGTAGAAAAGCATTTATTAAGTACCTGCTATGAGCCAAGTACTGTGCTGGGCACCATGAATTCAAAGAAAATGTGAGATAGTCCCTGCCCTCAAAGAGCCTACATTATAATAGAGGAAGAAAACACATATAGCAGAAGGGCAGTCAGGGAAGAAATTTTTTTGCTCCAGGTAGAGGAAGGGGAGAGGGTCACAGGAATGGTGAGTGAAGTCATAGGGTGGTCTATATCAATCACTCTTTTTTTTTTCAATTTTATTTTAGACTCAAACACTAGAACACAAATACTAGAATAGAGAAAAGAAACAAAAACATATTATAAACTTAAATACTGGAACTTAAGTACAAAATAAGAAAGAAAAAAAGCATGTCACATGCATAGCAGAACATAAGAGAGGATTCAAATATGTAACAATAAATTTTCTTTTCAAGAAAGTCTGTATAATAAGTAATATACTTTGTGCTGAGAACTGTGTATCTTTTCTTTGCTTCCTTGTAAGTTTTCTTTTGTTCTCTTCTGTGTACTTTTTTTACTTTGTTCTTTTTTATCCCCTCTCCCCCTACCCCCAAGGCTACAGTTGAATTTGGATATGTTTCTCTATACTTAGATACACACACACACACACACACACACACACCCCTACACATATACTTTCCCAAACAAATTCTAGTTCTGATCTTTGTGCTTATATGTGTGTGTATCCCTTGTTTTCTATCCTTCCCGCTTCTTCTGCTTTACTTCTACCCACTATCTTGTCTTTGTATCAATTGCCTACCCCTATTCAAGGATCCTTTTCCTATCCTCCCATTCCCATAAATCTGAACGCCTATCTATCCACACCTTTTGCCTATTCCCTCACCACCCCTCTAAAGATCCCTCCCTTGTCCTCTCTCCTATCCTTATGCCCTACCATTTTATTTCTTCTGAATTTAGAAGACTTTTATACTCTTCTAAATATATATATATTGTTTCCTCTTAAACCCATTCCTGATGAAAATGGGTTACTAGAACTACTAGCCCTCCTCCCCCCATTCCTCTGTTTCAATTCTTACTCCTGCACTGCATTTGTATAAAATAATTACTCTTTTGAACTGTTCCTAAATGGTTCTACTTTTAAAATTCATATCATACTCAGCTTTTCCCCAATCTTTCTTATGCACTACCTATTAATAAGAATCTTAGACATGTGTTTTAGATTTTATATATACAAAAAGTAAACAGTCTTAAAAGTCTGATAGTTGATCAAATGTCCATTTTTTTTTCATTCAGGATAATGCTTAACTTTGCTGGGGATGATATTTTTGGCCAGAGCACTAGTTCTTTTAAAGGACCTGTGGTCCTTTAATGTCTCCACTGCTAAGTCTTGTGTGATTCTAATTGTGGAACCATCACATTTAAATTGTTTCATTTTTGTTGCTTTTAATATTTAATCCTTGAGCTGGGGGTTTCAAAATTTGACTATGATATTCCTATGAGTTTTCCTTGTAGGAACTCTTTTAAGTGGTGATCGATGGATTTTTTCCATTTCTACTCCCCCTACTTGTTCTAATGCTTCAGTACAATTTCCTTTCTTAATTTTTGTATTATTGTATCAAGATTCTTTTTTTGATTGTGACTTTCAGTTAATCTGATTATTTTTATGTTTCTCTTCTTGATCTATTCTCCAAATCTGCTGTTTTTCTTATATGATGTTTCATTTTCTCTTCTATTTTTTCATTATTCATATTCTATTTAATTATTTCTTTATCTCTTATAATTTCACTGGCTTCACCATTCTAATTTTCAAGGTGTCATTTTCTTCCTTAAGATTCTTTGTTTCCTCTTCTAATCAGTTGACTTTCCTTTCATAATCTTCCTGTTTTTCTTGGATTATTCTTATTAATCTTATTTTTTTTTTTAGTTTGTCCTCCATCTCTGTCATTTGATTTTTTAAAGTCTTTTTAAAGATCTTCTATGAATCCTTTTCTGACCTACTCTACCATCTTCCCAGAATCCATTCCCTCACTCTCTTTTTAGAAGCAATGGTAATATTGATTTTTATAAATGCTCCCAGAGCAAAAGGTGGAATGAAAAGAGGACCCATTTTGCCTAACTAATTGAATCTCAACTATTTGAACCAGTTATGCTTAAGATAATATGGTCCTTTATTTTCCATAGTTTCATTTCATATGATTATATAAGTAATAATCAAAGCGCTTTTATGCTAAGAAAACCACACAAACCCTTCAGTTATTTTTTTTTACATTTTTTGTATTTTTTCTTACAATTTTCTTTCCCTACTTTTCTTATGGCCTAGATTCTTTCAAATGTTGGCAGGTGCTGCATTATAACTTTTAACTTTCATCTGTCAATCTTTTGGTCTGTTATTTTAAGAATATTTCACCCACTTGCCTCACAGGCTCATCTTAATTTCAATTTGCTTCTATGTTTTCAGTGCATTATTTTTTGGGAGTATTTGTGTGGGGTTTTCCCCCAGCATCCAGTATATCAGATCTCTTTTGAAAAAGAAAAACATTGAGAATAGTTTAGCCTACCTCTCAAAACTATCTATCACCAGGAGAGACAGATAAAGCAAAATAAGGTAAGACAATCACTTCTACTGAATAAAGAGAAACTTTGAAAGAAGGTAATTCTAGGTAGGGAAGGAATACATTTAAATTAAATGCTTAAAATACATATAAAATTGCATAGCATTTAATCAATCTAGAAATGAAATTAAAAATTTCAAATGAAGAAAAAAACATTTTTTTATTCTTTGAAATTAGACATAAGAATTGGTTGTATTTGTTGTATTACTGTAATAGTTCAAGGACTGGTTAAATCATTGGCTTGGATAATTCCTGGGCTGATGCCAATCAGAACCTCACCATGCCCTTCCTGAAGGGTGTACTAGATCTGGCTCTGACTGGTTTCGGAGAGTCTAATCATTAGATTTTCAGTATGAGCTTTTATACCTTCAAAGTTTTAATTGCCACAGATAAGGGTTTGATTATTGTTTTGTTGATTTCTAGATTTAGGAAAGTGATGGAGAAAATGTGACAATGCTGATTAAACTTTAAAAAGTGTGTCCTGTCCCACGTCCTTTTTTTTTTTTCTTTCTTTCTTTTTTTTTTTTTTTGCTGTAGAGAGGTTGTTAAAAATTTACTAACACACTATTGCCTTCTTGGATGACTTAATATGTTGCTCTAGCTTTAAAAAAAAAGGAGTCATTACCTGTGCACCCTCTGGTGCTGAGTTATTTTTAATTTAATTGATTTATAGACATACAACAGAATCTATCGAGCAGCCCATACTGAAAACCTTTCCAGTTTAGTTCTTTGTATATGCATTCCTACCTCCTCTCTGTGTCTTTGCTCATAAGCTATTTCCCCCATGCCTGAAGTGGTCCTTTTTTCTTTTTTCTCTCTTGCTTTTTGGAGGAGGGAAGGAAGGACAATTGGTGCTAAGTTACATGCCCAAGGTCACATGGCTAGTTTTTATGTTAAGTGTCTGAGGTCAAATTTGAACTCAGGTCCTCCTGACTCCAGGACCAGTGCTCTATTCACTGCTCCACCTAGCTGCCCAGTCTTTCTTCTTCACCTCTCCCTTTTGTAATCTACAGTTCTTTTCAAGGTTCCACTCAACTGTGTCTCCTTAGCTCTGGCCTGGAGTCAGGAAGAGCTCAGTTCAAATCTACCTTCACTTATTAGCTATGTGCCTCTAGATATTCCTATGAGTTTTCCTCGTAGGAACTCTTTTAAGTGGTGATCGATGGATTTTTTCCATTTCTACTCCCCCTACTTGTTCTAATGCTTCAGGACAATTTCCTTTCTTAATTTTTGTATTATTGTATCAAACCTCTGTCTGTCTCAGTTTTCTTTACTGTAATATGGGGTGATAATCATTTCAGATAATTTGAACCCCAATAAAGGCCAAAACCTGAACTAATCAATCAGACATACTTTGCTTTGCTCTAAAAATGTGCTTTTCTGTGTCAGCAACTTTAAGACCAGATGAAGCTGATCAGGAGCATTCTTCCTGTTTGTAACCAGTAAAGGACAGGATCCACAGGACCAGACTTTGTCATGAATAGTGGGGCTTCTCTTATTTTGGTGTCCTACGACATATGCTATACAGGGGAAACACAGATATCTTGGGATTATAATTTCCACTTGACACTTTGCTAATTGTCTTGTCTTATTGTATTTATGACTTATTCAACTAAGAAACTTCCTTTCTCATGGTATAGTTACACACATATGGAGACCATAAATCTGAGGCAGCCTGAATTGGGATTGCTCTAAAATGTATTTAAGCCTAGTCATTCTTTTATCAGTCAGTCAGAATTTATGTTCTGACTCCTTGTATGTACATGTTCACTAGCTTTGGTAATTTTAAGAGAACATACAATATGAATTTATATGCCACCTAGCCTGTTTGCCTCTTTTAACCAATCTTTCAGGTAGACAGGAAATAATAATAGCACCTATTTCCCAGAATTGTTGTGAACCTCAAATGAAACAATATTTGTAAAGTGCCTTGTAAATCGTAGATCCTTAGTTTCTGCTCATTCCCTCCCCCCTTCCTGAGGGATAGTAGCTGGATTACTTAGAGTCAGAAAGCCTGGGGCTTGTTGTCTGCCTCTGCCATTTACGAAAGATACAACTGTGAGTTCATTGTTTAATTTCTCTTCATCTCAATTCCTTATCTTTAAATGAGATGATTGGACTGTAGAGCCTGTAAGGGTCCTACTAGCTATCAGTGTATGACCCTACAGGAGTTCTTTCTTGATTCCCTCAGAAGTTTGTCTCAGCTGTCCAAAAAGACATTTTTAAGATTTTACATATATGTATATAGATAGATAGATAGATAGATAGATAGATAGATAGTATTTAATGATCTGTACCTGTGCATTCTTGAAGATGGGGATCATTTTTGCCTTTCTATATCCAATACTAGTGTCATGTCTGGAACGTAGTAGGTACTAAATAAATACTTATTGATTCAAAGTCTGTTAGTATGACTTCCAAGAACTTGTGTTCCATTAAGATAACTTTTGAAAACCCAGTGTTACCTGCACACCAATATGTGGCTTCAGTGTAAGATTAGAAGGAAATTAAGCTTTAATATATTAATATAAGTAAATTAGGGGTCCTTGTAAGAGTCTTGAGTCATAAGGTAGCATTCAGTCGAGAGTCTGAAATTGAACCAGCCTGAAGGACCAGGGAGTTTAGATGTGTCAATGTATTGAGTTAATCAGGAAGAGAAGCCTTCTTTGTATCTGGAAGCCCTGACAGAGAAGTCTGTCTCTATCCATGCAGGGTCCCTCTTAAGCTCTGGTAATTGGGAAGAAAGGACATTTCGAGATTCAAGTTTTCATGGGGCCTTTAAAATAAAGTGAGAACAGGCTGCTGGAGTCTGTGTAGTCTTGTGGAACTGTGCTGCTCAGTAAAGTGGACTGCTTCTGTGAGGTTGGCTAAAACACTGTGCTAATAAGGCCAAAATCATGGACTTTATTCCTCTGTGAGTCAGTTAACTTCACTCAACTCCACAAACACAGGATGGACGCCCCTAACTTTAAGGCAATTAACTTACAAATGTGTGCCCTTGAATCACAGGGTGATAGCTTTGTATGTGTGTGGTGTGTGTATGTGTGTGATGTGTGTATGTGTCCTCATATGTAACAGACTCCAAACCTCGTGTGTGTGTGTGTGTGTGTGTGTGTATGTGTAACCTACCGTGAGTTCCAGGATAATAATGGAGGAACCACAATAAGAAAAAGAGTCACTAGAGCATAAGAAATTATCTGCTTTAAAAACTGGTTGGGGAATAGAATGTTCTGATTAATCTAATGTTTTCGTTAATTGAGATTTGAAGCATGTTGACTCACCAGCATTTAATGGATTATAATACAATTCAGTACTGATTATGGCTTACATTCATATAATCACTTTACAATTTACATAGATCTTTTTTCACAACAGCTCTGCTAGGTGAGTGGTACAAGTATTATGTTGAAAAAAGGCAATGTGGAAGTATAGATGGAGAGCGGACCTTCCTTAGTATTGGGATTACCTGGGTTCACATCCTACCTCTGACCTGTAGCAGCTGTACTAGTGACATTTGTGACACTACACTACTGTCTCTACACCAATGATTCTCAACCTGTGGGTGGCTACCCCTTTGGGGGGTCGAATGACCCTTTCACGGGGATCATGGGGGTCACCTAAGACCATCGGAAAACACATATTTCCGATGGTCTTAGGAACGGAGACACTGCTCCTCTGTCCATCTCCAGGAGGGTCCGCCCACATGCAGATACACCCACATATGAATATTAAAGGATCGCGGCCCTAGGGAGGTTGAGAACCACTGCTCTAGACTGTATATTGCACAACAGTTGCTGATCTAGATTTATAGAGAGATTTTCCTCTCCTACATCCACGAAATCCCATGTTCAAACCTCTGCCTTTTGCCAACAATGTTTAAATAAATGAATGAACAAACAATCAAATTAACTCAGACAATCAATCTCAAGTTGATAGATGTGCAGTGATAAACTTGGGATTTTATGGCCAATATTAGAGCCAAAACTCAAACCCATCTCCTGACTCCAAGGTCAAGGTTCTATTATCATTAGAACTAAGTGAACATACTTTAATCTTTTGTGATTCAGGAATTAGATTAGGCTCTTGGGGCCTTTAAGGTAATTATATAATCAAGTTAGGTAAGAAAATGCTGGTTGAAAGAAAAATACCATTATACCTCCTTATTAGGAAGGGGACTTAAGGAAACTTTTTCTTTCAAAACTTTTTAAAGTTATATTTAGATATTACAAAAAGCAAAGGATAAAATCCACCCTTTTAAGTTACACAGCACAAAATGGAAGCATCTCATTGTTTCAAAGATGCAAAATCAAGGAAAAATGTGTAAGCACAATAAATGTACTCAAAATTATTTGAAATAATGGAAACTGGTTTTTCTTAGTTGGAAAGAGGAACTGAAGGGTCATGTGAGGTGGACACTTTTTGGGATGGGAAAGCCCAGGAATATTGCTCTTAATGGAGAGGAAAGAGACACAAGGTAGATGTGTACCAGTAGTTAGCCAATGGGGTAAAAAGGTAGGGATATACTAAAGTTATTCCCTGTTCTCTTTCTCTTGATTCTCAGGTGCCTGGACAACTGGACTTGCTACCTCTGGAAATTTTTTTGCTTTATTTTAACTTTTTTATTTGTTGTGTGCACTCTCAAACCTTGGGATTTTATTTCCAGGTGAAGATAAATTGATTTTTGTTGCATTGTGAGAAAGTGTTTGACATGGAGTGAACCATATAAGGGAGGAGAGGTCAAAAGGGCGCCTGAAACCACTTGATTTAACCATAAACCTGCATTAAGCTTCTTTGATGACTGTACAAAGAGAGATTTTACTACCAACCCTTTAAAATAAAGCTTTCCAAATTCTGGGGGGCATTGGAAAATGATTAACAAAATAAAAACGCAATATAACATATTGTTAATGGTAATTTGTGATTTTCTGAGTCAATATGCTGCCTGCAGGGACCTGTTTCTATTTGAGCTTGACACCACTGATGTGGAAGAAAGAGTCCTGGCTCAGGCCTCAGAGGATTTGGTTTCAAATCCCACTTTTGATGTTTACTAATGGTATAATCTTAGGCAAGCCACTTAATCTTTGCAGGTCTCAGTTTCCTCATCTGTAAAATAAGAAAGTTGGACTAGATGATTTCTGAGTCCTCATTCATGTTCTACTTCCCTAATTTCCTTGTGATCCCCATGAATAATTAATTATGCTAAATATTAATTGATATTAATTATAGAATTAATTAATTATGCTAAATAGTAGTCTTTTTTTGGTGGAGATACATATAACCAATTTGAAGAGAAAATCTCTCAGAGCAGCTAACTCTAGTACAAACGCAAGAGAGAGTTTATGTGGCAGAAATACAAAAACAAAGCAAAAAGCCCAAATTAAAAAGAAAAGATTGATATTTATTATTGGGATTAACATGAATTGTTGCTGATATATTAGAAAGAGCACTCTGTTTTAATGGTACGATGGCTTTAGCTAGAGATTGCATGAAACTTAATAAACTGAAACAATATTTTGTATATGCAGAATACATTGGCCAGATGAAAATCATCGAATGGAAATTAGGTTTTCTTATTTAATTAGCAAAAACAAATTTTTAAAAAAATCTGTGACAAGAATTGTTTCCATCAATATGAGATTGTTTACAAAATTGCTCAATGTTTTAAAAGAAGCTTCATTTCACAAGAGAGATATTGGTTCCACCTATAGTCAATGTTATGGTTAAAACAATGCCTAGTTCAAAGAGCTTTGAATGGGTTCATTTGTGCATAATATGATAGGAGGGTGATTTGCCCATATGGCCAAAAACCTGTTTCACTGAACATGGAAGCATTAGATACAGTTAAAGATGTTCATTTGATTACATTAATATGACATGTTGATGAAGGATGTTGGGGAAATTTTGTTACTTTGCAAACCAATTGATAAGAGAAAATTTCAATATAATTGAAACATTTTTAATGAAAATAATATATGGGAGGAGTATTTAGAACTCTGCAACAATGGAGCTCAATTGATGTCATGGCTTACCACAAGTCAATAAGTACTAGTTTAAAATGTAGTGCCTTTTGGAAAATGAATTCATTACTTGCTTCATAATTACTTGTCTACTCAGGAGGAGTTATATGCAATATTTCAAGTTGTAAAAATTTCATTTTAAACATTTATAAATATATTAAAAGAAAAGCTCTTACAAAAATTATTGCAGTGATCCAGATTTCACTGTTGCTTATAATATCTTATTTGTGTGAAGCAGGAATTTCTTCGGTAGTTGTTATAAAGACAAAATATTGACCTCAATTAGTGGTTGAAAAAGAATTATGAATAGTAATATCATCAGTAACACCATGTTGAGGGAAACTTGGTGAGAGAGCAAGCCCACTCATCATATTAATAATATTATTGTGGTCATTATTTTATAAGTTGTAAACATAAAAAATTATAAAAGATTTTATCAATAAATATATCCATGTATTTTGTTATGTTTAATAATTCTTATTACAAAACAATAAATTCTTAATTTTATTTGAATAAAATATAAGCTAAAAATTATTTGTGTAGATCATTTTATAAAAAGTGGGGGAATAATGATTGTTTTTTAAAGAAGACCGCTGCTCCATAAGATTTGGAAGTCACCAGATTACATTGTTATATAAAAATGTGGTTTAAAATAACAGTGATCTCTTGAAACTCCCTAATTTTAAAGGACAATTATATCTTGTTGGTCTTTCATTAGCTTAGCTTAATGGTGTCCTTGGCCCAAGTTACCAACTCATTAGTTTCTATTAATTAGAATTCCAGGGAATTTAGTTGAAATTATTTACATTAATTACATTAATGAATGAAATTGATGAGTGTTGAAACATTTGATACTGTAAACAAACATGAATATGTGATGAACACAACCTGGATATAGGAATGTTGTTTTTCTATAAGAACTAAAATATACAAAATTCATTGAACTTTTAAATCTTCAAAATAAATACATTTTAAGCTTTGTTCTCTTTTTTATATGACTCATTACTTTTTTTGGTCTCATTACTTTTAACTCTAACTAAAGTACTAAGTAGGATTCACTTTCTTATGGATAGAAAAATGTACAAGTTTTAAGGAAATGGGCTTCTTACGGTGTTTAAAGAATGACGTGATATTTTGTGAACTTTGGGAGTGTAATATACAATAGATTGAATTATTTTGATTTTAAAGGAATGGAAACTATTCTTCTTCTTTTTTTTGCTTTTTGGAGGGGGGAAGGCAGGACAATTGGGGTTAAGTGACTTGCCCCAGGTCACACAGCTAGTAAGTGTTAAGTGTCTGAGGCCAGATTTGAACTTAGGACCTCCTGATTCCAGGGCCGGTGCTCTAATCACTGTGCCGCCTAGCCACCTCAGGATGGAAACTATTCTATTTATCTTTTAATATTTCTTTCTGTAGTTATTTGGTAGGGGAGGTGCAGTTGAATGTTTCCTTGGCTTAGAGTAGACTAAGTTCACCAGAAATGGAGTCCTAAATGCTTTGTATGTCATTAGGAAACGTTTTGATTGGCTTGAGACTGGGGTAATGTACCAATGAGCTCATTCCAGAGAGCTCAAGTTCTATTTGAGTGTATTCTGAAGAGAAAACCTTGTTCTTCTTGGAAGCCATGAGGGAAAGTATTCTATGGCACTATCCAGAGGCAACAGAATGGACACACTTGACTTCAACATTCTGTGTCATGTTACTATGGAACAGTAAGGCAAGGATGCTGTGTGATTTGGTGGAAGAAAGACTGAATTCAGATTAAGATGACCTGGGTCTGAATCCTTACTCTGTGATTTACTACTTGTGTGACCTTTGACAATTCACTTAAATTCTCAGAACCTTGGGCTCTTCTTCTATAGGATGAATGGGGGTTGGACTATCACCTCTGACGTGAATTATAGTTCTAAATCTATGACATAGTATTGTGAATATTTTAACAATAGTGCAGAAGACTGTGCAAAACATGCAACTAGTAAGTACTTAATGAATGCTTGTTAAAGGAATGAATGAATATTGTTGTTTTAATCAGAGCAAACTAGTTGTAACTTGCAATCCAGGTCATAGATTAAGCATTAATTAATAATAGAATTCCACTTTCTTGAATCCTTATATTATTAAGAAAACTCTTAGGTCCAATGATAGCATGTAGAGATCATTTAGTTCAATGCTCTTTATTTTGTAGAGGAAGAATCTGAGACCTGAAATGATTAAGTGATTTGCCCAATGTCATACTTAGTGGCAGAAGTGGAACTTGAACCCAGGATCTCAAGCTCCAGTGTAGTAATCCATCAACTATGTTGCCCACCCCTCAACCTGGGGCCTATCCTTATTTTTTTTTTTTTAGCCACTGAGATGTAGTAGTAGTTGTTGTTGTTGGATGTATTAAAAAATTGGAACTTTACTAATTAAGTATAGAGGAAAGGGTAATACAATACCTTTTATGGTAATTTAATAAAGCTCTGCTGTTTTTATTGGGGTATTGGAGCTTGATCAAGGTCCTGTTACAGAAGGGATCAATTATCTTTATTCAGATGTGCTTCATCAGCAAACATATTTAAATATTTTCCCCTACTACCTTAATAGTCAAAATATTTGCAAATATTTCCTCTGAGGTTCAATTTTCCCCTGATAGCAACCAGTACAAAGGCTTAAAATGTTTAGAAAATATTTCATCATTTTTATAGGCCTAAATAAGACATTTACTGTGGTTGTGATGCCATAGGAAGAAAAATGTCTGACTTATCTGTTTAGAAAGTATTTTAATATACCATGTCATAGTTAAAAGAAACAAGGTTGAAAATGTTAATGTCAGTAAATTTTACCTTGATGGGCAGTTGAAGTTCTCTTGCAAGAGTTTAAGGGGGTTAGAAATATTTTTCTCCTTATGTGTAAATGTGTCAGGAAAGAGGCAATCTGGGAAGGCTTATGATAAAGGTTACAATGCAAGTCCTTTTGAGCACAGTGATTGGGTCTTCTTTCCTTCCTTCTTTCCTTCCTTCCTTCCTTCTTTTCTTCCTCCCTACCTTCCTTCCTTTCATCCTTCCTTCCTTTCTTTCTTCCTTCCTTCTTTCTTTCCTTCCTTTCTTCCTTCCTTTTTTCTTCCTTCCTTCCTTTCTTTCTTCCTACCTTCCTTCCTTTCTGATTTCCTTCCTTCCTTCCTTCCTTCCTTCCCCCCTCCTTCCCTCCCTCCCACTCTCTTTCTTTCTTTCTTTCTTTGTTTCTTTCTTTCCTACTTTCTTTCTTTCTTTCTTTTTATGATTCATCATTAGTCCTTTGGGATTGTCTTGGATCATTGAACTGGAAAAAATATTGCTGTTACTGTCACAACATTGTCCTGGTCTGTTTACTTCACTATGTGTCAGTTCATGTAAGTCTTTCCAGGTTTTTCTGAAATTATCCTACTTGTCATTTCTTATAGTGCAATATAATATTCCATCACAATCATATACCACAGCTTGTTTAGTCATTCCACAATTGATAGGAGTCCCTTTGATTTCCAATTCTTAGCCATCATAAAAAGAGCTGCTATAAATAATTTTTGTACAAATAGGTCCTTTTCTCTATTTTGGGATGTTTTAGAGATATAGACCTAGCAATGGTATTGCTGGATCAAAGGGCATGCACAGTTTTATAGCCCTTTAGGTATAGTTTGGAGATAGTTCTGCCCAAAGTAACATAGTTGGCTGATTACGACATTTCCAAGTAAAAGTCTTGAAGCAGATATTGTTTTATTGATAAAAGCTTTTGTCATTCTAGACATGGCTATACATTGAAAAGAAAGAAATAAAGACATTAGCTTACTCAAGACATATAGAAAAATATGCAGGACTTGACACATTGGAATATGATTTTTTATTTTATTTTATTGAAGTCATATGTAATATGTCTTCTTTCCAGATCTGAATGGTGTGCCATAATGGAAATTTATTTTTTTAAACCAAAGACTCTGTTTCTTTTTTTACTTATGATTTTTGTAGATTGACATTTTAAAAATTTCTTAGGTGTTCCAGTACAGATGACCTGTTGCTTTTTTATTAGCCAGGAGAACCAAACTCTTCCCCCTACAAGTATGAGTTTGGCAGCAGATACTGTGACCATACTAGTAAACTTCTGATTGGAAGAATGTTTTTGTTTTTTTTTCAGCACTTCCTAAGGGAATTGGGAGTCACATAATGTCATTGAAAAATTGTTCTTGTTCATCCTTCGTTTTTGAAGAGGACCAATCATATCACAGGGTGATGTCTTGACTAGTGCCCGAATTGGATTTAAGTGACGTAGAGAGGCACAAAGTCATCAGCTTCACTGTCTTCCAGAGTCATCAGAGTTCAGTAGCAAGACAGAAGTCAAGATTACTGGATATGGCCTGGGATACAGTAGATGACTTTGACATCTTCGATGTCTGAGCAAGCTTTCAGAGCTCCATAGCATGTGCTTTAGCTGCTTTCCTGGTCTTTGGAACAAATTATTCTCTTCTGCTCATTCCATGGAGAGAAGTTTTCACATGCTTGGGGTTAACACTGCTTTTACTCACCAACAGGTTTGAGGCCTCTTGGTTACCCTCAACATGGTTTAGCATATCTGTTGAAATAGTTTTACTGTGGTATGACTCATGTACTTATCACAACTTTTTGGAGCCACAGATGAGAGTTTGATGAAAGGTAGACACCAAAGGTGGATAAGCAGCCCTGAGAAGGGCTCAGCAACCCTACACCAGAGGTGCTAGTCCTCTTTGAATGCCCCATACACCCCACATGTTCCCTCATTCCACTTTAGCTAATTACTGAATAGAAGCTTATTGCCCCTACAAATTGTCTCATTCTTCATATTTGTAACCCCAGAACTTAGCATATGGTACCTGGAACATACTAGGCACCTAATAAATGCTTTTTGATTAATGCAGGGATTGATCTGTGCCTATAGGATCATAGATCAAGAGCTGGAAGGGACACAAGGAATCATCTCCTCCCAAAACTTCATTTTATAGGTGAAGAAACTGGACTTCAAGAAAGATAAGCAAATCCTCAGATTCCTTTGCCTCAGACAAGAGTCTGTGAACTGTCAAATCAATGATCTTCCTGCCAGGGGATGTTTTTAACATAAGATTACATCCTTCTCTCTGCTATTACCCCAGATTATCTGAGGTACCATACAAAGACCAGATAGGATCTCAAAATACAACTCTGCTCTTCAGGAAACATAGATAATACAGTTCTGTCAGTGAAATTTCAGATAATGAATGGGACAAAGAGAACTTATGTAATGAGGTGAGAAGCAGCATGGGATAATGTAATGGGCTAAGGGCTAGCTTTGGTTCTGGTCTTGCCTGTGACCCATACTAGACATGTCCACGAGCAAGTAATTTTATCTTTCAATACTCTAGACTAGTGATGCCCAGCTCAAGATAAATAGGGGCACTATATGTTACATAAGGGTCCCTGAAGGTTCACATGGAATTAGAAAACCAACTGTTAACATTATTTATCTTCTATTATATTTTTTGTTTAATTTGTTAAATTTGTTAAATTTAATTTGTTAATTTGTTAAAAATTTCCCAATTGTATTTCTATCTGTTCAGCTTTGTGTTTGACATCTCTGTTCTAGATAACTGTTCAGGATTATAAGTTGCAAAGAAGTTACTATTCCATATTGATAAGAGGGGGTTACCTACATTGACAACATGGTCTGCAGAAAAAAAGTGAAGAATATTCAATGAAGGTTATCAAAGTGAAGAGGCAGGATGTTTTATTTTAGAGGTCCTTAAACTCTCTCTCTCTCCATATATATATATATATGTATATGTATATATGTATGTATGTATGTATGTATGTATGTATGTATGTATGTATGTACCTCTCTAGCATTCTGGTAAAGCCTGGACTTCTTAGAATGTTTTAAATGAATAAAATAGAATACATAGAGTTATGGAGGAAGCCAATGATATTTACTACATGTATCATTTTAAAAAATTTTATAGACTTTAGGTTAAGAACTCTTATTTTGGATCCCATATCCTTGTCCAACAATTTCTTTTTAAGTGTCACCCATATTCAGTATCAGGATGCTAGATATCCACAGTGAGCAGAGGTATCTAGAGATACAGAAATGATAATCAGAGACCATAATTATGGGTAGAATACATCTGTCGGTTCTTTCAGTGCTTTCCATCAGTTGTATAGGTGAAAATTGCAATCCTGAGCTGGGCTTATAGAGATGATCTATTGGCACCATTGCCTTTTGGGAGCTTAACATCGAGAGTTCCCTAAGAATGATCTACCTTCTTCTTCCTTCCCCTCAGTGAGAATATCATGGATATCATCTAAGTGGGAGTATAACTAAGATGGCAGATAGTATAAACACCTTCTAGGACATCAAAATTAATATTCAAGTCAATCTCCGTATCTCAAGGTATTTTGAAAGGATTTGAAAGTGAAAGTGAGAACTTGATGTAGTTATGTAGAAATTGAGAAGCAAGGGGGATTTGAAATGAAGTTTTAATATCCAAGTAAACAGGTTGATGTGGCATTGCAAAGTAAACAAGCAATTTCCAGGTCTTTATTTAAAATTCAACCAGAGGCATATTTCCAATATTTTCTTTTGTTTCCCATAAATGTGTCCTAAATATGGTCTGGGGCTAGGTAGACAGCTCCCCTAGTTGAAAGACTGAACCTCAGATCAATCAATGAATAAATAAGTTAAACAAGAATTTAATAAATACCTATAATGTATTAAGCCAGGTGTTAAGCACTGAGGCTATAAATTTAAAAGTGAAATGATATTCGTCCTCGAAGAACTTGCATTCTACTAAGTGCAGGGGGGAAGGATAAGGGAATATAGCATGTTCACAGATAAGTAGATAGAAGATACATACACAATAAAAAAAACCAAACAATTTCAGGGGAAAGGCATGAATAACTGGGGCGACCAGGAAAGGCCTCTTGAATTAGGTTGCATTTGAGTTGAACCTTAAAGGCAGTGAAGGGATCAAAGAGGCAGAGATGAGGAGGCGGAGTGTTCTAGGGTTGGAGATCAATCTATTCAAAGTGATAATCCTTAAATATCATATATTTGGCCAAGGTCTGAATTAATCAAACATACTGTTTTGCTTTACTTTAAAAATGCTTTTTCCTGTGTCAGGAAATCCAGAGACCAAATAAGGCTGAAAGTGGGGTTTCCCCATATCTTGGGACATATTCCTTAGAGGAGGAAAATGGAGACATCCTGAGATCATAAAACAGAACCAACAGCTTCTTTGTTCTCTGAGTAAACTCAGAGAATATCTCTTCTGATGTAAATAACCCCAGACAAGGCTAACTTAAAAGCATTCTTTCTTCTGCCAAAGATGAGACCCTGAACCTAAGACACTCTCTTGAATAATGGAATCTTTTCTTATCTAAACATTTTGTGGGCATGTGTTACCTTATGGCATGTTAATGATAAAGAAAACACAGATGTTCTAGGTCATAAAATCAATTGACACCTTGTCAACTCTCTTATCTTACTAAGAAAACTCATTTTTTGTGACCATAAATTTGATCCTGAATTGGGCTGGCTCTAACATGTATTTAAGTCTTCTGATTCCTTTGTTTTGGCAGTTAGAACTTAGCTTCTAACTCCTTGTACAAGTTCCCTACTTTTAAGAGAATAAAATGAAATAACCATATATTACTAGTTTGTTTGTCTCCTTTAACCAAACTTTTCAGGTTAACAAGAGACATAGAGATAGACTATACAGAGGAAAAGTAAACAGACCAGTTTGGGTGATATATAGAGTGCCTGAGAGGGAGTAATGTGTAGTCAGTCTGAAAAAAAAATAGACTTATTAATCTTATAGGCTAGAAGAGCAAAATTTGGAAGGGTTTAAAATGTCAAATTTGTGTTTTATTCTGGAAGCAATACATAGTCACCAGAGTATTTTGAGCAAGTGAGTGACATAATCACTTTGCTTTAGGATTGTCAGTTTGGCAATTATGTGGAGGGTGACCCAAAGATTAAAGTCAAGGAGACTAGTTAGGATGCTGTGGCAAAAGCCCAGTGGATAACTGATGAAAACCCAAAGTAGTGTGGTTGTGATATGGGTTAAGAGAAGTGAACGGATGCAATAAATATTGAGGAAGGAGAATTGATAGGACTTGGCAATTGATTGGTTATAGGAGGTTAGTGGAAATAAAAAGATAACTAGAAAAATAATGATGCCCTGGACATAAATTAGGAAGATGAGGGGTGGGTTTAGAGGTCAAGATAATGAATTTGATTTTGAACATAATAAGTTTAAGAAGACTATTACACATTCAGTGGGGATATCCAGCAAGCAGTTGGGTATTTGAACTATTCCTAAGTTATTAAAAAATACAAATAAATGTGAAGCATAATCTTTCACTTCTGTTAAAGCCTTGACATCTAGTTATTCATCAGACATCAAGCTTCCAGTATTTGGTTAAGGCATTTGCATTTGAAGCAGCAAGGAAGACTATATGAACTCATAATATATTGCAAATATATAGCTATATGTTCTCAAGAATATAAATAAAAATTAACTTACTTTTTAAAATTCTGAGATATGGTTCCTTAAAGTTGATGAGGCAGGCACCAAAGAATGGATTCATTTTCCATAACAAAACTTGATTTTCACATATAGAGGTTTTGATTTTAAAGGGTTAGGGACTTAAAGCATCTAGTCTTATAGAATGCTTTGCATTCTCTTTTAAGGGAATTTTCTCTGACTGGTCATCAAATATCTGTCATCCAGATAATTATCATGGGGAGAACAACATTGAGAGTTGAGCATCACAAAGATAAGTGAAGCTAAGCTTATATGGGACTTCTTCTGAATCAATCCCTTTGACTATGTTGGTTAGTTGATTATGCTGAATAGCAAATTGGACCAATTCCTACTCCCTCTTTGTTAAATGGATCATTTGATTAAGTTAACAAAACCAGCATTTTGTATTGATATGCAGACTGGGATTAGGACAAATCTTTGAGTGCCTAAATTCAGTATTTTCTTCATTTTAAGATGTTTTTATTTTCTAGACTGAAACTGAAGAAGAGTGGCTATTCATCAGAGCACAGGTGCTACAAAATGAAGTTGTGCAATGGTTTGATGTCAATATGAAAGGTTTCTGTTGTTCAAATGTTTTATCAATAGATGGTGGCAGTAAAGGTAGCATGTTTGTCAGATTTGTGGATAACACAGTCTTGGAGGAATAGTTTCACATATTGGAGAGTAATCATCACCCCAAAAGCTCTTATAGGGCAGAGGTGAAGAGGCAGAGGCATAGAGATAGACTATGTAGCATCTTATACAAGGGAAGAGTAAATAGACCAGTTTGGGTGGTGTATAGAGTTCCTGAAAGGGAGTAATGTGCAACATAAAGCTAGTGTTGGATTTCGAGTAAGAGGATTAAGTTTTGAATCCTAGTTCTTTTTTTTTTTTTAATGTAAGAAACCAATGTTTATTTTCCATCAGCATTCTTCCAACACTATTAGAGCATATGGGTTTTAAGACCATTGTGTAGTAGTTCCTACCCCTTCAGTGGCCTGAGCAATAGGAACAGCAGACCAATCCTCAGTAGCTGGCTGAGCACTCCAATCTTCAGTGGGGAACTGTTGAATGGACACAGATGGGACCTGTACTCCTTCAGACCAATCAGCCACCTCTGGTTGAGTAGCAGTGAATTCTGGGGCAGGTTTAGTCCATTCACCCTGAAATTCTTCCTTTACCACTGCCTTCTCAGCTGTGGCCTGCTTTTCTTTTTCAATCTCCTCTGAATTCCTGTAGAAGTAAAGATCAGGCATAACCTCCCATGGGTGTTCCTGGGAGATGGTACCACGCACCCATAGGACTTCATGGGCTGGCATCCACCATGTCAGACCCATGGAGTGAGCTCCCTTTTTGTTACATGGAATGGCAATGTCCACATAATGAAGTGGGGAGTCTATGTTTCACAGTGCAATGGTTGGGAGGTTAACAAATGATGCTTCAGTGAGAGGCTGGTGTTCTGCCCGAGGATCAGTGACTACCAAGAGGTAAGGCTCTCTGAAAGCTGCCTGAATCTGGTTAGTGAAGATGCCTGGTGTGAAACATCCAGCAATAGGTGTGGTGCCAGTGGCAGCAGCAAATTTCAGAACAGCTCGCTGGCCAGTGTTCCTGGATGAGATGACACTAACCTCCGCTGGGTTTTCAATGGCAACAATGGCATGAGCTGCCAGCAGAAGTTTTTACCAAGTTCTCTTCAAATTAATGATGTAGATGCTATCACTCTTTCTTTTATAGATGTACTGTCCCATCTGGAAGTCCAAATTGGTGTCACCCAGATGGGTTTCTGCAGCAAGGAATTTGAGGACATCCTCCTCCTTCATCTGCAAGACATCTAGGGCTCTGGACATTGTGAAAGTTTTCCTTTAAAGTTATGATGGAAACCGAGAACAACGCTGTATGAAACCTTCTTCAGGGCAGCACGGAAAGGCTTGAATCCTTGTTCTTCAAGTTACTAATTGTATGCATCCTATAGCAAATCACTCTAACTTTCTGGGCCTCAGTCTCCTCATTTCAAAAAGAGGAGGCTATTGTCTAGCCATACCTCCCCAAGTCTGCATTTGTGGAACAGATTTTAATTTTATTTCAAACTTAGCTCTTTGTATGGTTAAGAATTAAATTTTATCTAATTTCAAGCCATCATCCTAGTCATCTAAGACATTTGGTATGCTCTTTGTTATCCAATGGATGCCCCTGTTTAAGTTTCATTTGCCAAGTCTTCTAGAGCTTCATTCAAGTGATTGATACATCCCTTGGGTACTTTACTAGAGAACTTCATTTACAGCGACACTGACCCACTGATGCCTACTTTTGAGGTCTGATTATTCACCCATTTCTCTAATTGTACTATTATGTAGGCCATATAGCTCCAGCTTGTACACAAGAATATAATAAAAGACATTGTCAAATGATTTTCAAATAAGTCTAAGTTTACTATATCTAGATCCTTCCCTTGATCTACCAGGCAAACAATTCTGGTAGGAAAAAACAAGTCTTAAGCTGCAATAAAGTGTACTCTTTCCTTTTTAGACCACGTTTTTGAAATGGTGGCCAGCTGTAGCACAATACTTTTGAAGGATACTGGCAAACATGAGTATATCTAGAAATGGCGGGAGTGATAATATAACAAGAAAACTAGAGAATGGCATATGGGGGTCTCGAGTTGTTTAGCCCAGAGAAGATATTGGCAGGATGGAATGGCTATTTCCAAGTAATTTCAAAGCTGTCAAATGGAAGAAGGATTAGCCCTTTTTACCGTGGTCTCTGGGAAGAAGAACTATGAACAACTGTTGCAGTTACACTAGGGCAACTCTCAGGATTTTGTTTAAGTGGGATTTTTTTCTTGGGGGGGGACACTTCCAAATCACTCTGCTAATCACCTTCCTACTTGATCTTTAAACATATGTACTTTTTGAGAAAAGGTTATAATCCTCCCAGGGAAGATTCATTTTAACAATAACAAAAGACAATGTTATTTTCTATCTACTCCTCCCTTTCTAAGTGTTCTAAACTGATTAACTGACATTTTAAAGCTTTTATTCTTAGAAACATGAAGGCTTATTTTGCCAAAAGTAAAAGCTTGACTTTGAAAGATTTGAATTAGTTTTAATACTTGCACTTAGAAGCTTTGTACATGTTATAACCTTACAAAAACATTTCCCTCATCCTTAATCAGAGCTACTGGGATCTGCTGCCAATCAAACTTATAAACATAATTCCAGGGATGAGCATATAGTCTTTTAATTGGAAATAGGGAGAGAATTAAACAGTTTTGAGTCAGAACTACATATAGGCCCACAGTTCCATCTGTTGCCTGGAACAGTTGAGTAGCAAAGCCATGAATCAGAAGCTTCTGTTTGTGTGTTTGCTAAATGATTGCTTGTGTGTTCCATTTAAAAGATTATTAAGCCCTCTCTAAAGCTCAGAGACAAGCTCTTGCTTTAAAATTACACATTACTTGATAGTCCCATTTATGTTGTCCAAGAATGAAATGAAAATCTCAGCAAAAAACATGATGTCATTGAAAATCTGGGTAACTGATATGATATCTTTTGGGGGCAGTGAATGATGCCACTTTTGTGTGTATCCCCAGATGAAGAGAGTCCTAGAGTGTATCCTTTTAATTTCCATAACATATCAATATAAAAATTAAACTTTTAATTTTGGAATTTGGTGAGGAGGACAAGTAAAGATCACATGTGATGATGTCAATGTCAGGCACTGACATGCAGATTCCAGAATTATCAAACATATATGTCTTGCAGGGTTGAGACCAAATCTGAGTATGACCTGGAAGATCATCCTGGGGAGCATGGGAGATGGGAGGTGATGTTGTTGCAGGACAAATCCAAGAACCATAAGCCAGGGAACTGAATTAAGAGTAAAGTTTAAAGGAGTCAAGAAGATATAAAGAAAAAGAAGATATATATCTATATATATATATATCTATATGTATATTACTCAGTGGCTAATTGTTCCAAGCTTCTACCCTCTCTGTTTTTTATTTTGTGGGAGAAATTGAGCAGGAGGAATACTGGTATAGCGCTTTCCCCCAGTATCTGGCCAGACCAAACAACACTTGCCCAGTGTCATTAAGAAAAGAAGCATTTTGCCTTTGCAGTGTAATGTAATTGAAAGAATGCTAGATAGAATCAGGAGACCTGGGTTCCAATCCCAACTCCAACACACTTGCTCTGTGACTGGTTATTTCCTTAACCTCTGTAAGTAATCTCATCTATAAAAAGTGGTTAATGATACTTTTGTTATTTAAAATTGTTATTTTTGTTATTATTAAAATAATAATTTTATATTTAACTGGTCAATAAAAAGAAGCCTATTGCTAGGAGCTCATGAACTATGAGCTCTGAACTATGGTTGAAGGTAACCAACAGACCTCAAACCCATCAATGAATTAGGAAGATGTCTACCTCAAGCATGTGAGGACTTCCCCCCAGGGAACGGGTAGATGAGAACGGGTAGATGAGAGATTTCTTCCAATAGCCAGAAAGGCAGCTAAAGCAGGTATTGTTGAGTGCTAAGAGCTTAGTCAAATATCAGAGGTGCCAAGGTCGTCCACTTATCCTGGGTCATCGCCAATCATCTTGACTTTTGTCTCCGCTGAACTTCAATGACTCTGGAAGAGTGAGTGAGGCTGACAACTTTGTTTGTAGTTAACTAGACTTTCAGGGGTCCCCCGGCCCCATTAAGAAAATGCTCCCCTCTTTTATGAGGTCACTAGGCAGATATGCAGGAGCAGTATAATATTGTTTGTTGATGCCTCTATTGGTCCTATGAATAACTAAGGAAAATTCAGGGTAGTTTAATTAGCAAGTCTTGTTTGTGAATCCCTGTTTGTTTGTGCCTCTGGACATGGTTCTAGGATGAAGTTTTAATGAATAACTAGCCTTAAGCTGGGGTAGGGAGTGGTCCAGACCAAAGGAGGGTCCTTGCATTCTGGTTACTTAAGAATTTCTGCTAAGGAAATATAAACCTTGTTAAGTTCCTTGTATCTTGGCTCTGTATGAAATGGTTCTATAATAAACAGACTATTGAATACATCCTCGTCTCTCTTTAATCAGCTGATTGCTAGGCCATGCAACTGTGCTGGTTACAGTAAGTGGCACTCACAATGTGGGGCATCAGGATGGTAGTCAAGGCTCTAGCAACTGGTCCCCCTGGAGTTGCTGGCAGGTAGCGGGGCCCGCAGAGATCTGAGGGACAACAGATTTCATTCAAGGTAAGAGGAAGGCTCTAAGAAGAGCAATCACCAGCACCCTCAGTTTTCAATTTTCATAATTCAGAGCTCACAGAGACGTAATATGGGAGGAAACTTAATGAAGGGTTTAAAAGATGAAGAAAAAGATCTGAGAATATTACGACTTATAGAGTGTAAGAAAGGGATTTCAGTTGAGAAACAGATTCTGAAAAAATTTTTAAAAATAGTATGTTGAGCAGCTCCATGGTTCCCAAGCGGCTCTCAGATCAGAGGACCTGATTGGGAAGTAGTGGGAGAGGCTTTAGTCAATTATTTTAAGGAGAATGGGCAATTTATTTGCAATTTATAATGTTATCAAAGTATGCTTTGCAGACAAAACAAGAATTGTTTTAAATGCAGTAAAATGGGTCATTTTAAAAGGGAATGTAAAGGAGTGGCTAGGTGATGCAGTGAATACAGCACCAGCCCTGGAGTCAGCAGGATCTGAGTTCAAATATGGCCTCAGATACTTGACACACTTACTAACCGTGTGACTTTGGGCAAGTCACTTAACCCAAATTGCCCTCCAAAATCCAACAACAAAAAAAGGAAAATTGTTATCAATATATAAAAAAAAAAGATATAAGCTTCTTATGTGTAGCACTGAAATATATACATGTTACCATGGATACATATTCAGGGTTTACATGGGCAACTGCTATATCTGGAGAAAAAACCTCTCATGTTCAAGAATGTGTGAGATGAAAGAGTTCAGAGTCTGAATCTGAGGTCAGAAAAGGTCTTTATTCTTTCTCATGAGAAAGGACTCTGCTCCTGTTGCCTGTATGGCAGCAGGGAGAGAGCAACAGGTAGAAGCAAGTCCATGGTTATATAATCTTCTGATGCAGAAACCCAAACTCCCCCCAACTGGTCTTCACTCTTATTGGTAGGGGGGCTGACCCACAACCTAAGCATGGGAATCTCTCTGAGACAAAGGACATGGAAACATGTGGGTGTCCAATGAAAGCAGTCTTAACCTTATTTGGCATATCTTCTCTCAGTTGGCTCTGGGGGAGGGTCTCCATTGCTCTAAGCCCCAGATTGCTTGAAGGTCAGGTGACCTAACCCTAGGCCTAGTGAATACTGAAGCCATTCTAGATTTGATTTTTCAGAATGGGGAAACTTCACTATAAATTATCCCTCACAAAGAACATCTTATTACATGCTTTGCTGCTATGGGTCTGTCAAAATAATTAAAGACTGACAATGGCCCTGCTTACCCAAAAGCTGAAAAACTTTGCTGAATTCTGTCTTCAATGGGGTATTCGCCATGTTACAGGGCTTCCTCGTAACCCCACGGGTCAGGCTATTGTTGCAAGAAAAAAATGCACACTTAAAACTGCTCTTCAAAAACTAAAAGGAAGAACCTGATGCATGAGTACCCCGAGATGAATCTTGGGGTTGTCACTATATGTAATAAATTATTTAACATTAGATCATGAAAATAAAACACCAGCTGAAAAATTTTGGGTTGTTACTGACCATACAATTGGCAATTCTAAAACGTCACAGCCCCAGGCAGCTGCAGTTACTGAATGGGTGATGTGGAAAAATGATAAGGGACAATGGTGAGGTCCACTCACCCACTAGTTGAGACATCATCCATGAGGTCACTGGTCCTCTCTGAAAATGATGAACAAACAAGAGCCATGAAGTCCTTCTAACTTGGGATAACTTTTCTGGGAATCCATGTATGAGGGGTTCTCTAAGTAAAGAGAAGGTAGAATATGTGGATCCCTTTCTAGCTCTCAAATTATGTGAGTAAATGATGTTGAGGCTAAACTTTAATTAATGCATGGAATTCTTATGCATGAGATATAACATATCAATGATCATGAGATTTCATTATACACACATACACACACAAGTCCCAGTTATTTTTTAACAAGTTGTTATGGTTCATTCTTGTGGCTTGGATAGTTCCAAGAATTCTCAGCATTCTGAACCTTCTAATTGGGGCAACATTGACATTTTTCCCATTATTCTGAACAAATTAAGTGCAGCTCATTGATCTACCCAATCTTGTTATCAAGAGTATGCAGAATACATGCAACTATCCATCCATCCGTTCAGTCATCTGCTCAATGTACATTCATTAAAAATGCAGTCACAAGGTGACCTATTAAAATAGGAAATATTTTTAAAGCTATATTCACCACCAACATCATATATTGCTTTCCACAAAAACTCAGTCAGTGTTCAGCAAGAAAATACATATTGTCCCCTGAGCATTTTCAATTAATTACCAACAGCTATAAAGAAATGAATTAATCAATTCTTTGGCAGCCCTTTGGGGAGTGTAATATAGATGGTGATGATTATCTCTCTTTCTCAGGGCAAACAAATAAAAAGTGAGAAGTAATTTACCCCAGGCCACAAAAGCATGTGAGTGTTGTTGCCGAAATTCAGAATTCCTATCTGCAGCTTTCAGCCCCGAATGTGACCTCTAAGCAATATTTCATTACTTGTCATAGTAAGCACTAGACATTGAGTTGTGGCCTACCAATTTCTAAAAGAGCTGATTACATTACTCAGTTTGAGAATTACCCATATCAATGTCATTTTAAATTCTATGCCGTATGAAAAATATTTGTAAATGGAACACTCTCTTGCCCTCTGTGTCCCAGAAAGGTTCTCATCATACCCACAAGTATCCTCTCCTTTCACGATTCTTGCAAACACTTTAAAGGATGCTTTAATAGCCTTCTTATTAAGGTAAGGAAATTAACGTAATGTCCCAGGCACTGTCCTAAGAGCTTTATACATATTATTTCATTTGGTCTTTATAACACTCCTGGGAAGTAGGAGGTAGCTATTTACCCCCATTTTACAGATAAGAAAACGGAGGCAAACAGAGGTTAAGTGATTTGAAAGGTCACATAGCTAATAAGTGTCTGAGGTCAGATTTCAAATCAGGTCTTCCTGACTCTAGGCCCAGCACTCTATTCACTAAGTCACCTAACTACTTCTATTTTGTTAACGTAGTACTTCTTTTTTTTTTTTTTAAATTTTATTATAGTTTGCATCATTCATTTCCACAAGATTT
>CM053591.1:108315293-108344815 GCA_028646515.1 Pseudochirops corinnae | reverse complement strand
TTTATAATATAGATTAATATCTTATGATCTGTTTTTGCAAGACTAAGAAATGATATTGGGCAGTTAACCTCTAGGGGGTGGGCTGAAGCTACATCAGTCTGGCTCCTGAGGGACACCTGTTAAATTTTCAGTGTGAATATCAACTCTTCAGAAACTGGCAAATGCTGCAAATCAGAGCTTGACTTATTGTTTTGTTGATTGTTTAGATTTAAGAAAGTGATGAAGAAAATATTAATAATGTATATTAAACTCAAAAGTGTGTCATTCATAGATTCTTTTTTTTTCCCCTAGAGAGTTGATTGCTAAACATTTAACACACTTCTGCTTTCAACTCTCATAAAAAGGTTCATAGCACAGATCAAAGAAGCCCCGAGATACCCGATTTTCTGCAAACTAAAAGATTGTATTTAAAATTTCTCAAAATGATTTAGTCATATAACACTTGTGTACTGGAATATATTAATGGAACTCAGACATGTTCTTTGAGAGTATGGAGCATATCTCTGGGAAAAAGGGAAAATGTTAAAGCAAAATAAGAGAAATTCAATCTCTTCTCCCCACCTATATTGTTCTGTTATGAATTTGTTGATAGAGTAATAGTTTCACATTTAATATTTTATAAGTGAAAATGAGGCTGGTGATAAAATTTTCTCATGAAATATCTAGTCACATCTTAAGGAACACCAGGTGTCCACAGAACACACTTGGGGAAATAAACGTTCAAATAGCACTAGAGGACAAAGCAGTCTCCAAGGTAAATTTCCACACTGATATTCTGTGGTTCTTTTTGCCTTTAAACTAGAACTCAATTGGTGATGACCTCAGACATTTGGACAAACAACTCCTTTTCTTCAGGATATGGGGTGATCATGGCTAGGCTTCCAAAATATGCCCCAGTGTCCCCGGTAAAGCATCTCCTACAAGGGATGAATTTAGCAATGTAGAGTTAAAAGTTTTTGCTTTGAGTCCTGTGTTTTGCTGGTGCATGTTGCTGTGACCCATCAGGCCATTTTGAACGTTTGGGTATTTTTCTTTAACTTGAACAGCATACCATGACTTACCTATTTATATGCAAAAAAAAAAATTCCTGACTACGAGCAATTGATTATGGGATGTGTGCCTGAGGGGGAAAAAAAATTGCAAATTGAAGCTTAGTCTTGCCTGACCTTGCCTGGACCCACCTGGCCTTTAAAGGAATTACTATGCCCCTCAATTTGTTGTAAAGGACAGAATAGTAAAATCTAACCACTTATAAAATAAAGAATGCTATAAACGGTCATTGGCAATTATGGAGGAAGAGCAAGATTCAGTAACCAACCTGAACTGTTACCCATGGTTACGCAGAACAACTCTGAGGATTTTTCAAGTTTGGATTGCTTAGGTAAGTCAGCCTTCCACTCACAGACATGTCTGGTTCAGTCCTGATCTTCTTTGGCCATATTTGTCTTTCCTGAACCTTGATGTTTTGGTGAACCATTTACCTAACTTCTACAAAGGAAAACAGCCCGTTTCCCTGTGTGCAATGTAGTTTGATTCCTTTGTTTAGACTGAGTCATCTAGCAGAATAGTCATCCATGACTATATTAATTGTGACTGGCCAGAATGTGAATCTTTCTATAAGTCTTTGACAGCAGGGCTGGACTTTCATGATGAACTGCCTTTTCAGTGCTGGCAGATGAAGGCAGTATGGCATTAGCCTTAATTTAGTCATCTAGGGACATGCTTAAATGCTGTGTAAAAGCTCTGAATACTCATTAACCCAAGGGAACCAATTTCCTCAATGATCATTCTGAAGGAAATATGTTGTGAAAGGTATTCAAAACTTGGTGAAGTAGAAATTATAGACTCTCTCTTTGTCTCTCTCTCTCTCTCTCTCTTTTTCTCTTTCTCTCTCTGAAATCTTCTGCACAGTGTCAAGTCTTGTTAATTCCAAGTATATGCCCTTTTCCTTGGCTATCCTTTGGTTTTGGATGACATTTTATGGCTCTCCTCATCATTTTTATTCTTTAAGGGGCTGGGTAACCTGAATGTGAAAATCAGAGAATAAAAATTAGTACTTGAGTATCCACAGGGTCTTTGATTTCATTCCAATTAATCTATAGTGAATTGCCTTAAATATTTGAGGTATATGGATGTAAATGAGTAGCCCAGAGTAAGACAACTTAGTCTAGTTTCTAAGTAGTGTTAGAAACAAAATTTAAACTCAGTAGTAGAACTGGGTTTGAACCCAGGTTTTTCTGACTCCAGACTAGCTCCCACTATAGATCTAAATTAGGCAGTTTGTTCAATAATTCACAATGCATAAAGATAATGATAATGATATAATAGCTAGAATTTATATAATGCTTTAAGATTTACAAAGCACTTTACAAATATTAACTCATCATCAGATGATTATGCAACCTTGTAAGGTAAATGCTATTTTATCTGCATTTTACAGATGAAGAAGCTGAGACAGACAGAGGTTAAGTGAATTGCCCAAGGACACACAACTTGTAAATATTGTTGTATTTTACTTCAGATCTTCCTGACTGCCTGGTCCCCCAACTAACTATCCATTGCACCAACTGGCTGATTGACAATTGTATGAAAATGGGCAAATTGGGTGATTGCTAATAGTTATGAAAGTTGATGGTTTTCTGCATTCATTCCCCACCCTTTCTCTTTCTCTAACCCCTTTTAATCTGGTTTCTGGCTCTACTAAGTTGCTGAAGTCATTCTTTCAAAGGTTACTGCTTGTCCCCTTATCTTAAATTCAAAGATGTTTTCTTAGGTATCAGAATCCTTCATGTATTTAATTTTTTTTTTTTTTTTACAAACTGGTACTTGTATCTTTCTCCTTCCTTGGATTTTTTTTTCCTTCCTTGGCTACTGTGTTTCCACTCAACAGCATCTATCATACTTCAATTTCTCTACCTCTTTGGCTTTTGTGCTATTTCACCCATTAGAATGTAAGCATGGAGCTAGCTTACTGTCTTAACTATCTCCACATTACTATTTCAATCTTCCTTCCTTCCTTCCTTCCTTCCTTCCTTCCTTCCTTCCTTCCTTCCTTCTTTCTTTTCTGATTCTCCTCTAACATCTTTGAATTCTCTTTCATCTTTTGCTAGTTCTTCTTCCTCCCAACCTCTAATGAAGTCATTTCCTAAAGCTTAGTCCTTGTCCTTCTATCCCATGATATTGTTCATTCTTATGACTTCAGCTATGATATCTAAATAAAAGACTTCTACATCTGTATATTTAACTTTGGCTTCTGTTCTTAGCTCCAGATCCACATTTCCATTTGCCTGGTAGACAAATCAACCAATTAAATATGGACAAAATTGATCTGAAAAGTACCATACAAACACGATTTCTTGTTCTTGCAGTTCTAGAAGAATTAATAAAAGCAGGAGGGAAAGCATCAGTAAGAAAAGAATGAGGTCAAGGAAAAGGAAGAGAAAGGAGGGGTTGTATTGATGATCATGATTGATAATTGATGGTCCACAGATATATAAAATCCTCCATGATCTGAAGTCTTATCTAATTCTACTTTGAGCCATTACACATCTTATGCTATGATGAAACTGAACTACCCACTATGACCAAATTAAACTACCCACTCTGTACTCTTCTATTTCCTTACCTTGGACATGCTATTCTATACTCTTGGAATGGCCTTTCTCCCATCTCTGCTTTATAAAAAGTCTATTCATCCTTTAAAATCTGGCTTAAAATGTTTCTTTGCTCATGAAACCTTTCATGATCTTCTGAACTGAAAATTGTTTCTCTCCTCTTGGCACTTTCTTTTTTCTCCATGTTCCTTTAAGAACTTTTGATATTCTGCTTCATACTGTAGTAATATGTTATATATCTCCACTCCCTTACTAAGTTCGCTCTACAGAGCCACCTTCCAGCATCTAGCAGGTATTCAATAGATGTTTGTTGAATTAAAATGAATCAGCTGATCAATAGGTATCTCATTAGAATTGAACACTATTTTTTTTCCTATGGCCCATCTGTCTTTCTGAGTCAGCTCTAGGGATTGGTTTCAATTGAGAGTGTTAATAGGTATCTTTACTGAAGAGCATGAGTCATTGGCCACCCAAAAAGTGAAATCAGTACTGAAACTTGAATTATGGTTTGTGATACTTTCTTAATAGGAGCAACATTTATTGAGCACATCCTGTGTGCAGAACACTATTTGAAAAGATGTGAGGGGACAATAGTATTAGACAATGTACTTCTTATTCTTAAGGCGTTCTCAATTTAGTTAGGAAAGCAGAATTTCCCTAACCCTGCTTTCTATGAGCCCTTGAACTATTGAGAAAGAATTATTTAATAAGTTATGGTGGACCTGATTGAATTCTGAAAATCTCACCACTAATAGATTGTTAGAATTGTCAGGGATCTTAAGAATCATATCTTTTAATCTCAAATGTTGTTTGAGACAGATAGATGTCTTCTTAGATGTCATGTAGTATTGCAGAACGGGTAGCACACAGAACTTGGAGTCAAGAGATAGGGGGTTTAAGTCCCAACTCTACCATTTGCTGACTGAGAAATCATGAAATCACTTAAGCTTTCTTAAGTCTCAGTTTCTTCATGTGAATTATAGTCTTATGTAACCTACACTTTGTCTCTAAGGCCCTTTTTACATAAAGCAGTTGATGAAAAGCCCAGAAAAAAAGTGTTTTTTGTGCAAAGGAAAATATTTCTCTTTGTTGTCAAAGGAAGGAAGATATTACTACTGTTATGGATAAAGATTTTGATAACTTATATAAGTAGAAAAACTTTGTTTTTAATATAAACTGCTAAAATATGTGCATGAAGAAAAGCTTTCAGATGGGAGTTTGCAGTTTAGGAAAGATGATTTGTTGTGCGGATCTGGTGAATCTCTGTCAACAGCAGAATAAACCTCTGAGCTTGTGGGAAGAGTTAAGAATTATAAAGAGGTAGAAAAAACCCTTATAGTTATTGAAAATAGAGAAATTTGAGTGTGAAGAAACATAGTTTCAAGTGTACTAAAGAGACAGATTGTCTTGAAGATTTAAGAGAAGGCATGATAGATACCTCAGCTAATTTTCAAATGCATATTTTATGACTAAAAATGGTAAAACTAAGTAAATGAGAAATCATATAAACATTTGGAGACTGGAGTATGACTGAAAAAGGGCTGTTGGATTTGATAGGCAAAATGTGGAGAATGAGACTTATGAAGTAAAATGTGAATCACTGAGAGTCAGAAAGCTCTCATTGAAGCTATTGGATTACAGCTAAAACAGTGAAAATGTAGCAGGAGAATGTCAAGAGAAGTGGGGCCTGGGTAGAGGAACCTCTAGTATGGGTAGACTGAAAAGCTGTTCCATTGGAACTGTGGTATTTAGGAGAATAGGCTGAGAGAAGGATTCAGTTGACTGATTCTTGATTGGGTGGAAAGAACTGATTTCATTGGTCAAGAGTTCCAGTAACTGCTATTGCCTTTCATTGTCACCTAGCACTGGAGAAAGGTGAAATTTTGTGTAAGGGCCTGTTACTTTCAGCTGCTGTCTCTTGCTCAAGAAGAAAAAGGGGCTTGTGGGAATTTTTTTATGGGATTTTGCTGAGCTGACTTAATAGAGTGAACCTGAAAGGTATTGCTGTGAGTTCTCTGTTGACTGGACCATGCAACATCCAAGTCAATAAACAACTGTTTGTTGAGATAGTGTGATGAACTTAGCATGTTTATGGTGCATGAGCTTAGCATGTCTATGGTTAACTAAAAACAGTTTGTAAAGGCTCTGTTCAGTAGAGAAGAAAAAAAGGTTTCTCCAGCTGAAAAGTGATGAGGATAAACAGCCAACCAGTGAAGAGAGAGAAGTTCTGCATGATATAGATGTTCCTGATGGACTTGTAACATTGAAGCCTGAAGTTTGGAGTTGGGAGTTGCCCTAAACCAATGAGTTTTCCTCCCTAGTATTTCTTTTACTTTATTATTAAATAAATATTTGTGCTTAAGTTCTAAAAATGTCATTACTATGAATGGTTGTATAGATAGAAACATTCAATTAGTGCACCACTGGAGTGATGAGTAGGGAAAGTCCAGTTCTCTTCAGCACAGAAGAACCATGTAGAAAATCCTGGGGCAGCCAGTTGGCACAATGAATAGAGCACCAACCTTGGAGTCAGGGGGACCTAAGTTCTGAGTTCAAATCCAGCCTCAGACACTTGATACTTAATAGCTGTGGGACCTTGAGCAAGTCACTTAACCCCAATTGCCCTGCCTTCCCCCTGCCAAAAAAAGACCATTAAAAAATCAATTTAAACAGTGTTATCTCTAGGATCTGAGAGTTTGAATATAACCGTTGGTAGTGGTCTATATCTGGGGACTTAGGCCTGCTAGTGTACGAGCAGATTGGGTGAGTGGGCTATAACCCATAGAATGTTGGGGGTGTTGATGTGCTAAACTGTTGGTAGATTTTACCTGTAATACATATATTATATTGTGGAGACATTAGAATAGACTACATCACCATTGCCATTACACTTGCATTCATACAAAGGAACATTTTAGAACACTGCTATTTTTATTTAAATGAAAGAAATTTAGCAAATACCTTGGGTATCAATACAAGTACTTCTTATACATGGAAATCCAAGAATTCCATAAGGATCAAAGCAAAGAATGAAAAGACTTGAAAATTAGCTTTTTTTCATATAATTTGTCCATTATGTTGTCTTTTTTGAACATTGATATCATTTCAATAAAAGTATAGTGAGTCCTGCTTAAGGTTAGACATAACTTTCCTTCCTCCCACCAAATTAAAATTCCTTACTTCACAAAGTTCTATTTATATGATATACCCTGTATTTTGATGAAATAGTTTTGGTGGAACTCCAAACAACTACGGGGAATGGGATGCCGAGTGGAAATTAAAGTTTGTATCTATGGTTGACATGTCTGTTGCCTTTCTTTAGTAAGTATAATAGTGAGTTCAGAGCTAGTACCTAGTATCCTAGGCTGCAGGAGGGAGAGTTATGAGCTTTTAAACAAACATGTATTTTTTTTTTTTCTTTTTGGAGGGGAGAAGGCAGGGCAGTTGGGTTTAAGTGACTTGCCCAAGTTCACATGGCTAGTAAGTGTTAAGTTGTCTGAGACTGGATTTGAACTCAGGCTCTCCTGACTATAGGACCAGTGCTCTGCTCATTGCGCCACCTACCCAGCCTTAAACAAAATTTGTTAATTTGGCAAACATTCATTGACTTCAAGAAACTGCTCTAGGAACTGGGTATGCATTGACAAAAAGAAAATGACCAGTGCCCTCAAAAAATTACGTTCTTTTCGAGGATGAGGTGGGGAGTGGCTAATAGCCTATTTCAAAAATCTCACACATTTAGAATCTTTTTGACTTTTTAAAGGTTGTGTCATGGTAGATTGGAATGATGGCCTTCTGACACATGACATTTTCTAGATGGCTCATCCTTATGGAACTTTTATGATGTTCATCATTTTATGATTCCCAAAGGGACATATAAGGCTATTTGTTGTTTCTCCTTCCTTCTTTAACATCAGGAATGTGATGCCATGACTTGCAAGTGAATTGGATTTAAGTAAGGGAGGGCTGTGCAAAGTTACCAGTCTCACTTTTTCCTCAGGAGTCATCTGGGTCCAGTGGCAAGATATAGATTGGGAATACTGGAGATGGTCCCAGATATAGTAAGGCATCTTGGCCTTTTTAAGCTAAGGTCTTTCCCAGGTCTCAGTTTGTCAGAAGGCTCTATTTTTAAAACTCTTACCCTATTTCCTCATTCTTGTATCACTTGTTTCAGACACTGAGCAATTACATGATGCCCAAAGCCACAGAGCAAACTAATTGAAGAACTCAGAGTTCCCAGATTTTTCCATCAAGTCTAGTCATTCAATTAGTATTTATTAAGCACCTATGAATATGTTGGTATCACTCCTAGGATGCAGAATTGTAAACTCATTAAAATAGAGGAGAAAAAGTTTAATATATGTATACATATGTATGCAGATTATATATATATTTATATACATATATATAGAGACAGAGACACACAGAGAGAGGCAGAGAATGAGAGACAGAGAGACAGAGAGACAGAGACAGAGACAGATAGAGACAGTGAAAGAGCTGATTAGAATGAGAGAGACAGAGACAGAGAGCTGATTAGAATGAGAGAGAGAGAGAGAGAGAGAGAGAGAGAGAGAGAGAGAGAGAGAGAGAGAAAGGGAGAGCTGAATGTAACCTTGGGAAATAACCATGTCTAACCTGCCTTTTCAGGCAAGTGAATGACTAAAACATGTAGGACAGATGGTTTTCTATTCTTGAAATCTCCAAGGATGGAGACTTCACAATTTCCCTTTGCAGAATATTCCAGTGTTTGATCATACTGATGGTCAAGAAATTCCATATGTCCAAATGAATCTATTTTAATTTAGTTTAATTTAATTTAAGCCTATTTTGGTGGTTCCCTCTTCTGCAGACAATAAAAGAAATGAAATTCTTCCATATGAAGACATCAGGAAAGTCAGCCTTTCTTCAACACTTTAGTTTCATTAATCTTTCTCCCAGAGCATCATGAGAGCCTCCTGATTGAATTCTCTCCTTCCCTCTCTAATCCATTCTTCACAAAGAAGTCAAATTGATGGTCTTAAAACATGTGTCTGTCTGACGACAGTGCTTTGCTGCTTAATGGACTTCATTGGCTTCTTCCTTATTTCCTCCAGGATAAAAGAAAACCTCTTTTTGGCCTTTAAAGCCCATCACAATCTGGCTCCAGCCTACCCTTCAAGTTAAAGCCCATCACAATCTGGCTCCAGCCTACCCTTCAAGTTGATTACATGTTAATTCCCCTCATGCCTGATTCTTTAATTAGACTGACCTACTCACTGTTCCACACACTCAATATTATATCTCATTTGGCCAATCAAAATGCATTTATTAAGTGCTTACTACGTGCATGGTAGTGTCCAAAAAGAAAGATAGCCCCTGCCCTCAATCAACTCACATTCTAATGAGGGGAGATGATTCATGGAAAGAATCTGGAAAAAGAGTGGGTGGAATTAAGGTAGCTGACTCAGGGACATGGCAAAGATGTCTGGAGTGCAGTTTAGTAAGAAACAAAGACATGGCTGGTCTGTGTGCTCTTCTTAATTAGAGGTTCTAAGAGTAGCCATCAAGTTAAAAGGAGAGACCAGGGAATGAAGGTCACTTTTAACATATGGATTCCAGGGCTAGAGTCATCTTCCAGGATTGAGAAATTTCTAGAGCACAGCAAAGTCCAGAATGTGGCCTGGCGAAAAAACAATCTCCAACCTCCAAGGCTTTGTACAGGCTGTAGGTCATGCCTGGAATGCTCTCCCTTTTTTCCTCTTTCTCTTGGAATACCTCTCTTCCTTTAAGGCTTAGTTTAAGTGCCAACTTCTTTTAAAGAACTTTCCTGATTCCTCCAGTTTTTTGGTGTCACCTCACTTTTGTTGTTGTTCAGTCATTGCAGTAGTGTCCAATGATTCACAACTCTATTTGGATTCTCTTGACAAAGATACTGGAGAGGTTTACCTTCCTGATTCCTGATTCCAAGCCCAGTGCTCTATCCACGGAGCCACCTTTTGTATTTAACTCACATAAACCCTCTATTTACTCATCTGTGAACAAGTTGTAAGAGCCAAGGGATGTCTCACTTTTGCATTTGAATCCTTAATGCTTATTATGCTCCCTATCATTTTGTAGATGTTTAATTACTGCCTATTTATAGAATTCCTGTTGGTAGTTGAGTTTTGGTAATGAGTTTCTCTGAACTTAAATTGATCCTCAAGGTAAATTGCCAGTTATATATTTATACCATCGCCAATTTGTTGGAAACTCAGAGTCTGAGATATACTGGAATAGCCTTTGATAATCCGGCAGTCAACTCAATCCTAAAACAAGACATAGGAACAAATCTCCAGGAGAGGAAGTCCACTTTTAGCCTTCAAATGTTTCCTTAGTTTTTCTTCACTGGACCTACTTTCTACTTCCTTAGGTCTAGAGTCTAGCTCTAGGTCTAGGTCTAAAAATTTTGAATTGTAAATGAGTATAGATTTAGTCTAATACAGTATTCCCATTCTATAGATGAGAAAATCAAAACTAAGAGATACAAAGTGACTTCCCCAAAGTCACATAGCTTATAAGGGAAAGCACTGGTATTTGAACCCCGCATCTTCTTTCCAACTCCTTAAATTTAGAATTTTCCATGATATTGTACCACATATTTTTTTGTGGAAAGCCTTTGGGGCAGTCTTTTCTGGACATTTTTACTCCCACACTGTACATAGTACCATACTGAAGACCTAATTAATACTAATTGTATCATTTGTAGCCTTTAATGGTTGGCAGCTAAGTGGTGAAGTGGATAGAGTGCTAGATTTGAGTTCTGGAAGACCTGAATTCAAATAATTTCTTACCAACTTATTAGCTGTATGACCCTGGGTAAGTGACTTAACCTTTCCCAGACTCAGTTTCCTCTTTTTTAAAATAAGGATAATAATAATCCCTACCTCATAGAATTGTTGTGAGGACCAAGTGACATAAATATGAAATTCTTTGCAGACATTAAATATATATATATATATATATATATATATATGAATACTATATATGTGTATTATGAATATGTGTTTATGTATACACACACTATTGTTATGGACTTGATTTTGTAAAATGTCACTTCCAACTAGAATGCAGCACTTGAAAGATATAGCTTCACAAGCAATGGGTTGAATAAAAAAGGCAGAAGAAAAGCATTGTGTATAGCAAGAAAGTATATTCCTGTTTTGAAATTCATGACTCTAAGGAAGAAAGCGTGTTTGTGAGTCAGTCTGAGGTGAAACTGAGCTTTAGAACCCCCCCAGAATTGCTGTCCATGGTACCGGTACTCTCATACCAGTATCCTTGTCTTCTCAGGGTATCTTGTGAAGTGCTCCCCATAGACTTACTCTTCTATGCTGACATCCAATCAGCCTTATTATAGTCATGGGTCCCCTCCATGGCATAATGAGGTACATTAACCTCTGCTCACATTGAAATTATTCTGTACCTCCTCTCTTGTCCAGATTCTTTTTACTTTCAAGTTATCATTTAGCTAACAACCAATGTTAATCTATTGTAATGTACTAATGAGAATGGCTTCCTCCCTTTTCTAGGTAACATATGTGTATGCCAATAGCGCCCTTCTAGAAATAGGCGTGCAGCTGTTATATGGATTCTGGGGGTACTTTTCACAGGACAAACCAGTGTGCATCAGCATTTTTTAAAAAACAGGTGCCAAATTACAGAAATCCAAGCAAACAACTCTGTTACAAGTTCTGTCTTGACCTTGATCCTCTGCTGCCTCTCTTTACAGTTATAGAACCCTGACTTCTTTACTGAACCAAGACTTTTGATTGTCCTCTGTTTATTGAAGCACACGTTTTGTTGAATTTAGGCCTTCAGACCATTCCCACAGGAGATAATATTTCCTCTCTTTCTCTGCTTGGCTTTTCATTGTCTAACCTGGATGAGGGCAATTTGAGTATCATGAATTTCAGCCAAGCAGGAATGAAAGGTGCATGATGGTAGAAGCAGAGACATTTTTGGGGCCTTTTGCCCCTTAAATCACACTCTGTGGGTGGTTGTTTACCCGCCTCTGTATCAGACCAGCCTTGTTGGTCTGGTTTTCTCCATTCAGATCTTGCATGTGCTCTCTATGGTAGAAATGAACAAAGTATTTATTACTAATTCATCACAAATGTGTTATGTCTTCAGATAAAAAAAATCAAGTTTTTTAAAGGTCATTTTGGAGGCAATATAGTATAATGAATAGAGTACTAGTCTTGGGCTTTGGGATTTCTTGCTCTGATAATTAACTTCATAAGCTTGGATGAGCTACTTAACCTTTCTAAGCCTCAGCTTCCCCATGTGTAAAATGGAGATAATGATACATGCTTTATCCTGCTCACAGAACTATAAGGCTTAAATGAGACAATATATTTGAAAAAAAGTTTGGTAAATCATAAAGCTACTACACAACTATGAGCTGCTCCTATCAATATCTGAATCTAGAAGCTTTCCACTCATTCTGATTGTATAGACATTGCTGCAACCATGACTGTTTATGCAGACCCTGCTGCATAGCTCCTTGTGGTTGTTGTTGTTGAGTCTTTTCAGTTGTGTCCAATTATTCTTGACCCCATTTGATATTTTCTTGGCAAAGATATTGAAGTGACTTTCAGTTTACTTCTCCAGTTCATTTTACAGATGAGGAAAATGAGGAAACTGAAGGTTAAGTGACTTTCCAGGATCATATCACTAGTAAATGTCTGAAGCCAGATTTGAGCTCAGGAAAATGAGTCTTCTTGACTCCAGGCCAAGTACTCTTTCTATGGCACCTCCTAGTGGCAATGGCTGTGGGTACAGGATAAAAAGCAGCTTGTTAGTAAGATTTAGGTGCTTGACAATGAATGCATTTATCTTTTATCTGCTTTGTGGAGAAAGAGGGCTCCACATTTCTCACAGAGCAGCTTAAATCAGCACAGTCATTCCTGGGTTAATCACATTAGCCAGCCCTGACTTGTAAACACCAGGAGAGTGACAGAAGAGAAAATAGAAAAGCAGAAATATGATGTTTGTGGGGCCATATGTGCAAATAACCCGAGGCTTCATTGATGCTTCCTTCCGTTACACTATAATCAAATCATCCAGGACTAGTGTGACTTGGCCTCTGCTTTCTTTCTGCTTTTTTTTTTTTCCTTTCCAACAGTGGTTTCTCAATCAGAATTGCTGCTAAATGAGAATTTGTCACCCTTTCTCCTCCCTCTCTCTTCTTCACTCTGTCTCTTTCTATCTCTCTGTCTTTCTCTGTCTTTCTGAATGTCTCTTTTCCTCCCTCTTCCTCTCTGCTACTCTCTGCTTCTTTCTGTCTCTGTTTTGTGGGCTCTCTCTCTCTCTCTCTCTCTCTCTCTCTCTCTCTCTCTCTCTCTCACACACACACATACACACACACACACACACACACACACACACACCTAAGGACATTTATTTCTAAAATGGTAAAAACCCAAAGTGTGAGATGCATCTGTTAGTTGCACACATGTGCACATGCATTATCTACAATATAATGTAACAATATTGTGAATAAAAATAAAGGAAAATAAAAAGTCAGAAAGCGTTGCTGTATGCGAACAGTTCAAAGAACAATGTGTAAAAGCTGGAAATTGCTTTTCAGCTTTTTGCTTCTGCCAACCGTGCCAGGAATCATTAATATTTCAAAATCTACTTTTTCCCCCTTCTGTTTAGTGTGGAGACCTGGGGCCAGCAGAAAGAATGGCAAAACAACAACAATGACAACAACAAACCATGGTTTAGACCACAAAGGGGAAGGAAGTTGCATTTCTGGATGGTTTGAGACAATACCCCATGTTTCTTTAAGACTTGGCCATCACTGAATTTCAATCAGGCAGCCTTTAGCACAGAGTCAATCACAGGCAAGTGTAACCAGTTGGTCTTAATTACATGAAATTCTTTAGCCAAAAGTTACATATTTTTTATGTGGCAGATGTCCTTTTCTGCTTAGTGAAAAATATGTATGGAGAGTCAACTAAATAATGTTTAGCTGTGTTTTCTCAGTTGAATTCATTAAGTATAAACATAAAAAAGGAAAAATATGGACATCATTGATGGGTAGAGAATTAAAATGTATGTATGAACACAGAGTTTGGAAGAAAAGATGATGAGAGCATTGCTCCCTAAATGCAATACTGAATTTTTATACCTTTAATTTAGGAAGGTGGGCAAGATGCTCTTAGAATCCTATAATTTTTGTGAATAAGTCCCTATACCTTGTCTTAAAATAGATCCATTTATGAATACTTGTTATAGCAATCAGACAGTCCATCTTTTGTGGTGTGAGCATTTGATGAAAAGTGGGAAAAGGAGTTAAAACTTTACTAAAAAAGTGTACAATGTGAAGGCTTTTGTTACTGCAGTACTTCAAACTGACAGTTCCTATATCTTAACAAATGATGCAATATTCAGCTTTGCTTAATTGCAGAAGAAAATGAACTGCAGAAGTGGAAATATAAAAAGAATATTTAAAACCCACATAACCTCTTTAGAGAGTTCTGGCTCAGTTAAATAGCTTTTGCATAAGGAACATTTCAAGTTACTGAAGGTGCTTAGCTGAAACCCAGGTAATCCTGGGACAAAATAATTCACAGATAGTAAATAATGGGCAGGTCATGGAAAATAAACAAAATGAAGTAAAGATTTACATAAGCAGATAAACACAACCAGAGAAATAAAATTGAGATTTTATTGGGTGTGATTTGCAACTGAAATACCACAGTGAAAGGGCATACATAATTCAAAGAAACAGTGTAGGTTAAAATGGCAGAAAAATAGCAAGTTATATCAAGAAAAAATTGTTTTGTAAGGAAATCCATGAACCTGACATTGGCAAGGGGTGGGATGAAAAGGAAGAGTTTTGGAAGGTATTTGGTTGAAGATGAATAGAGGGAAAAACAGAAATAATGATGTGATGGAAGTTTGTTTGCAAACTGCCTGGTCAGAAGGAGGAATGGAATGATTTCTTGAAGTATATAATAAAGCCACAAAGAAGGGATCATATAGTGGTGATGGGGAGTATCAACTATCTGGATATCTCTCTCTGCCTCTGGCTCCCTTCCTCCTCTCTCTCTCTCTCTCTCTTTCTCTCTCTCTCTCTCTCTCTCTCTCTCTCTCTCTCTCTCTCTCTCTCTGTCTTCCCCATCCACCCCACTCCACCAGAGAATTGAAATTTAAGACAAGTGAGGTGATAGCAATGTAGGATGTGTCTATTATCCATGTAGGTTATGTGTATATTTATATGGATTCATCTAAATGAGGCTTGTTGGGAGATATGAATAGATATCCTATTTCTGGAATATTGCTTCTTCTCCAAGGGAAACACTGATTTGAGTCTGGAGGGGTCCAGGAGAAAGGTCCACCAGCCTGGCCACACTGCTCTGCTCAGAGAGGGCATACAGGTCTAGCATTATGTCTCTATGTCCTCTCTTTCTCTATATCCCCAGTGGTCTAACAGAATGATTTTCTCTTAAAGTACAAGCTGCTTTCCTTCTTACTATTCAGCACAGAAGAAAGGGTACTCCAAGTTTATATCCCAAGGCTTGATGCCTTCCCACTGAATACTAGTGACCCAGAAGACCAGCATAAATAGTGAGTATTGAGTAAACACATTTATCCAACCAGGTAACAAACAAAAATCAGAGAAGTTATATATCTGAGAATATACCAGAATACATACAGAGTTCTCTAACTATGAATAAAATATTTCACCTCATCCAAAATAGAGACCCTGATTTCATTCAAGGGGGAAATTCCTCAGAATCTCAAGAGGAAAATTTGAAAATAGGGACATATTGAAAATCTGGCTTTTTCCTACAAGTTATGAAGCTTCCCTAAATCTTGTATTTTTCTTCCTTTCTCCTTGGAGTTGCCTTGGAAAGATAGAATCACATGTGCCCTATCTTGAAGAAGGAGGCAAGAAGTATATTCCTCATCTCTATTGCTTTTGTACCAACTTTATCACCAAAGCAATATTCACAGCACCAATAGTGACTATTAATATGCTGGCATAGTTCTGAAATGCAAAATATAACAGACTTCACATAGAAGACAGAAGTAAAACATTTATTCAGACACCAGAAAGCCAAATCCCAACACCAGAAAACCGAATCCATTATAATAACAGAGAAGTTAACACATATTATCACTGCAGAGAGCAACACCATCCCAAAGCCTTTCCCCTTCTTGGACCTTTCCACAAACAAACATTCACAATCCTAGCTGTCTCGTCTACATCTTCTCCCTCCCTCCAAACTAACTGCTCTGACCAACTTCCTGCTCTACCCATTCTGCAAACTTCTCCCACCACAAGCTCCATGTGATAACATTCCAGCAATTAAGGAGCAGGGAAGATCTTCAAATTCCCTCAGGCCTATTAAGGGAATCTTTAAATTCCTATTACCATTATACCAAGGTATGCAGAACTGAATCATCATTCTCTCTGCAAATGAGGAGGGTCTTAAGTAAATATTTTAGGCTGGAAGCCAGGGCTATAGTAAGAGAGCACTAGTTGCTTTTATTGAGTTCAAGTCATGGGTCCCAGAGGAACTATATCTCAGGGTGCCAAAACAATTTAGAGATGTGATCCCTGGCCTGCTATGAATGGCCTTTGAAAAATAATGAAAAATAGGAGAAGTGCCAAAGTCCTAGTGAGAAGTATATTCAGTCTCCATTTCTGAAAATTTATTTCTAGCTTTCAACATTCACTTTCATAAGACTTTGAGTTCTAAATTTTTTCCCCTCCTTCTCTTCTTCCCCTCTCAAGATGGCATGTAATCTGATATAAGCTATACACGTATAATCGTATTAAACCTATTTCCACATTAGTCATATTGCAAAGAAGAATCAGGACCAAAGGGAAAAACAACAAGAAAGAAAAAAAAAACAAAAAGAGAAAATAGTATGCTTTGATATGCATTCAGATTCCATAATTCTTTCTCTGAATGTGGATGGCATTTTCTGTCTTTAGTCTTCTGGAATTGTCTTAGATTATTCTTTTTCTGAGAAGAGTTAAGTCTATCAAAGCTGGTCATTGCACAATATTGCTGTTACTGAGTATTATATTTTTCTGATTCTGCTCACTTCACTGAGAATCAGTTCATGTAAATCTTTCCAGGTTTTTCTGAAATCTGTCTATTCATTATTTCTTATGGAACAATAGTATTCCATTACATTTATATACCACAACTTGTTCAACCATTCCCCATTTGATGGGCATCTCTTTAATTTCCAGTTCTTTGCTACTACAAAAAGAAGTGCTATAAATATTTTTGTACTTGTACCTTTTGTACTTTCTCCATTTTTAGGTTCTCTTTGGGATACAACCCAAGAAGTGGTATTGCTGGGTCAAAAGGTATACACAGTTTTATAGCCCTTTGGGCATAGTTCCAAACTGATCTCCAGAATGGTTGGGTCAGTTCACAACTCCACAAACAATGCATTAGTGTTCAAATTTTTTCACATCTTTTCCAAATTTATAATTTTCCTGTTTTGTCATGTTAGACAATCTGATAGGTATGAGGCAATATCTCAAAGTTATTTTAATTTGCATTTCTCTAATCAATAGTGATTTAGAACATTTTCATATGACTATAGATAACTTTAATTTCTTCATTTAAAAACTGCCTATTCATATCCTTTGATTACTTATCAAATGGGGAATATCTTTCTCCATTTTTTGAAAGATAAATTAGATGACTTCTTCAAAGTATAGGACAAGGAATTTTACTTAAGTTTCCTGGCAAAATTCTAGGCTTTGTTGGATTGGACTAATTAAATGATCTCTGAGGTCCTTTTAAATGATAAATTTCTATCATTCCATTGTTTTAAAAATCATCATGAAATACTAAAATTTTGACTTTCCAACAATCTCATATATTTTTGAGTTCAAAAATAAACTCTGACAGAGTAAATGTGATTTTCAAATTAAAAGGTGCTGTGCTGAGAACTTTGGATAGGTCTATAAAATTGATGATTTTCCGAATATTTATTTTACGTTTGAAGTCAATCAAAATGATATATATGCTTTTAGAAAGGTTCTTTGCTCACAGTCTTCAATCAGTTAGAAAGTGTACCAATTAGCTTGGTGTTTAGGTATTTAGAATTTTCATTATACACTTTATTCATAGGAAGAATGAATGAAAGAAGGTAGCCATGGAAACAGATCAAGACCTTTTATGTTAGTGTTGAATGATTTTAAAATTGTGCTGATATTTGAGAAATTTCAGGTTTTTTTCCAAATGTTAAAAATAGAAAGTTTTTTTTATTAGCCATTCATTGGAATTGACACTAAACCTAATTTTATGAGTACAATGACATTTCCAACTATACCTTATTTATAGAAAATGCTCTCCAGTCTCCAAAATTGTCTTAAATATGATTAACTAGGAGAGTTATACATAGAGATCACCACCATTTGGGTTTTTTTTTCTTTAACAGCAATCTATTTGAAGGGTTTTTTTTTAAGCTTATGTGATCAAGGTAGAATTTATACTTTTCAGCACTGAACATAGGATAGGAAGTATTTGAACTGGTATTGTGGTAAAAAAGTAGAAAGTGTCTGTTTGCATGATTCATTAGCACTAGGAAGTGGTGGCATCACAGACATTGCGTTGACTTGTACACTTTCTACTTCCAGTCTTAAACATTCAGCTAGGGGCATAGCCAAGATGGTGGATTAGAGGCAGAAACCCAGCTGAAATCTCCCAATATTCCCCTCCAAACAATTTGAAATATTACCTCAAATCAAATTTTGGAGTGATAGAGCCACCAAAACATCAGAGTGAGATGTTTTGTAGCCTAAAATAACTTAGGAGGTCAGCCATAGAGGTCCAGAACATCTGGGTGGGGGTAAGTCAGAATTTACCACATGCTATAGCATCAGCAGCACCATCCATGGTCCTTAGAGGTAGCTTCAGTGATGGCAGTAGCAACAGGGAAAGGAGCTCTTGTTCCAGAGAAAGTGAGGGAGTTGGACAATTGGTAAGAAAGAGAAAACAGGGGACCCCTTTGTGGCACTGGGTGTAACTCTCTTGCCCCTACACAGTTTTGGGTCATAGTTATAGGGCAGAGAAGAGCACTGCTGGATGGTCATAAGGGAACAGGGGCTGTCTTCGCTGTTCTTAGGCAAAGAGTAGCACTACTACTTGCAGCTATAAGAGTGAAGGGGTCCAAGTCCTAGCACCAGGGCCTTGAGGAGTGCTAGAGCTTGTGACTGCAGGACAGCAAGGACCCTTCCTAGGTAAATAACATAACACAGACCAGGACATAGTGTCTTCAGCTATACCCAGATTACATGATCTTGGAATCACTCAAGATTTGCAGAGGAAAAAATGAGAAAGGAAATGAAAGTGGTACAAGAAAATTATGAAAAGAGAATGAAGTAAACCTCATTTTTCAAATATATAGGTATCTGAGTCAAATTTGTTAAAGTAAGAGCCATTCCTCAGTTTATAAATGACTAAAGGATATGAACAAGTAGTTTTCAGAAGAAATCAAGGCTATCTATTCATATTTAAAAAAATGCTCTAAATCATTATTGATAAGAGAAAGGCAAACTCTGAAGTACCACCTCACACCTATGAGAAATGACAAATGCTAGAGGGGATGAGGGAAAATAGGCAAAAAATAAACTGTTGGTAAAGTTGTCCAAGTGGCCCAGCTATTCTGGAGAAAATTTGGGGACTATTCCCCAAATCTATAATGCACACATACCCTTTGACTCATCAATACCATGACTAACAATGTACTCCAAAGAGATCAAAGCAAAAGCAAAAGGATCAATATATACAAAAATATGTATACTGTCTCTTTTTGTGGTGGCAAAGAATTTGAAATGGAGGAGATACTCATATGGGGAATGACTGATTATGTTGTGGCTTATGATTATGATGGTGTACTACTGTGCTATGACTAATGGTGAGGGGGATGGTTTCAGAAGAACATGGGAAAATCTATATGAACTGATGCAAAGTGAAGTGAGCAGAACCAGGAGATCATTGTTACCCAGTAACAGCAAGATTGTCATAATGATCAGCTCTAAAAGATTTAGCTATTCTAATCAAGACAATGATCCAAGAAAATTCCAAAGGATTCATGGTAAAAAAAAAAATGCTATTCACCTCAAGAGAGAGAGAGAACTGATGAATTCTGAGTGCAAGCTGAAGTGTATTTTTCTCATTTTCTTTTTTTCTTGCTTCTTTGTAATATGGCTAATATGAACATATGTTTTACCCAATTTCATGTGTATAATTGATATATTGCTTGCCTTTGCAGTAGGTGGGATAGGGGTGAAAAGAATGGAGAGAATTTGAAACTTAAAAATTAAAAAAAGAATGTTAAAAATAAATTAAAAAAACCAATCCCCCACTCAGTTCTGCATGTGATTGATTTTTAGATGTTTATTTCATTTTTTAAATTCAATCATAATACTATAGATTTTTTTAAAAGATCATATTACTCACAGTATGCATACAATTAGAAGGAATACCAATTTGATTTGTATTTAGAATATAGATGAGTTAAAAAAAACACTATAGAATGATGGTAATTTGTAGTTTAAAAAGACCTTAAAGATCATTTAATTTGTCTAACCCAAAGCGGTCTAGAATTTTGCTAGGAGTCTTAAGGAAAACTCTCTGTCCTATACTTTGAAGAATCCATTTAATTCACCTTTTAAAAAATGGAGATAGAGTGTACCTATCACTAGGACTATAACACCACCCCACTTCCCATTGTTTTAAAAATGTGTTGAAAGAAAACAACAAACTACCAAATGAAACAACTTCCACATCCCAAATTGAATAAATATAGGATAAAACTACAAAATGCAGAATGAAATGATGTTTATAGAGGAAAGGAAGTTGGATTTGGGAGTCAGAAAGATCTGGGTTCAAATGTCCTCTCAATAATTACTGTCTGTATGATTGAGAGAAAGTCACTTAATCTTTTTGGGTCTCAGTTTTTCTTATTTGCAAAATGAGAGGGTTGGATTAATCCTTTTAGCTCTAAAACTATGATCTTATTACATGACATTTCATCTCTCATCTCCTGGTCCTTTCACGGGCTGCCCCACATACCTGAAACACATGCCATCCTTATGTCTTCATTTTGATGTTTAGAATTATTTCCTTCCAAACTCTGCGCAAGAGCCATTTTCTACAAGAGACCCTACCTAACTTATCCAGCTGCCAGTGCTCTCTCCTACCTTGCCCTCAATATTCCTCTTATTTCTGTTGTTTATTTTTTGTGTATAAGTAGATGTTATAAGTATATAAGATATTGGATATAAGATGTTATAAGTCTATAAGTAGATTTCCTTTAGAATATGAAGTCCTTTGAGGGCTGGTATTGTTTCTTTTTGTTTTTGTATCCCTAGAAATGGGCATAAAATGCCTGGCACATTATAGGCACTTAAATGTCTACTAATTGATGGCAAATTCAAGAGCTGAGTTACTGATTAAGTGGTTGGCAGGTTTTGGCTGATGCTTGTTGTGACATGCACCTCCTGGATGATTTTGACTCTTAGTAAACATAAAGAGGGGCATGTCAATATACCGGTAGTAAACCAGTCCTTTTATCTGGTTTGCTTGATTTTTCTCACTAGATATTTGGTGCCTGGGGTATCATGAATGGAAACGTGTGTGTGTGTGTGTGTGTGTGTGTGTGTATGTGTGTGTCAGAGAGACAGAGAGAGAGAGAGAGAGAGAGAGAGAGAGAGAGAGAGGAAGAAAGAGAGGAAGAGGAGGGAGAGAGAAGAGAGGGAAGGAGAGAGAAAGAGTTATTTTTTTGAAGGAAAACTGTGGGAAGAGAAAAAAAAAGGATAGTGTGCTAATACACAGTAGCCACTACTCTCTTTGCATCTTGTTGGGGATTTTTGTGACTATGAGATTCCCCCTAACCCCTTCCTGTTGAGATCTGACATCGGGTTCTGATTTACACTGTTGTACTGCCAGTGCATCTTGTGCCTGTTGTCTCCTGGCTAACAGACTTGACATGGTCCATATTCTTGTAACTTAGGTGGAACCAACCTTTAGGAGAGAGCACAGTTCCTAGGTCAAGTTAAGTTCTAGTCAAGCAGGAATGGCTTCTTAGTTCTGACTCTCACTGTACTTTTTGGTGTTGCTAAGTCAACATTTGCAACTTCTGTAGATTGACCTTCCGACCAGGGCAGGGCCATCTAGAAGACAGTTCCTGAGGCATTGAAAGGAGAACAGGTGTCTTATTTGGGTCCTGTGTCTTTGAAGAGTTACTGTTGATGCATTTCCTTGATTTCATGATGCTTGATATTTTATGTAAATGTTTGTAGTTCTTTACAATTCATATGCATTCTAAGTGATTTGTTAGCAATAGCCTTGGGAAAAAAAGTAAAAGGTATTACCATTGGATGGGGCTAAAAAATGAACGAAACAGATAATCTTGGAGACTAAGTGTGACTGCATACCCTCTGCATTTAATATAGGAAATAGACTGTTACATAGAGAGTCAGTTAGTTGAAAGAAATATTATATTATGATCTTCAAGAAAATTGGTTAAATTAAGCAGCAACCTAAATGCGTTCAAGTATTACTGAACAAGATAAATGCTTGAAAGTATATTTCCTGAAGGAAATATAAACATCTACATTCAAGCAGTTACCTTGGACCTAAAGGTTCAAGGAAATATAAACATTTATATTAAAGTAGGGACCTTGCTATATATAAATTATATTTGTGTTTGACCGTTTGAAATTTGTATATGAAAATGTATAACTGACTATGATGGTGTCCTAGTGTTTTCTATCAGCTAACCATACCTGTGGGAAGCTTAGATGCTTGAACCCCAGTTTTGAACAAAGTGCCACTGTCCACCTGGTGGCAGCATATCCTAACTACAGGTAAGTACATCAAAGTAAGGAAATAACCCCTGGTCACTGGTTTTACAAATCCAAACCTAGTAAGTTGTGAAAAATGTTATAAATGTGGGTGGAAGGTTAGCATTCCAGTTCTAAATACCAATTATTTTAATCACTTTCTACGCAAAGAAAAACTGAAAAGACTAAAAACACTATTAAATTTGTAGAATTAATATAATACATTAAAATGTTATTTTAATATGAAATAACAGCTGGACTTGATGATTTCCAAAGTCCCCTCCATTTCTAAATCATATAATCCTAAACCCTACAGAGTCCTATAATCAGTTATGTAGGAAAATGGCACATAGCATATTGTTTTCTATATGTGGGAAAATGGAGGCATAGAGAACTGGCATCATCCTTTCATTATAATTACTACTAATGATTCTAGCTAGCATTTATATAGCACTCTTAGGTTTTGCAAAGCACTTTGCAAGTATTATTTCATTTTATCTTCATAACAACACGGAAAGTTAGGTGCTAGTATTATCCCATTTTTATTGATGAGGAAACTGAGGCAAACAGTTAAATTTGCCCAGAGTTAGAAAGTTAGTAAGCAAAGGTACTGAAATAACTTGTGAACATGACATTTGTACTACTGTTTTGATCTTTGAAGGACGGTAGAGGACCAGAAAGGTATCACAAGGCTAGATAGACTTATTTCTTATTTTATTTTCAAGGGAAAAAAGATGAATTCCATGCACTATATGTGCCTCTAGTGGAGCCTAACATCTGCCCCTGGGAAAATTATGATAAAACAACAATAAAAATAAATTAATATTTTAAAGGAGATGGGAGTATGGTATAGTGGAAAGAATATTGTATTGGGTCAGAGGACCAAGATTTATATCCTGGCTCTGCTACTTACTGTGTGACCTTGGGCAAGTCATTATACTTTTAAGGAACTACATTAACATATAAAATATATCAATATAAATTGCAGGTAATTTCAGAAGCAATAGACGAGAAAGGATAGAGACAGGGAAAGGTCTTATGTAGCAGTTCATATTTGAGCTGAAATGTGATAGAAGGTAGCAAAGTTAAGAATTGGGAGTGAGAAAGGAGAACATTCCACGCATGGGGGACCACCAGTGCAAATACACATTTTGCGTTTGGAAGGGAGTAAAATGTAAGGAGACCAGATTGTTAGGAAGTAGTTATGAAAGATTTTAAGTACTAGAGGGATTTATATTTGATCTTAAAGTGATAGGGAGCCAGTGGAGTTTATTAATTAAGAGTAGAGCAACATAGTAAGACCTGTCCTGTCATAAAATCACTTTGACATCCAAGTGGAGGATGGACTGGGGTGGGAAAGACTTGAGACAGGGAAGTCAACTAGAGGGCTAGTTCAGGGAAAAGATGATGTGGGACTGTGCAATTTTGATGGCTGTATGAATGGAGAAAATAGAAAGGATATACACCTAGTTTGTACATTTATGGAATATAGTAGAAACAGTATTAGATTTGGATTTAGTTACAGGATGTGGCCCTTGGCTATTTGTGATATATGGCCTTGAACAAGTTATCCCTTCCCCTATTCTACCTTGTTTTGTTTTCTTTTTTTTGTACCAGGAGAAAGTATTTCTAGTTACTTCTCTGTTTGTACTTTGTGGTTTAGTTATTTCAGTAGTGTCTGCATCTTCATGTTCCCATTTGGAGTTTTCTTGGCCAGAGATATCATTTGCCATTTCCTTCTCCAGTTCATTTTACTGATGAGGAACTGAGGTAAACAGGGTTAAGTGACTTGCCCAGCTATTCACACAGCTAGTAAGTGTCTGAGGTCAGATTCGAATTCACAAAGATGAGTCTTCCTGACTTCAGGTTGCAATGTTAATGAGATTTGAAGATCTTCCACGTCCTTGTATTGACAAGTAAACAGGTACTTAGCACTTAGTTTCAAATTAATTATATCAAGCCTCTGTTAAGAAACAGAAGGCGTGAACCCCTGTTGCTGACGTAACAGGAAGGGATGGGGCAGGGAGGAGCTAATACCATATAGATTGCATTAGCAAAAGCTGGAGAGTCAGAACTTCTTGGAAGAAGCCATGAGGAGGCTGAGGAGGAGAGGCTCAGGCTGGAGAAAGTGATTTTGATTTTGAGAAAAGAGCTTCTGCTGAGACTTTTCTTCTGGGAACTTCTGCTGAGACTTTTCTTCTGGAATTTCTGCTGAGAGCTTCTGAAAACCAGGTTAAGGAGCTACCATGAGTGAGAGAGGATTATTGCTGCTTGAGGGAGCCTGTTCTTTTGTGAAGGCTTGGGAATATGGGTGTTCATTGCATTAACTATGTGTACCAACTTCATGGTTACTGTAATGACTTTGACTTTCTGGTTTTGGGACTCAGTTTTCTGGTATTTGAATAAAGGCTTTGTTCTGTCCTCCAAGTGGAGAGCCTGTTACATTTTGTGATTCACAATATACCAGCATATTCATAATCACCATGGGTGTTGTGAATATTGCATTGTTGTTACACAGGTCCAGCACTTATATACTGTACCACCTAGCTGCCTTATAGTTTGTACCATTAAAAAAAAAAAGATACTGTCTTTTCTTATTTTTTTTGGGTTATGCATGTATAGTTATGCAAAACATTTCCATAGCAGTCATATTGTGAAAGACTAACTATATTTCTCTCCATCTTATCCCACTCCCCAATTTATTCTATTTTCTCCTTTGACCCTATCAGTTTTTAAAAGTGTTTGCTTCTGAGTGCCCCCTCTCCCAATCTGCCCTCCCTTCTGTCATTCCTTGCTCTTTTCCCTTTGTCCCCTCTTTTCCTGTAGGTAAGATACCCAATTGAGTGTATATGTTATTTACTCCTTAAGCCAAATCCAATGAGAGTAAGTTTGACTCATTCCCATTCACCTCCCTTCTCTTGCTCTCCATTGTAACCGCTTTCTCTTGCCTCTTTTTATGTGAGATAATTTACCCTATTCTGTCTCTTTCTTTCTCCTTCTCCCAATATATTCCTCTCTCACCTCTTAATTTTATTTTTTTTATATCATCCCTTTATATTCAACTCACCTTGTGCCCTCTATGTGTGTATGTGCCTATATATACATGTGTATATATATATATATATATATATATATATGTATGTATATGTGTGTATATACATATACATACACACACACACACACACACACACACACACACACACACACACACATATATATATATCCACACATACACACACACACACACATATTACCTCCAACTACCCTAATACTGAGAAAAGGTTTCATGAGTTACAAATATCATCTTGCCATGTAGGAATGTAAACAGTTCAACTTTAGTATGTCCCTTATCAAGTAGCTGTATTTTCAAAGAAAAAAAAATTGCCTGTAAAATTTTACTTTACCAAAGTTTATCAATTGTTTTGATGTTATTATCAGTATATCTTTGAAGACAGGAATAATGACACCAAACCCATCAAAGGACATTTTAGGTTAAGTAAAAAATTTGTTGTTGCCTTGGTATTTTCCAATGTTTCATGAAGACTTGGCTTTCCAAGATTTCTAGGGATATTCAAGTGAGTATGAAGACCTATGTTACTTGGATGCCTCTGGCATATGAATAAACAGAGATAAATGCAAAGTCAAATTTGTCCTCTTAGGTAGATACATATATATAAACATTCACACGCATACATACACACACACACACACACAAATATTTCCTTCAACCATCCTAATACCGAGAAAAGTCTCGTAAGTCACATAGATCATCTTTCCATAGAGGAATGAAAGCAGTTCAATGTTAATAACTTCCTTATGATTTCTCTTTCCTGTTTACCTTTTCATACTTTTTTTTTTGGCTTTTTTTTGGAGGGGGGAAGGTAGAGCAATTGGGGTTAAGTGACTTTCCCAAGGTCATATGGCTAGTTTTGTGGTAAGTGTCTGAGGCCACATTTGAACTCAGGTCCTCCTGACTCCAGGGCTGGCACTCTATTCATTGCACCACCTAGCTGCCTCCTGCTTCTCTTGATTCTTGTATTTCAAAGTCAAATTTTCTGTTCAGCTCTGGTCTTTTCATCAAGAATGCTTTAAAGTCCTTTATTTCATTAAATTTCCATATTTTCCCCATTGCAATAGACCCTTCCTATCAGTTTGCCAGTCTGTCTTCAGCTAGAGATGTGTTTCACCTTCATTTTGTGGGTTCTGTAGCTCTAAAATTTGTTTATAGTCATTTTTACAAGTATTGGAGGTGATTGGGAGAAGAGCTCAAGTAAGTTCCTAATTTGACTCTGCCATCTTAGCTCCATCCCCCGATATTGTCCAGTTTGTACTATTTTTATGGTATTTATCACAGACTGCCTTAGCTTGTTGCTATTTGTTCACATATGTCTCCATTAGCTGCTATTTAATCTCCTCAAATAAATTATAAACACTAGATTGTTGCACACATTCAATATATTTTGTATCTTCCATGGGGTTTAGTATAATTTCTTGTATAAAGTTGACATTCAAATAGTAGTTGAATAAATGAAGATTTATTCAGATAGTACAAACAAAAGAAAAATACGTCCAACCAACCCAAGTGACCCATTATATTTTAATATATCTAGCAAAAGGAGGTATTTTATCATTCAGTTTACTAAATCATCCAGATAATCTATTTTTCACTTCAAGTTGGATGTGGGTAAAGCAATAGAAAAAAGAGATAATGCTGTAAAAAATAAAATCTTGTTCACATATGCTGAATGAGCAGTCTTTTTAAAGTAGGAGTGTGTGTGTGTGTTATATGGTCTAATAATAAGGGTACTGAATGAGGATCATAAATAAAAATTCTCATTCTTGTCCTTCATTAACTAGCAGCATTTTCCTGAGCAAGGAATTAATCAATCAACACACATTTATTAAGTACCTATTATGTGCCAGGCATTCTGCTAGGTATGGAGAATACAAATACAAAGAATGACAATATCCCTAGTCACGTTAAGCTTATATTTTAAGTAGGGGGGGTAGAGACAAGTATCTGTCTTCTTTCTATCTATCTATCTATCTATCTATCTATCTATCTATCATCTACCTACCTACCTATTTACCTATCTATCTATCTAAAATGAATATGCAAAATACAGCCTAAATTTAAAGTGAATAAATACAAAGTAGTTAAGATACAAAGTAGTTTGGGAGGAAGGGTACTAGTTGTGGGCTGAAATCAGGAAAAGTTTCATACAGAAGATGGCGCTTAAGCTCCATCTTAAGGAAAGAAAGTGATTCTATAAGGTAGCAGTAAGGAGGGAGTGCATTCCAGGCATGGGGAGTACAAAGGCAGAAATAGAAGATGGAATAACTTATGTGAGGACTAGAGAGGACACTTTGCCAGGATTCTTGAATTTGGGAGGGGATGTAGTGTCCAATGAGGTCAGAGGGGTAGTTTGAGACCAAGTTGTGAAGGGCCTGAAAAGCAAAGGAGAAGAGTTTGTATTTTATCCTAGAGGCAATAGGGTATCTCTGGAGTTGAATGAATAAAGGAGTGACATGGTTAGATTGTTGCTTTATAAGAAAGAATTGCTTGGATTGTAAGATTGCTGGAAATAGTGAGAAATTTGAGACAGGGAAAACAATTAGGAGGCAGATGCAGTAATCTAGGCAAGAGGTGATGAGTGCCTGAACTGAGATGGTAGCTATGTAAGTGGAGGTAGAAATGGGATGATGTGATAACTGAGATGAGGAATGAGGGAGAGTGAGAAGTCGGTCTTGACTGAGGTTACTGAGGAAGTATTGAGGTTACTCAGGAAGTACAAAAGGATTGTCTTGCTACACTGAGGACTCAGCTAAGGTTGGCTAACATGAATTTGCAGTATACCCAGGCAGTATGGTGGGGAACTTTCCTCTGGAGATGTTCAGCAGCTTGTGAGCATGAGTTAGATGGTGGGAATAAGCCAGAGCTGACATTTATTAAGAGACAGATAGTGGTAGGAAAAGGAGGCAAGGGAAGTCAGAGCAAGAATAATGGCCTGAGAAATTAGTGATGAGTGGAAGAATTGAAGACCTTGATGAGAGTGAAGAATGGACGTAAGAGGGATAAAGCACAGAGAGAGGTAAAATGATAGGAGGTTATGGTCAGGGGTAATTCTAATTAGGGAAATGGAATACTTGTGGATAATAGTGAGATGTATGGTAAGATTTTCCCTTTTGGTGTCTAGATGGAGATTTGAAGAACCCAAAGAACTAGGAGATTATCAAGTTTGTAAATATTAATGCCTTCTAGTATAAGGATAGGATATAGGGAGGAGAGAAAGATGGTAAGTTAGGTACTGACCACCTTGAGAAGAGAGGAAGAATAATGATAGGGTCAGTATAATAGCTCATGTCACATTATTACAATTTGGAATGAGTGAAAATTTTTGATTCAGCTAACGTCAAAGGAGAAAATATTGCTGAGTGACAGGTGTAAAGGGAGAGCCTATAAATGATAGTGGGGAGGAAGGCATATATCTACTCTGCCTCTAAGACCCTTGTGTTGGAATGTGTGAGAGAAAGTACTGCCAGTGCTGGAGAGAATAACTAGATTGTCATTGGGTGGGTTGTGTGCCAGATTTTAGTGAAGACTAATAAATAGAAGGAGTGTGAGAGAATGAAGTCCAAGTTGAAAGGGAATTTATTCACTATGGAACATGAAATTTAGAGAACACAGTGGAAAAATGGGTAGTATTGGACTGGGAAATGGGCAGGGTAGGGTTGAGGAAAAAGAATGAGAGGTGGGGCATGGGGAAAGTTTTCTTCCATATGCCCAGTGATAAGCTGATGCACAGTGACAGAGAGAGAAACAGTAGAATCCATGGAAGCAATACTGGGTGGCAGGTGAATAACAAAACTCGTAGTCCACATTGTGTTGGGCTGAGCCTGTAACAGCAAGCACCCCAGCACACCTAGGGCGGCTGCTAGCACAGGTTCTTAGATCTGCTTTTCTAAAGGAAAGCAACTCAAAATGGGTTAACAATTTTACTTTAATCAAACATATCATTTACCTAGTTCAGGGGGAAAAGTCGGCACCCTGAACT
>CM053591.1:108303333-108314793 GCA_028646515.1 Pseudochirops corinnae | reverse complement strand
TGCATGGGAGTCATGCTCCCTGAAGTCACCTCCTCCCTTAGCATATGGTCTTTCTTCAACCTTTTTTTTTTTTTTTGCCTCAGGTAACCCCTTGGTGTGTATCTCTGTTTTTGGCTTGGTGCAGTTTGTTACTGGTCTAGTCTTTGATTACATGGTCAATAAAATGTAGGGTAAAACACAGTCAGTTCAGTCCCAATCTGTCTTGCCCCTTTTTGCTGTCCTTTGGCATAGTTGTAAAGAAGGGCCTGGAAACTTGACTGCTTTTTACTGCTGGACTTGTTTATTTACTCAATCACTTGTGCCTTCTTGGCCCAACCAAATGATTCAGTCCTCTTAAAGGAGTCATGTAGTGTAAAACAGGGGTGGGGAACCTGAGGCCTCAAGGCCACATGTGACTTTCTTAGGTCCCTGTGTGTGGCCTTTTGACTAAGTCCAAGTTTTACAGAACAAATTCTTTTATTAAGGAGATTTGTTCTGTAAAGTTTCCATTCAGTGGAAGAGCCACACTTGAGAACCTAGAGGGCTACATGTGGCCTAAAGGCTGCAGGTTCCCCACCCCTGGCATAAACCATCCTGTTTATACATTTAAATTGCTCTTAACTCTACTTACATTCACTGAAAGGGGAGGGGAGTAGAACACCCCCCCACACACACATACATACTCTCCCAGAACAACTCCATGCCCCCTTCCACAAAACATTTTTCCCTAGAGTTACTTACACAGTTTTCTTTTTCCTCCTATCATTTATCATTAGGAAAGTTTTAGTTCTTTGACTTTTCTCTTTTATAGCCTCATCATAGCATGGAAGTGAAACAGATCAATTACCCCTCCCCCACCCCCCAAATATGACCTCACAAATGTCATTTATTAAGAATATTTTAATTTTTTTGTTTTCTGTATTTTAGAATTGAGACATATATTTGATATGTTTATCTGTTTTATAAAATTCTGGTTTCTTAAAGGCCACAGGAGGCAAGTTCCAGTAGCTCTTGCTAAGTCAGAAATGCTTCAAGTATGGAATTTATGACAGCTTCTGAATCTGTCAAGCCAGAATCAGCCTTGCTGAATTTTTTAGTCTCATTGCTAAAGGGTGGATGTCTGGGTAACAGCAACTTATGAAGCTGCCAGCTCTTTTCTATGTCGCTCTTTTTTTTTTTTAAAGTCACTTTTTATTATCTGCCCTTTTGCATCTTCTGGACCTGTTTTAAAAACCTAAATGGGTTGTTGCATTCCCTGCATATACATACCTATCTCCACAGTTAATTTCTCTATTTCCTTCCTCATCAGAATTATTTCTTTCTGTGGCTTTAGAATTATTTCTTCTTAGAAAGAAAAGGTGGTGATTGGCATCAGTGGAGGAATCACCCCAAAGTAAAGCAATGGGTCTTTGAAGTACTATAATGATGATGATGATAACATTTATATAGCACTTTAAGATTTGCAAAACTCTTGATAAATATTCTCATCTGATCCTCATAACAACCCTGGGAGGTAGGTGCTATACCCCCATTATACAGGTAAGGAAAGCTGAGTTAGATAAAAGTTAAGTGACTTGCTCAAGATCACACACTAAGTGTCTGAGGTCACATTTGAGCTCAGGTCTCCCTCACCCCAGCTTCAGTTCTCTATTCACTTCTCTACCAATTAAGCATACTTGCTCTTCACAAAATAGTCTCTGTGTGTCTGTGCTCTATAATTATTCCCTGATGCTTTGATAGGTCCATCTGTTCCATTTTAAAGGTTCCATCCCCAGAGGAAAGCTCATATCTATATTAATCTGATCAAATCCTATCCTCCCCAAATGCCAGGATTTAATCAATTAATGAGAATTTTCAAATTTATCAAGAAGATAGAATCAAGGTTCCAAACAAGGCTCTGGTCTTTTAACCTTACTAAATTGGTCAATTTTACTCAGAGTCACCCCTATGCAAGTGGAATATGACTCCAGAATCTTATTTTAAAAGAACAGGATCATAAGGTGGTAAAAGGAACTTTGGAAGTCATCAGGTTTTACCGCCTAATTTTACATATGAGAAAAGTGAGAGGCTGAGGTTAGGAACACACACCTACTAAGTATCTGAGGTAGGAAATGAACCCAGGCCTTCTGATTCCAATTCTAACACTCTAACAATTCTAACACCAATACACTGGTATGCAAAACATTAGGTAAAAGGAATAGAGTAGTATTGTATATTAAGAAGATGCAATTATGTTTGCAAATAGAAGAACCAGGTGGAAGAATAATAGCAGCATATCATAGAGAAGATCAATAGAGGTAGGAATAGAAGTGATATTTTCATAAGAATATGCTATAGACCACCTGGACAGAGAAGAGAAATACATGAGGAATTCAGGAAGTAAATGAGGAGGCTGGAACATTATATAGCAGAGATGAATGCTTTCAGTTTTCCTGACAATCATTGGTTCTGGTTCTGGTTCTGTTCCTGGTTCTCTGTTCCAAGGAGAATTAAGTCTTGACTTTCCTTAATTTAAAATTTCTCTCTCAAAGGATAGAGTAACTCATGAAGGGAACGTATTCCTTTTTGGATCTACCAATGAGAAATAATTCTATCCTGAGGTGGAAACTGGGGGACCCTTGGGGAGGAAGTGACCATTCAGTCTAAAAGAATTTATGGTAGAAGAGAGGAAATTTCAGCATTGTCTGGCATTGATCCTGAATTTGGGGAGAATAGCTTTTGGAGAGTTTAAAAAAGGCATAGGTTGGATCCCACAAAATAAGATTATAATCATAAAAATAAGAATAAATTATCTGAAGATAGATGGAAAGCTTTCAATAATGAAATTCTGAAGAAACAATGAAAAACAATTCTGATGAGAAGAAAAAGGGGAAGTCACTCAAAGAGATCAGTATAGATAAACCTCTCAACCCACTTAGATTTTAAAAAGATGTGTTTAGAAAGTGGAAGAAAGAGTAGGTTAAAAAAAAAAAAAGGTGAGTAAAAAACTATGACATAACCCTGTAAGAAGAGAGTTAGGACTGTTAGTTGTGTGAATGCACTAAAGCTGGTCAGAAAAGCTAAGGACAACAATAAGTTAAAAAACAACAACAAAATGAAAAAAACCCCAAAACCCCTAAAACAGCTGTTTTGGAAAAAGAGCAGATTAAAAAAGGCATCTTTGCTCAGCTGTCTGGGACAGTGATAATGAATGAGGGATAAAAGGCAGAGTTGGTTAACTATTTTGCTTCTGTTTTCTCTTCTAATAATAATTATATTTGAAATGGGAATAAAAATAATTTTAAATAAATATTAAAAATAATTGCTACCAAATATAAATGGGCAGTTAGGAAGAAAGTGTCTAACTGTCTTTGATGGTCTCCAAGTCACAATTCATGAAACTGGCTACCATTTTACAGAACTGTGCCCTTATTTTATATTCAGCCTCTGTTATCTGACCTTTTTTTATCTTTTCTGTACGTCTTTAAAAAAAAAAATCTAAATCTATTGCTGAGTTTTCTGCACATCCATGTAGCTCTTCTGAGTAAACTTCCTCTTTTCCTTGTCATCATTGTTTCCCTTTGTGAATTCAGAATTATTCTACTGCTAAGGCAGGAATTCCACCCAAGAGGGAATTGTAGTGGATTAGATAGTCCTAGAATTGGATGAGTTTGAGTCACCTAGCTCAAATAAAAACAGGATAAAGTCAGAGGAAAGCTGTGCATGTTCTCATGTAAGAGAGGGAAAAGGGGCCTTCTTGTGGGCCTCCCAGAACACATACCCAGAAACAGGTCCACTCCAAGCTTCACTGGGTTTGACTGGAATTCTGATTGAGCATGCCAAGGGGGTACTAGACATAGAAGTTAACAAAGCATTAGTGTAATCTCTTGTGTTATTCTTGTGGTAAAGATAGAGAGAAACAGGCTATATAATAGCATAATTAGATAAATTCAGAGGAGTCTGAATGATTGTACCCCCGAGAGTAATTATTAATGATTCAATGTCAACTTGGATGATAATTTCCAGGTCTCTCTTCTTGAAACTCTTCAGTTGAACAGCTTCATCAATGACTTGTGTAAGTTAATTGGATTTTTATCAACATTTCAGATGACACAAACTTAAGAATGGTTGTTAACACCTTGGATGACAGTTTTGATGGGCTAAAACACTGGGCAAAATCGAATAAAATAAAATGTGATAGAAATAAATCAAAATCTTACATTTAGGACAAAGTCAACCTTATAAGTGTAAGATGGAAGAGGTGTGACTTGATAGTAGTATATCTGAAAGACATGATGATTTTAGTGGGCTTCAAAGTCAAAAGGAATAAGAGTATGATATGGCAACAAAAAGCGAATGGAATAAATATTAGGTTATATTAAAAGAGGCATAGTTTCCAGGACTAAGAAGGTCGTCACCCTGCTGTACTCTGAGACCACATATGTCTTGTGTTCAGTTCTGGGCACGGTATTTTTGGGAAAGGCATTCAAATACAAGCTGGAGAACATCCAAAGGGTGACAATCATGATGAGAAAGTGAGGACTCCCTGACTGAAGAGGATCACTTGAAGGAACAGTAGATATTTTAGGTTGGAGATGAGAAGACTTAAGGGGACATTAGTTCCTGAAGGGCTGTTGTGTGTAAGAGGAATTAGATTTGTGAATGACCCAGGGACAGATTTTTGAGCAGTGGGTGAAAGTTGCCAAGAGGCAAATTTAGTCTTGATAACAGTGAAAAAAAAAATCCTAAAAATTTGAGCTAGTGAAAAGTGGAATAGATTGCCTCAGGAAATTCTGGGTTGCCCCTCACTAGAGGCTTCAAGAAAAGGGTGAATGAGCATTTGGTAGTTTTATTATAGAGGGATTCATGTTCAGGAAGGGGTTCCAATTCTGAGGTTATGTGCTTCAATGATTTCTCTCTAACTTGCTGTTTATTTGATTGAACATAGAACATGGATTCTGTAATAATTGCCAGTTGGTAATTGGTTTTTTCCAATAAAAATAATAATATCAGTTATAAAACTTTTAAGATTTGCAAAATTTTTGTATATGCTGTCTTATTTGATCTTCAAAACAACCCTGTGAGGAGGGGCTGTAATTATGCCCATTTACAGATGAGGAAACTGAGGCATAGAAACATTAAGTGATTTATACAGGGTCATACAACTGTCTGAGGCAGGATTTGAACTCTGGACTTCCTGATTCTAAATCTAGCACTCTATCCACTGCACCTGCTAGCTTTTCTGTTGAAATATAATCAATTTAATTCATCATGATGTGGTTTAATATTTGTTATAGCCAGCACCTTCCAATTCTACTCTTGGAGAAAAAAAAATATTCATGATTTTACATACATGAATGCTCAAATAGTTTATAAACTTTGAAGATTTCTGTATTTCTTGAATCCAACCTGTGTTTTCTAATGTAGTTTTCACAATACTTTCCTATGACCACTTTGTCAGTGAAATAACTGAATAACAAAGAAAGAAAATGACTTAATTAGGAGGGCATTTTTGAGAGAGTATAGTTAGCGCATTAAGGAGAGTAGAAAAATATGTGAGAGACTCTTAAGGACACACAACAAGAGTTCTTAATCTTTTTTGTATCATGGACCCTTTTGCTAGTCTAGTGAAGCTTATGGATTCCATTTTTAGAATAATATTTTAAAAGTTCATAATAGAAGGAAATGCTAAGTTTTAATGAGAGATTAATGAAAATAAAGATGCATTTTTTCTCCCATTCAAGTTCACTGAACTCCTGAAATCTAGCCACAGACCTCTGGAGGATCCATGAGCCCCAGATTAAGAACTTCCGTCCTAAAACATTTAGATTTTGAAGATACCAAGGAATGATATATGTCCATCTTGGTAGAATCCAATGAGGAAGAGGAGGAAAAAAAAAAAGAGTTGGAGCTTCTATTGGTAAAACAGTGATTAAGGAAATATGGAGGGTCATAGTCATCTGAGTCAAACCTTGAAGGGCAAATAGAATAGAGAGGTGTACCCTTGCTTTGATCATTCCTCCATTATGTGTTGCCTTTCTTTACTAGAATGCAAAGTGAATGACAGAGAATTGTCTTTATCTTTGTATTTCTACCCTCAGCTCTTATCATGAAATCTGACACATGGTAAGAACTTAATAAACATTTTTTTTTTGTTCATTCATTAAGCTAGTCAGAGGAAACAGGTCTAGCTGCTTGCCTTCCCTATCTCATTTCTTAAAAGAAGAGACTGCTCACCATGTGTTCTAGATTCTTATAATTCTATCAGGTTCATATTATGTTCACCAGACATTACAATTGCCTGCTTATTATGACAGTCCTTATTTGTGATCTGCTGCTATCTAAGGACTTCTAATATCTTAGGAATGGTATCCTTTTCTGGATCTATGGTCACCATTTATCCATGAGTGGCATTTTTCTTGTTTAAGGCATATGAACCATTGTGGATACTGGTTTAACTGACTCCCTCTCTCATTTCTTTATCTTGTACAAAGCAGGAGCCATCAACAAAAATACCTTACCCTTTGAGTCCTGCAGACCCCTGGTGAGCCTCTTCTTCCTAGACCAATTATCCTGGCAAGGCTGCCTCATTTTCCTTTGACTAAAATTGCCAATTTATTGCCTTATTAAAAAGAGAAGATGCAGTGGGATAGTAACAATTGTCAACTTCACCATTGATAGCTATACAGCTGAACCTCTACGCAAGAAACATATATTCAGTTCCAATGACTAACAATTTAGGCATAACCTGACTATTTGAGGATAACGAAGTAACTCCAAAGACTTGGTGAATCATCATGTGTCAGGCAACTGTTTTTCTTTTGCCTCATATACACAAGAGATAAAAATAACCAAATCTAATTGTGCATGGGACTGTTTGATCCCCCTAAGCATGGTCATTTTTGAATGCTACACTGAGGAGAACGTAAGTATCTTGAGAGCAAGAACTATTTCATTTAAAAAAATTGATTTCCATAACTTAATCCAGTGTCTGATACTTAATAAAAACTTATCAAATATTTTTGCCATTTTAATTTTTTAAATTTAGAATTTTATTTTTTCCCAGTTACCTGTAAAAACATTTTTAACATTTGTTTTCAAAACTTTGAGCTCCAAATTCTCCCCTTCCTTCGTTCCCCCTGCCCCCTTGGGGCAAGCAATTCAGTATGGATTATACATGTGTAGTTATGCAAGACATATCCACAATACTCATATTGTAAAAGAAAACATAGACAAATAACCTCAAGAAAAATAAAGTGTAAAAAAAAAGTATGCTCATTCTGTATTCAGATACTATCAGTTCTTTCTCTGGGGATGGATAGCATTTTTTCATCATAAGTCCTTCAAAGTTGTCTTGGATCTTTGTATTGCTGAGAATAGCTAAGTCATTCACAGCTGATCATCTTACGATATTGCTGTTACTTTGCACACAGCATCACTTTGCTTCAGCCCATGCAAGTCTTTCCAGATTTCTCTGAGAGTATCCTGCTCATCATTTCTTATAGTATTCCATCATATTATTAAATATTTCTTAAATTGAATTGGTACAGATTTGATTGGTACACAGATAGGGAGAATTGCCTTCATAGCTTTATACCAAATATCCTCTTCAGTGTTATGGAAAGAACAAAAACCATTTTGCCCATCTAAAACACTTTCCTATTTAGAGTTCTGCATGTTCAATTCTTTTCCAAAGGCCTGCTTTAAAAAAAAAAGATTGTCTTCATTCCAGAAGTTTCTCATGATAAGAAATTACTTTCGGTTGAATCTGTGCTAAATAATATGACTGGATTTGACAGTGATGCAAATGAGAATACTTCTCTGTTGCAATAAATCAACTCATCACTTTTACAGGTTATTCTTATGTCCAGAGAAAATGAAGAGGATGTTTTCATTCTGTTGAAGCTCTGATGTGAGCCCACCCTGCACTGGTGATCAGTAACAAGCAGTTGCTTCCCACAGCTGACATTAATTGCAATATGCTACCTGTCTGCAATTCTGGGGAACCTATATTTTCTCAAAGATAACCTGTGCAGAGAAGAATGAGAAGAGATCAATCAAATTTAAACAGCTGGGAATGTGAGTAAAATTAATGGCAACTAGTTATATATTTTTGTATCTCCCATGCAATCTGCTGATAATGCCTGTAGATATTGATTTGTCAGGAGAGCTTAACATTGATCACTAGTAACCTCTTAAAAGGCATGTATGTGTTGGTCCTGAGAAAACTGGTTAAGAAGGCAGTTTTCTGAAACTCAGAACAACAAATTTCTCTTCACATTTAATCATAGAATCATAAGATTTAAAATTGGAAGGGACCTTAAAGGTCATAATAATAGAATATCTCATATAGTGCAGAAATTCCTTCTACAATATCCTTGACAGATGGTCTTCCAGCTGAAATCTGCATTCTTGTAACTTTCACCTCTTTGCCTTTGGGAACAACAAAGATTAAACCTTCTTTTTCTTTCTTTCCTTTTTTTCCATTTAGAAATTAACCCATTTATGTTTTATCTTATTTTAAAGATTTTTTTTATTGATATCCTTGGTCTTTATATTGAAATAATTTTTCATCCACCCCAAACAGATTGAATCCTCCCTTGTGACAAAGAAAACCAATTACACAAAAAATCTGATACAGAAAAACTTTGTGTGATAATGTATACAGTATTCTGTTGTTGCAGAACCCAACCTCTTTGTTGAGAGAGAAGAGGTATGTTTTGTTATTTCTTCTCTAGGACCTTCATTTAAAAAAATTCTCCTTTTTTGATCTTTTAAGTTTCATTGTTATAATGCTTAATTTTGTCCTCCTGGTTCTCTCCCACCATCCTCCTTTTTCCCTTCTTGATTCATACTCTCTTGGTGACCTCATCAGTTCCTATGTGTTTCATTGTCATCTTTAGGCAGATGACTCATAAATCTCTAGCTATAGCTCCAGAGTATCTCTCGAGTGCCAGTACCACATAACCAACTGGGCTTTTGGGCATTTCAAGCTGGACATGCCAGAGACATCACAAACTCAACAGGTCCAAAATAGAACTGATCTTTCCCCTCAAACTCACTCCTTTTTTAAACTTTCCTATTTTTGTTGAAGGTACCCCTGTTCTTCCAGCGTATTAGGTAGGCACATACTCTCAGCATTATCCTGGACTCCTTATTCTCCCTCATCCTGCATCTTGGTTGGTGCAGTGCAAAGAACACCAGGTCTGGAGTCAGAAAGATCTGAGTGTAAATTCAGTCTCAAACACTGTGTGATGCTGGGCAAATCACTTCTCTTTGCCTCAGTCTCCTCAACTGCAAAATGGCACTTTTACAAGTGTAAAATAATAGCATCATCCTCCCAGGGTTATCATGAGGATCAAATGAGATAATAATTATAAAATACTTAATGCTGTGTGTGGCACATAGTAGGTACCATATAAATGTTAGTTATTATTTTCCTGTTTAAGCAATTACCAATCTTTGGTGTTTCTTCACCTACAATATCTCTTGTATTCCACCCCTTCTCTTTAATCAGATAGCACCACCTTAAATTAATGCCCTTGTCACCTCTCATGCTATTAATATAACAACCTCATAATTGGGATCCCTATCTCAGATCTCTCTTCTGTCAATCTATACTCCATACAATTGCCAAAGTGATTGTCATTAAATGAAGATCTCACTTGTTGTTTCCCTACTGAATGAACTTCAATGGTTTGCTGTTGCCTCTGTCATTTAAAATCCTTCAAACCTCTCTCCATTCTTTGCAGGCTTATTACACATTGTTCCTTCTTAAAGTTTATGGTCCTGCCAGACTAGACTTCTGGCAAACAACTCTCAATCTCCCATCTCTTCTCACATGCTGTCAGACACATCTATGCTTAGAATGAACTTCATGCTCACCTCTGCTTCTCAGAATATTTAGATTCCTTTAAAATTTACCTCAAATATTATCTTTCCACAACTTGGACTCTCCTCATCTTCCTACTTTCTAGACCCTTCACCTGCTAAAAATCATCTTTTATTTATTTTTACATACTTATAAAGTACATATTTCCTCCCTAAGGGAAAGCAAGCTCCTTGAGGGTTGGTATGATTTCATTCTTGTCTTTGTATCCTTAGTGAATAGCATGCAATTGTGTTGTCCCAGGGACTTGAACTCATTGAGGCCAATGCTCTCTTATTATTTTTTCACTTATCTTATCTTTTGGCATTCTGTTAACTCTATTATGTCTTCCCCTCTCTTTGGCAGAGAGAATAGAAGCAAAATAAAAATTAGGTGACTCTGTCTTCATTCCATCAATGATTTTCAATTTCATCCACCCTTATATAGAACTTCTATATAACTTAAGAAAAAACCACAACGAAACAACAAAACTTCTTTCCATTATCTTTAGAATTTATTACTAGACTCCATTCATTTTATGATTTAGGGTTCCTAAGACTAGTCTTGTAGGACTGTATCCTTGTTTCATAATCATCTTCTATTTTCTGCCCTTGCTTTCATCTTCTTTTCATGTCTTTTAAATATTTAAGTTAGTCAATGAGTTCCCTGTGCTTCTAAACTGGTCTGTTAAAATACCTTTCCATTTTCTTCAATACAGGAATAGTTTCTCTTTGGTTCTTTAAAGATTCAATCTTAAATGTATCCCATCCCTCCTGGGTTAACTTACTGTGTTATGAGATTCTACCCTCTGAAATCCACTCTCTCCAAACCTTGTATGTATATTAGGCCATTCTTGGTGGTACAATAGATAAAAGTGCTGAATTTGAACTCAGGTAGACTTAGTTTTGAACGTCTCCTCATGATTCCTCCTAGATGTGTGACCATAAACATGTCACTTATATGATTTGTGATTTTGTGTCAGTTTGAAGTCTGAGATGTGAGTTTGAAACTACCTCTGACCTTTTTAGCTGTGTGACTGTAACAGCAAGCACCCTAGCATGCCCAGGATGGCTGCAAGCACAGGTTCTTTGATCTGCTTTACTAAAGGAAAGCAATTTTAAAGGGGTCAACCATCTTTAAAAAAATATATTGATACCTATCTGTGTGTGTGTGGGGGGGAGGAGGTAGGGGGATGGGTGTGTGTGTGTATAAAATTCACTTAATTCAGGGGAAAAAGTCACCACCCTGAAATTCAGAAAATACAAACAGAAATTGCAAACAGACAAAAAATACAGAGAAAATAACATAATTCAACAGACCAACAGACTTCTAGCTGTCTGACCATTACATACATATGTAGCTAGTTACCAGGGAGAGAAGCACCAACATCTTGGTTTTCAAAGCCAGGGGGCTCAATGGCTACCCAGAGTCTCATCTTGCCAAATCACATAACTCATCCCATAAGTGAGCCCCAAAGCAAAACCTCACCTTACCTCAGAGTAGATATACCCTTTTTCAAGGTCAGAGGACATCACAACCTTTGTGCCTCACTGCCTAATTACAAAGTAACAAAAGGTGTAGGCTTTCCTGAAAAACAAGCCTCTCCCAATCAAGCCCCTCCTGTTGGGTTCCAC
>CM053591.1:108282975-108303233 GCA_028646515.1 Pseudochirops corinnae | reverse complement strand
ACTTACCACCATCAGTTCATGAAAATATAATATAACATTTACAGATGACATAGAAAATAGAACTATTCAATACATATTTTATTTCTTTTGTTAAGTACGGAGAATTTTTTTCAGACTAGAAAGGGTTGAATGAACAATGGAATAATAATTGTTGGCATTAAATGCTTTAATTTTTGAAATGCACTTTATACACATTGTTAATTTGATCTTTATAACAACTCTTTAAGACAAGCCCTGGAAATATTATTAGCTTCTCATTTTACAGGTGAGGAACTTTAGGCTTAAAGTAGATGATTTGTCCATGTTCATAAAACTAGTACAGATCTCCTAATTCCAAATCTATTACCCTTTCTCACAGTATACCACTCTGCTAACCCAAAGTGCAAAGAGATAACAGAAGGACTTAGTTTTAAATTAGTTAAGGTGTCAAAGCCTGGAATAATTATATTGCAAGATGCTGAAGAAACTTAATGATATGATCTCTGATTTACTATCAGTAAATGTTGAGAAATCATGGAGAATTTCCTGAAGCTCAGAGTCTGGAGATGTGAAAATGAGAATGATGGACTCTTGTCTGAAAATAGTAAACATATGTTTGGCTTGTGTCTTGCTTTAAACTGAAAGAAAAGGGTAGAGAGAAAAATTGTCTGCATATATCTGCCAAACCAGATACTATAGAATAGCAGTTTCAACATAGAAATAAGAAAAGTAGCAGAGAAGGCTGGTAATTCACAGCAGACTAAACTCAAGAGCTGTAAATTCTATGGCTTCAGATCTCTGTAATCAGATGTACAAAGAAAAAAGCTCAATGATGCAGCCATCCCAGTTCCTTTACATGCCTATTTGCCTTGCCCTTTTCTTTATTTTCCCTCCCCCCCAATCCCCCACCTTGGCATTTCTTTCTAATTATAATTACTTGCAATTGTATACTTGAGAGGTATCATGGTGTGACTGAAAAAGTGCTGGGATTGGATTTGGGATAAATGTGAGTTTGAAGCCTGCCTCTGACCTTATCAGCTGTGTGACCTAAATTGCATATATTTGTCATTCAGCCATATGCACTGTCCATCCTTATTCTGGATCATAGGAATACCGTGGTCTTAATGATGAGCATTCTTTATCCACCTGATTTTTCTTTTGTTGATGGTTAGACCAAAGTTTTTATACTGACTGTGTATTTCATTTAGTAAAATCTGAAATATTCCAAAATTTGATAAAATTAACACAATATCCATCTGCAAAGGGGAACATTAGAAGAATCTGACTGTCTTTGATTTCAGCTTTTTACTAACAGGCAATTACTCTATCAATCAAAAAGCATTTTTAAAATGCTTACTTACTATGTGTTACCTATTATGCTAAGCACTGGAAATACAAAGAATGGCTAAAAAAAGTTTCTGTCCTTAAGGAACTCACATTTAAATGAGGGAGACAACATGTGAAGAATATATAAAAAACAATTGGATGGTTGTGTTTGTCCTTCTTTCTCGAAGAGGACTATGACATCAGGGAGGTGATGACATGACTTGCAGTTGATTTTGATTTGAGTGAAGGAGGGCTGTGCAAAGTCACCAGTCTCATATTCTCCTCTAGAGTCCTCTTGGTCCAATGGCCAGCTATTCATTAGGACAACTGGAGATGGCCCAAGATGCAATGGGAGACCCTGGCCGTTTTAGGTTAAGGTCTTTTAAGGTCCTCATTTTGAGTGAGGTAGCACCCATTCAGTGAATAAACCTCTTTAAGAAGTAAGTCAAGGGATGACCCCTTTAATAAAATAAAAAAATCAAACTGGAAGGGGAAAGACCTTCAAGGTTGTTGGCCAAAAGAGAAACAGTTACTATTTACATTCACTTTGAGCTAGGAAGATGCAAAAAATAACCATTAAGTGGAGCTTGGACAGGCACCTATTGTTGTCCAGTCTATAAATTCCAGAGTGAATTGTGTTAAGGTGTGGTCTTTGAGAAAAAAAAAAAACTTAGCCAGTACACCCCAAGTGAATGAGGCAGCTTTTGACCATAAAAATTTACCTTCCTTTGGAAAAGAGTGGGAGGAGGGATAGCAATGTTACAGAATACTAACTTCTGAGAGAGGGGACTAGGAAAGGCTTCTACAGAAGATGGGAAGGTGGGACCTGATCTGAGGATTGAAGAAAGCCAAGGAAACTTTGAAGGTTAGAAGAGAAAACCCTGCAAGCACAGGAAAAACCAATCAATTAAAGCTAATTATAAAAGGAATGTTGAAAGAAAAGATAATGCCACTTATTACAATAAATACTGATAGGAAAATAACATTTGTTTAACCTCTGATCTTGTTTGGTAAAATGCTCTGGTCATTTTTCTATGCTCAGAAGAATGTTTTTAAGGATATATGTAAAATATAGAGTTAAGAAATAGCTAAGTTATTTTCCAAATTTTTATCCATAATACCTTCCATGCTTTCTTGTCAAACACTTAGTTTCTTAAATTGATACACCAAAGCCCTTTTAGTCAGTTTTTAAACTCAATAGACCTATTGTGAACCCACTTTCTGTCTATTTAAGTGAGGCAAGGGCTGCTTTAGAGGATGGAGACACAAACCCAAAGATTACTTAAGCAGATTACATTCGTATGATTTTACCAGTGAGACAGACTGACTGCTTCGTGACTGGGTGTGGGTTATGGCTACAGATCTCATTCCACAGATTCTCAAATTGCTGAAGATGAGCTTAAAGGTCTCAGAGTATTTGACTTTTGCACATGTTTTCTGAAGTGTCCCCATGGCATTTTGAGGCTGCCTTGAACATATAATGCATAACACCTTCCTAATTTGAAAGGGGGAAAACAGTTGTGAGGATAAAGATTGCATCAATATGCTCATAATGAGACTTCCCTGTCATGAGGAACAAACAACAAAGTTGGTAACTGCCTGGTTATTATCTCCCCATCTTTCAATTTTTCCATCTGGCAAGAAAACATTGTGATCCATTGGAAAATATAGCGTTGACTCATTAAAAATGAGGTTAACCTGTTGTGGACTGAAGAAGTTTACATTGCAGCAGAGTGTAGTATTTTACAAAATTTTTCTTTTTCCTTTTTAAGAGAATGTGCAGATTTTAGGGTTCCAAATGTTGAACACATTAATGCATAGAAAGGGAAACTGAGAAATTGTGCAACATTAAAGGGTGGTGTGTATATATACAAACACATATATATATATATATATATACACATGTCAGTGAGAGACTACAGAAAGTGCAACAGAGGACCTTTCTCCTCATGATCTGCTATTATTATCAGATTATTAACTAACAGAAGTAGAACATTCATGAGTAAATAAGGGGCTCAGATTAATTGTGTTTTTATATCCATTCTATACTTTCTATATTATACTAAGCAAACTACTGAAATGATTTGGAGCCTTCTTCAGTAAGTCTAACATGAGCCTAAAGGCCCTAAAAGAGTAAACATGTTTAGTAAATTCCTCCCAAGTGTAAAAACTGAATAAAAACAACTCACTTTCTTTGTCTATCCATCAACAATGTTAACTGAGGTTTTGGCGACTATACATACAGGTAACTGAATGAATACCCAAACCTTGACAAAACTGTCAAGTAGGAGCAATTCTGTTTGCAGTGTCTTCACCTTCCCTATCTCTGCCAACTTCTTGATACACATTATAGTAAGCTTATTCTCTCTCTGTTTCTCTCTGTCTCTCTCTTTCTGCCTGTCTGTCTGTCTCTCTCTCTCTGTATCTTTGTCTCTGTCTCTTTCTTTCACTCTGTATGTCTCTATCTGTCTCTCTCTGTCTCCCCCTCTGCCTGGCTCTCTTCTTTCCCTCCTCTTTCCATCCTTTTCCCTTCCTCCTCTCTCTCCCCTTCTCTCTCTCTGTTTCTTTTCCTTCCCTTTCTCTCCCTCCCCTTCTCTCTTCATCTCTCTCTATTTCTCTTCCTTCCCTTCTCTCCCTCCCCTTCTCTCTCCCTCTCTCTGTCTCTCTCTTCCCCTCCCCCCCATATGTAGTGGAATTTCTTCTCAGTACCTTCATTCACACTGAGGTGTCAATGACTGATAATAGTTTAAAGTGCTACCTCTTTCTGCTACATTTAGTGTTTTTTTTTTTTTTTTTGGTTCAGCTTGCTTCATTTTGCATCAGTTCCCAGGTCTTCCCGTATTTCTCTATATTCTTCATATTTATTATTTCTTACAGTTCCATAATGCTCTATGACATTCATATAACACAATACGTTAAGCCATTGTCCAATCAGTGTGTATTTACTTTATATTTGCTGTTAATGTTAGCTCATATTTATGAAGAGGCACCTGACTGAAGTGGATAGAGTACTAGACTTGGAGTCAGAGTCCACAATTTGCCTCTGCTACTTCTTGGCTGTGTGATCTGGGAGAAGACATTTAAACTAACCTTTACTCCAATCATGTGTAAAGCACTGACTTCAAAGGTTTGGGAGACTCAAAACAACACATATAAAATGTTTTGCAGATTGTATAGTTCTATATAAATGCCAAATATTAAATGGTGCTTAAAGTGTACATTTGAACAAAACATTAAGCTAAAAGAATGAAATTCTACCTGCTGGAATTCCAGGTTTCAACCAGCAGGTTGAGAGGCTTAGAAGAGGCATCTAGGTCTTCGTGAAATTGTACCATATACAGCAGACAGTGGCTTATAAATAAAATCAGTCTTGGGGAATATCAAAGAAACAGAAAACAGCAGTCCCTCTCTTCAGGGAGTTTGTAATGTAGCACAAAAATAGCTCCCCAAAATAAGACACTCGTAGAACACTCTACTTAAAATTGCAAATCTGTGCCACTCAAATTGACCATAACACACAATTATTGAGATGAGGAGTCAGAGTAGGATGGGATCACTCTAGATTACCAAATCATCTGTTTTAACTATAGAGAAGGACATGAATGATAAAACTGGTGTGTATTCAAGAGATTTTTCCATAACTGAAGCATAGGAATTGTGATATTCTTTTTCTCCTTTTCGTTAAAATATTTTCAATATTTGAAAATAGTGAATTTTAACTATCTTAATCTAAATAGCCAGCTATGGGGGAGAAGCAGTGTGATATAGTGTATAAAGTCAGAAAGCCTTGGGTTCAAGTCCTTCCTCTGACTTAAGGTCTATGTGATGATTGTTAAACTACTTAAACCCTGTGTGCTCTACCCAACCAAAAATATGAATTGTAGAGCTGCTGTGCATATGTATATATGCACTAATAAAAGGCTCCTCACTGTGAATTACCTGTAGCAGTGAAATCACCAGTTTACCTCTTATATCCCCACCCCTATTACCATGGTAAAATTAAATGGAAGACTAAGGGAGTTTAATAAGGGCTAAAGGGGTGTGTGTTAATGCTGCATATATTACAATGGTGTGAAGAATATAATTAAGATGAATGAATCACTGCTGGATAATCAGTTCAATGAAAGGTGATTAAAGGTGGCAGAAGTAACTCCAGTGGATGAACTGAATACCACTGGGCAAGGTTAAAGTCTTTAAGAAGTACATGCTTTCAGGGTTGTCTATGGTCCCAATGCAATTCAAAATTTTACTCTCTGAAATAATTTAAGCTGGTTTAGATACACAGATACACACACTTGTCACACAAATGGAGAAGTGAAGGAAATCTCTCTAACAAAGGGTCATGATTAATGGCAAAGTATGCACTTGGAGGGTTTCCAGTGAGGTGGGGTGAGAGTTTGAGCTAAAAGTTCCATATTTGCTATCATTTGTGCAAATGATCTGTAAGATGAATCCACAGTGTGTTATTGACATGGGCACTGTGAAATGGAATTGTAATGTTAACACAGGACCGCTGCCGGGAGGAAAAAAAGGGTTAGAGAAGCATGCAAGAAAATTAGACCTCAAGCAAATCCATGCAATTAAAAAGATAAATTCTCAAACAGAGGGATAAAACAGAGAAATTAAATGGTTGTCAGACATTCAACAGCTGTCAGCCTAGGAAACTTGGGATAATTGGAGAGGGTTGCCAGAAGATCAAGAAAAGGCAAATATTTCAGAATTCTAAAAATACCTACGAACCACAAACCATTTATGTTTGCTCTAAGCTTATATTAGAGAAGAGGTAGGGATCCTTGAGCATCTTTCGCTACAGAAACCTAGCGTCAAAACTATTTAGCTCTCTTTAAAAAGTCATGCCTAATGCATATGTATGAAGATCTTGCATCTGTACAGATATGATTTGTCCCATATGTTCTCATCCCATAAAAGCAAGACACATGTGAGACTCTTTGTCAGCTTTCTTTGCTTTGTCTTTTCCCAGTCTTATATGTTTCTGATCTGCTCCACCTGCCAAACAGCTGCTGCAGCTAAAACCCTAAAACAGGAGAGTATGGGAAGGCAGAGTGGTCTAGAAAAGAGAACCTGACAGTGGGGAAAGAAAAGGAGATTTAACCTGGCCTTCTTGTTTACCTCTTGTCCTTCGGTCCTTCTACCCACTCCATTCATTCTTCTCTTGCCCATGATCATTTCCTTCAACCTCTAGGTAAACAAACAGTACCCCAAAGAGGGGAAGGCAAGTGGAACAGAAAATGTAAGGAAACAGAGTCCTTTCTATATGACCTGAGAACCTCAGTCTTCAATTTGGTAGCAGCACTTTCACTTGGCTGATGAAGGGGTAGTTGCATCTACTGCAGCTGTCTTCTAAAATAACCTTGGACCAGAAGCTAGTTTCCCTTGTTTCAACATAGATCTTTCATAGTGTTTCCCACATCCATCCCATTTTTCACTGCTATTGACACCTCTATAATTCAAGCTCTGGGTTGACTCTTATTGTCATGAACTCCTCATCTGCTTCCTTCCTCTAGTGTGTTTCTTATTGGCCATACCTTAATCTGTATATAACACTGCTCTCTAATTCATCTTCACTCCTCTGCTATGTAAATCCGCCATTCCCTCCTTAAAAGCTAAAAACTTTCAAGGCTCATAGATTAAGGCATAAGAGTAGTATACATACACACACACATATATATATATATATATATATATGTATTTATGTATATATGTATATATGTATATGTATATATAGTATAATGTATAATAATATGATACAATATAATAAGATATAATATTAAGATAAGATATTAGTATTCAAGGCCTTTATAGTGAATGAATTAATTTTAAAAAGCATATATTAAGTATTTTTCTGTGCTAAACACTGTGCTAAGTGCTTGAAATACAAATAGAAAAACAAAAAAGGGAAGATGATACACAAAGGAGGGTTTGAATGCATTGAAGATGCTAAGGTCTGGTGAGCCAGAATTTGTAGTGCTAGGGAAATTGGTAAAGGCAGTTGGTTCATAGGATACAGTGTCTGTCAGGGAAGATGGTTAAGTACATAATTTGCCTAAGTGCCGTGAAAACCTATGACAGTTGGTGGTGCTTAATGAGCCTGTCCAATAACTCTTAGGAAGAAGGGAATGTGTGTGTATGGGTTGGAATTCCAATATAAAGGATTAGGGATGAGGATTGTCTCTGTCCAGCCTGAAAGGGGTGGTAGAGGAAAGCAAGGTTGAGGGAAGGGCTCTCCATAACACCTTCTTGGCCTTTATTGGGTTCCAATCTATTTTTTTATCCTTATTGCTTACTCCTTTCACACTTCAGACAAATTGCTGCATGTACCATTCCAGGAACACACATTGCCCTTTTATTTCTTGACATTCTTGTTTATGTTCTTCTTTCCTTGGATGACCTCTTCCCCAGTTCTACCTGTTAAAGTTTTATCTAATTTTCAAGACCATCTCAAATGTCACCTGTTCTCTGATGCTCCCTTCTCTCCTTCCTCTGAACCTTAAATAATTTTATTTGTACCTCATAAAACCTGCCTGGTCTATCCATTTGGTGGGCTAAAAGATGGGCAGGATGAGAAGCAGCCAACCACTGATACAGAAGTTCTTGGGTCTTCTTAGTGTCAACAGAGCAAGTCATGCATGAATGGTAGACTTAAAGGGATCTGTAGAAGTTAATCTTTTGATGGCTTGGTGTTGGACCTGGGATTTTCTTAATAGCCTTTATTACTGAATGGGCATTGTCTCAGTCAAACTGAGACTTGGGAAAGACCTTAGCTTAAAAAGGCCAAGGTTTCCTACTGCATCCAGGGCCATATCTAGTCATCCTGATCCATATCTTGCCACTAGACTCAGATGACTCCAGAGGAGAAAGTGAAGCTAGTGATTTTGCACAGACTTCCCTTAATTAAATCCAATCCATTTGCAAATTATGGCATCACCTTCCTGATGCCATGGTATTCTTCAGGAACTAAGGACAAAAAGCAATCCATAGGTAGCATGAGCTGCTCCACTTGGAACACAACTGGCCAGTTTCAATTGGAAAACACAGCTCCCCATTCCTTCCCCTTTTTTTCTTCTTTCCTTCCTTCCTTCCTTCCTTCCTTCCTTCCTTCCTTCCTTCTTTCCCTCCATCCCTTCCTTCCCTCCTTCCTTCCTTCCCTCCCTCCGTCCTTTCCTTCCTTCCTTCCTTCCATTCTTCTATCCTTCCTTCCTCCTTTCCTTCTTTCCCACAGTTTTCCCTTACTTAAATCCAATTCACTTGCAAGTCATGGCATCAGCTTCATGATGTCATGACCCTCTTTGAGAATGAAGGACAAACAACAAGTTGGAACCTTATCCCCCCCGGAATTCAAAAGTCCACTCTCCTGGTGTTTAATATCTGGTTGGTATTTGACACTGAGTTTATGTATCACTATGTCTTATAACTTTAACATGCTTGTTATGAAAATAGTATTTACTACAATTATCTCTGTTGTTGCCTTAGTCTCTTGTATTGGACCCTGGGTTCCTTAAAAAAAAGGGATATAGTTTTATCTAAGCCTTGAATATTCTTAGTAACCAGACAAGTGATTTGCACATAGTGGGTGCTATAATGTTTATTGTATTGAATTGAAGGCAGGTGTTGTTTCTCTCCTATATTTGTATCCTTCATCCTGAATCCAGTAGGCTTTCAATGACCTCCTTGCTATTCCTTTGAGAAGACCCTCCATCTCAATGTCAGGCATTTTTACTATTTCCCATCTGGAACTCTCTCTCTTCATCTCCATTCCCTGGTCTTGCCAGCTTCCTTCAAGCTTCAATTAAAATCTCATTTTTTAGTGAATAACCTTTCTTGATTCCCTTTAATACTGGTGTCTTTAATTTGTTTATTTCCTCCAATTTATATTGTATTTATCTTGTTAGCACATAGTTGTTTGCTTTCTGTCTTTCCCATTAAATTATGAGCTCCCTGAGAACAGGGCTTGTCTTTTGACTTCCCTTGATCACTCATCATAGTGTTTTCACAAAGCAGATACTTAATAAATGCATATCAACTGACTAGCAAGTATGGAGAGGAGGGACAAGAAGACCTTAAGCATGAAGTGGTAATTGAGCTACATCTTGAAAGAAAAATGAAATTCTGTGAGGAAGAGGGGAGGATGATGTCCATTCTGGATGTGGATGACAACCTTGCACAAAAGCACGAAACCTTTGGGTTTTAGAGGAAACTACACCTGTAGGTAATTCTCAGTCTGAATAGAGGTCTCTATATGGGGGCCTAAAGAAAGCTAATGGGGCCTTGATAAATGTAGGCTGGATAAATAGAAAAATTGATACCTAAATGGTTTTTGAAGGCTGGATAACTGAAATGTTGCCTACTGAAATATATAAGCCATTAAGAAGCAAATAGACATACAAAGAGAGAAGCAATCATTACAGGATAAAGTGATCTTTAGGATGCATTGGTTTAATACCTAGAAAAATGTACAAGACTGATATTAAAAAGCATTGAAAGCATTTTTTAAAAGGAGAAAACCGATATGCCTTTGCCTGAATACTAATGTCCAGTCTTTCCTAGTAGAAGATGACCAATGAATGAAATGTTGAAGAGTAAGTGATCTAAGAATTCTAATTTGATGAGGTTTGGAGTATGATGAAAGAATAGCCTGCCTACCCCTCTACTTTAAAGGACAATCATAAGAAGAGATATAGGGAGGGAACCTGTGAGTTCTTTGGAATAGGAAGCTACTGGATGAGAAAACTCCCTCAGAGTAGATGAGTACCTTCTCTTCAGATCCTGAATCTAGTCTTAGAGAGTTTCCTAGAGCATTGGGAGATTAAATGACTTGTCCAGAGTCATGAAATATTGTGTCAGATGTGGGAATCAAATCTCTGTTTTATTGGCTCTCAGGCTGTCTCTTTATAAACTATGGCATAACCATAATCATTCTGTCTGTAAAGATGGAGACAATGTGAGGGGTTCCATTTTCTCTAATTTGTTTACTGTGGCTTTGTCAATTAGATGGGGAAACTGCTGGCTTGCAAAACAACTGACTTCTGGCTATCTTGACAGCCCATTATAATAGACACAGGTCTGATTTATCAGTTGTGTAGCTATCAACTATTCAAATTAGCCTCATATTTTAACCTCACCAAAAACCAGTTGGCTACTGAGAAAATACTGATAACTATAGCAAGTGGAATCCTTGGTCTGTTTCCCACTGGGAAATATAAATTTTATTCCTGTCATTGACCAGCCTCCGTCCTTATATAGCAAAAACCATTTAACTAGTTACAAAAAGTGCCTTGAGGTAAGCCTTCTGTTAGCAATTTGACTGAATCTCTAAAACTATATTGCAACAAAAAGAGAGGAGAGAGTTTTCTTTTTAAATTTTTGTTTGAAGTCCCATTAGCCAGGGCTTGGGGGGAATAGCAAACACTAGGGGAATTCATGCACAGGATGTTTCTATACACGTGACTAAATCAACTGCTCATTTCGATTGTGCCTGGCTATTTTGTCCATCTTAATGACCCAGTCATCATATCCAACTGGGTGCAATGAGAACGCTTGCTTGACAATGGGTTATTAGGACTGGAAAAAAGATGAAACATGCTGAACACTGTCAATTCCTTCCTGTGGTGGTTTGCTTCCCAACCTCACAGCATAGGGAGGGACTTTCTTTTTTATGTGTAAACAAAAGCAACTCAATACATATTGTTTGGACTACTACCTCTACTTTTTTATACCCCCCCCCCCTCCACTTTAGGACTTATTTTAGAAATGTAAATTAATTTGATAAGGCCACTTTTGGTGTGGCACTTAACTTATTGTGCAAGAAATTTCCAATTAAAAAAAAATGAAATGTCAGCTATTTCAAAGGTGAAGTATGGTGGCCATTGCCAACCTACAGAGAACTAGGGACAGCCTATGATGGACAATTTCCTAAAAATAATCTCAAAATAATTTGAGAATTCACTACATGGAACCCGTTTATGTTTTGCCCTCCTAAAAGGCTAGGGATTTCATAGTGAAAGTAGTCTTGAGAATGGTGGAGAAAGTAGTCCCACACTATGCAGTCCCATAAACTGGAGCTCCTGGGAAGATTTTAGTGGTTGCTTTTCAATTTTGCTGGTTTCAGAGGGTCAAAGGATTCAAAGTTCAAAATGCCCATCTCTTGAGAGTGCTGCATTTGTAGTCATAGCAACACTGGGGGCACATCAGTGAGCAGGGACAGGAGAAGAGATTGTCAATTATTGTTCTACAGTAGCTGCAAGTAACTGCAAAACACAGAATTTTTTAAGATGGCTATGTAATCTGAACATAAGGGCCCCTAATATTAGTTGGATAGCTCATAATATCTGGAATCATGTTTTCCTGATTCCAAAACTGAAAATTTTAGACTCTTGAACACTAGTTTTTGGAGAAAGACTGCATTGATTATTCTAAATTGTAGTGATGCCTGCCTTTGGCTATTTTACACGGTGTTTCCAGGATGAGAACCTGAAGTAATTCATGTCAGAGAAAGAATAGGTAAAACAATTACAAATTCACAGATGTGAGTGGTTGTTTAAAAATGTACAATCCCCAAGCAGCTCCATATTTTAAGTCCAAAATAGAAGGGAATGCTATAGGCCAGGAGAATAATGTAGTAATAAATTGTTCAAATTAAGAAATCAATGCACATTCCTTAAAAGTTCTGTGGTTGGGAGCACATGGACTTTCTAAAAGTGGAAGTGACAGTGAACATCACAGTAGAGAAGAGATAATACTGGACCTGGAGTCCAGTCACCATTCTGTCATTAATTAGCTGGGTAACCTTAGGTAAAAGGTTTGGACCTCAGTTTTCTGATCTATAAAAGAAGGGTCCTGGAATAGATAGTTTTTAAGGTCCTTCCCAGTTCTGATCTATGAATTTTGACACACACAAAAAGAAAGATGAAAATAGTCTATATTGCTAAGTTGAATATGAGATATATAGTATGGTATAGAGAGTCAGCAATGGCATGGGGAAGACCTGGATTAAGATGCTGCTGTCTCCCATCACCCACTCTCCTACCCTGTCACTAACTAGATCAATCACTGGGGGAAAATCACTTAGCCGGTATGGCTAAAAATTGGAAAAATTTTTAAATTTTTGTAAAATTGTAAAATTGTAAAATTGGATTGATGCTATTTGCCACCATGGGGTCACAGAATAATCAAGTGAGATAATCTATATAAAGTGCTTTACAAATGTTCATGTGCTATAGAAATATCAGTTACTGTTATTTGATACCTTGTGGCTTACGTGGGTGCTTGGCTGCCTCATAGAATGGAGGTCCATACTAGGGCCATAGAGGTAGATAAAAGTTTGGTAATGTAACGTTGGGAGTTAGTGATCAACGTTAGGATACTGGGGATGCCCAAGAAGAAGCAGCAGCCATTATAAGACCATTATGATCAGTGGTTAGACCTATACTCCACCGAAATCAATTTTCTGTTTCTGACAGTGGCATCAAGGGGTATGTTGAAGAAACCCATGATTATTCTCAATGATACTAACCTCAGAGCTATGGAATATATAACAAGATATCCTAAATATGACCCAGGGTGGAAGTAGCAGCTTGGGGTTATGCTGATCCTTTTTTTTTTTGGTCTTTTTGGTTCCACTGGATTTATATTTTTAGCCAAGACTACATAGTATACTGCATTACTATAAATCAATAATTGCCACAATTTGTAAAGAATTAATTACTAAAAGGACAATGGAGAGATAAATGGTGAGTGTAAGCACACCAAAATGAGGACAAATTTTGACTAATTAGTGGCAGAAAAGATTAAATATACACATGACTAGAAAAAGTGATGACAAAACCAAATTTTGTTATTGAAAGCACACATGCTTTCCTCTTCACTTTATACTAGCTTCACCCTCCCTTTCCCTTTTCTATTTTTTTAAGCACTTACAAGAAATAGAGGCAGAGGCTGTATACCACTCTTTGGTAGTATAAAGGGGTGTTACTTTGAGGGGCAGAGTCAAAGGAAGGTTTCTTTTTCCTTAATAGGGGAGCCCTGAGCATGTTTGTAGACAGCAAGGAAGGAACCATCAGGGAAGCAGAGATTGAAGATGAAAGACAGAGAGTGGTTATTAAAACAGTAAGGTCCTTGAGGAGGTGGTACAGAATGGGATCAAGGGCACAAGTAAAGGAGTGAACTTTAGTCAGCATTTTCTGCCTCTAAAAGTATGTTTGCCAATAAAGTAATGAAATGAAAAAGAAAAAAAATCATAGTCCATAAAGTTATGAAATATTTATTTTAAATTACCTTTGAAGCTTAGAAAATAGAGAAAAGTAGTATCTTATGAGTCACAATAAAATGCTGGGCAAAATGTTAAACTAAACAACTTCACATGTATGCTATGCTTGCACACTCTCACTCCACAGAAGTACCCATTTGTGTCTTCTTGGTGCTAAAAGTTATCTGTGATGGCCCATGATGGGAGAGTGGCATTTTGTAAGTAAAGAAGCAGGTTTTATATTTGATTTTGATAACAATTACTTGCCTCTTTGGTTTACATCAAGTTTTTTTAAGCCTTATAGGTGAAGCTTGTTCTTACGTGTTCATTATTTGTCAGTTTGCATCATGGTGTCTTTTGCCTTAAAAGGAAGGGCTAACCTTGGTCAGGAGGGGTGCTTTCTCTTTTAAGGCAAAAAGGAAGAATGGGAAGTTGCATGGTTACATGGAGGATGTTGCTTTTTTTGTTTAGTCATTTCAGTTGTGTATCTGACTCTTCATGACCTCATTTGGGGTTTTCTTGGCAAAGATCTTGGGGTGGTTAGATGTTATTTTCTGTTTTTGATACCTGTAATTACCTGTGTGGTTTTTTTTTTAAATAAAAATTTCTCAAAGACATGACATATTAGTTGGCTTACTGAGCTCTCCTGGCTATATTTATATGTAACCCACATTGCCGACTCATTCTGGAATTTACATAGGTTACTAGGTTCAAGATAGGTACAACATACGGCTTCAGCAGGCACTTCTATGAGTAGACAACGTGAGGATCATAAATCAAATAGCAAAATAATGAATTGGGAAAGAATGACAAATTTTACAATGATGAAAAATCCTGCAATGGATTATTTCACAGTTTCCCTCCACAAGAGAGAGCATTCTCCCACAGACTTGGATGCAGGAATTAGGGTTTCTTTCCAACAAATCCCCATAAAACTCATGCTTGTAGGAACAGGAGGATCCCATGCCATTTGGGCTGGAAGAATTTTCCTGACTGACTTGTCTTAGTCCTGGATCTTCCCAACTATTCCCTGCTGCTTTTTGGTTCTACCTCCCATAGTTTTTTGTCATGGTCCAAGAATTCCTTTATTCTTTCTGTACTGCCCTGTATGTACTCTTGTCAAGGCCTGTAACCTTGCCATTGTCACCACCATCACAGTCCATCTCCATGGCTAATATTTGTGGCATTACCGGAGTCTGTTTTTATTTCAGGGGAGTACTATCCATCTTTGACAAAGAGAGACTTCCTGGGTTTATATTCCTCTGGGCTAATCAACACATTTTCAGTTTTATAGTTAATCAGACTCAATGCAAAATATAGCACTCAGGAATCTGTAAGAATTCTTTGATTCTCTCTTATCAATGGAATATCCCTAGATTTTTTTTTTCTTTGCTGAATTCTATTCACCTCTTCTTTATCTTGGGGTACAAGCAATATATCATATCCCCTACATGGTAGGTACCCTTAACATATTATTATTATTATTTATTATTTTTAGTCTGGGGGAAAATACTCAAAGTTCTTTCATTCCCCTCCACCTGCCCCATTCAGTTCCTTCCTTTTAATGAGTTTCCTTCTTTTGAGGGCACTGGCATTCTCCCAGTCTTCTTTCTTTGTAACATCCTACGTTACCTGTTACTGCTACTGCTTACTCTTAATGCTTTCCCAGTATCTAAGCAGCACTGAATCTATTTGTATCTGCAATATTATGTTCTCTCTCTCTCTTTCTTTCTCTCTCTCCTCCTCTCTCTTCCTCCCTCCCTCCCTCCCTCACTATCTGCCTATCTGCCTATCTACCTATCCTTTCTACTTACACAGCTTCAGGACCTTATCACATGGATTATGATAACCACCTCCAAGTTACTTAGTTTCTCTACCTCAGGCCTCTCCTCACTCCAGTTCACACAGCTGATAAAGTGATTCAGCAGACCTTAAGTACAGATCTGACTATCAATAAACTTTAATGGCTCTCTGTTGCCTATAGGATAAAAATAAAAAGTGTCCACTTTGGCTTTTAAAGACCTTCTCAACCTGTCCCCAACCCATAGTTCTAGCTTTCTGATACATTACATACCCTACAATCTACAATACAGCCCAGCTGTCCTTTTCTCTTTCCTTCACACACAGTGGTTCCATCTCCCACCTCCGTGTCTTTGTACTGGCTAGTCCCACTGCTTGGAAAGTATTCACCCTGCATCTCTGCCTCATAGAATACCTTACTTCCTTCATGATGTAGCCCAAATACCACATTCTGCATGAAGTTTTTTTCCTGACCTCCCCCCCCCCCAAAAAAAAAACTTCTGATGCCTTTCTTCTCTATCTTGTTTTTATCTTCTATTTATTCTGAGTATCCTCATATACGTATGTGTTTTCTCCTTTGCCTTGATAGGACCTAACATCCTTTAAATTACAGATTGTTTTGACCTTGGGTTTTCAGAGGGAGTAAGGGAATAATAATTTGCCAGACATTGTACTAAATATACAATTTAAAATTTTTTTATTTATAAATTTTAATTTACAAATATTATCTCATATGATCCTGAACAACCCTGAAAATTAGGTGTTCTTATTGTCCCCACTTTACAGTGGACAAAATTGAAGCAAATAGAGCTTATGTGACTTGTTCAACATTGTCATACAGTTAGTAAATGCCTGAGGCTAGATTTCAAGTTAGGTTTTCCTGACTCCAGGCCCGGCACCCTATTCTCCATGCTATCAGTTGTCTCTAAGACTATGCAAAACACAGTCATATCTTACCATTCTGGAAACCTTTGAGTAGGGGGTCTAACAAAAACCTTCTCTTCTAGAACCAGGTGGGTCACTGAACAATGAATTTTTTTTTGGCAATTCCAGAAGACCTTCTATTGCAGTAGAGAGGGGTCGTAGTCTGCATTGGTAGGGAAAACAAATGTACTACTAGAACTACTCATCATTTGAACTAGTAAATAAAAGATGTATGATATTTACTAGTCAGTGAAATCTCTATTATATAATATCAGCTCACTCAGATAAAGTTTCAGAGTGCCTTGTGAGAGAACAAGCATATCGAAACAATTATTATTCTGGAGAGATGATAGAAGATTTTCCTTCCTCCTAAATAATCTGTAAGTGGAACCTCTTCACATGGAATGTTAATAAAAAGCTCACAAAACAAATGTTAAGACTGAAAAATCTTAGGAGGTTAGATTTTCAGAGTTTACAGGCATTCTACAGTTGCTCTCCTTGAGCTAATTATATAAAGATGTCGGTTAGATTGCAGAGGTTCATGTGTGAAGTCAAGCACAACTCTCTTACCATCACTAATTTATACTTGCTTCAAAAGGGAATGCACAAGCAGTTATAGTTTCCAGGAATTCAGAAGTGATTTTGTGATCCCGTCTCTTCATGGTTCAGCGTTTTTGTTTGCTGGTATTTTGTACCATCCTTTGCCTCAAACTGGCAAATATTTTGAAATTGTTATTATGTTATTTTCCTAAAAACTGTGACCTCTGCAGCTGAGAAGAAAATCTAGGAGAAAAAAAGTATTTTTTTTCTGTGTAGAAAAAGCTTAAAATGAACAATTTGTCCATGTTGTGTTCTGAAGGAATTGCTTTTTTTAAATCACGCAACACGTCTTTTTCTTTTTCTTTTATTTAACCTTTCATTGAATCTTCATAATCATACCTATTTCATTTGGGTAGGAAACTGAAAATAGGAATTTTCTTATTTCTTTTACAAATATTAAGAAATAATGAACCTTATAAAGCTATTTCTCACAAAGCTGAGATGGATACTGGATGACTATCTAAAAAACAAATCTTGGCAGGCTAAGTTATTGGACTGAATTTTGTATGTTGAAATAGGGATAAATGCAAAGTCTTTCACCTGGGTTCAGAAAATCAGCTTCATCACTACAGGATTGGGTTTAGATAACGATTTGAAAGAAATTTAAAGGTTTTAGTGGATTACAAGTCCAATGAGTAAGCAGTGAGATATGGCATCCAAAAAGTTAATTTGATATCAATCTCCATTGATAATCTTTCTGTACTTTGCCCTGAATGGATCCCATCAGGAACATTGTATTTAATTCTTGGCACTACAGTTTAAGAAGGATGTTGGTAAGCTGGGAAGAATTCAGAGGAGGTCAACAAGGATGGTTATGGGACTTATGTCCATGTCTCATGAGGACTGTTTGAAAGAACAGGATATATTTAGCCTAGAGAAGACTTAAGAGTGGGAGTCATAATAGCTGTCTTCAATTTGAAGGGTAGTCATGTGGAAGAAGGAGTCCACTTATTCTGTTTGGTGCTAGAAGGAAGAAGTAGAAGCAATTCTATAGATATTGCAAAGAACAAAATGTAGAGTTGATATTAGGGAAAACTTCCTAATTTGAACTATCCCAAAGTGGAATGGATTGCCTCAGGAGGTAGCGAGTTCATTATTATTGAAGATTTTCAAGCATAGGTTGGATGAACACATGTCATATAGGCAATAGTGATTTTAGTATGGCAAGTAGGCAGCAAACATTTATTAAGCATGTGCCATAACAAACATTGCAATAAACACTAGGGATATAAACATAAACAGAATGAAAGATATTCCTTAGCCTTAAGAAGCTTACATTCTAATGTGGGAAAGTTGAATAAAAGGGAGCTGAAAAGCAGGTGGCTGTGGTGAGGGGGGGAATAGGTAACTGAACAGTATATGATCATGAACTCCAATAGAGTGAGAAACACATCTGGGTGAGGAATAAAGAAGGGCCAGGGTGGGCCTATACCCAAAATGGAGGTCTCAGGAAGGACCTTACCAGTGGAAGAAGGAACTCACCAGTGGAAGAAGGGGACTGGCATGGCAGAAGGAATGTTCCAGGATGAGAAAGTAGCAGGTGCTAAGGGAAGTTCCAGGGCAAGAAGAAGGCTGAGTTGCAATGGAGAGGTCTGGGAGAAAGTATGGACTGAACTGGAAGAACCCTGTGGTGTTTTCAACTCTGAAATTCTGTGAGAAATTTTAGGGGCAAATTGAGTTTTGTTCCTTTATTTTTAGCCAATAAATACTTTGATTTGAGGATCTTCAGTAAGTTATAGAATTTCAAAAAGAAAATGTTGTTCTTTTTTATGTGTTATTTCAGATATGTAAGAACATCTCTGACTTCATCATGATTACTTTATCTACTTATGTATAACATGAAACTCCCTTGCTTATACCTTTATGGATGATTTTATGATTTGTGTGGAAAAAAATTCTTCACCAGGTGACTGTCTTAGGGATCAACCTGTATTCATCTAACTAGGTTATTCCGTCACTGGAAGTATACCTGAAGCCTTTCCATGTTGGTAGGACTTGCCTGGGTTTGTCTTCCTCATGAATCCTTTGAGAACCTGAGGTTACTTTCATGCTATGAGGAGGCATCAAAACAGGATTATGTGGGAAGATGGGATTGTTGGTTTTTTTTTTTTAACAGAGTTTAAATAATAAAAACAGTATGATGCAGTGGCAAGAGTTATAGAAAAACTATGTTCTAGTTGTCTATTTTCTTTGTAAGTCTGTTTCTTCAAAAATAATAGAAGGAATTGGATTAGATTTCTTAGATCTAGTTTGGCCTTTCTTTGCTCAAATGACTGATTTATTTTCTAATGTTTCAAGACTTAAGGAATGGTATCAAATTCTGATTCATGGCATTAAAGTTTGATGGTATTATTTTTTTATGAAATTAAAATTTTTTATTGTAGACATTACAGATTGTTTTTGTAGGCTTTTTAAAAAACTGCTTCTAAGTCTACATTCACAAAGTGAAGAAGGTAGCCAAGAACCTAGACAACTCAAGCTAAGATTATTCTTCCAACATCAGTTCTCTTCATATCTTTTGGTTTAATTTGAGGAAGTTGAGAGGGGTGTTTGTTGAACTCTCTGGACTTTCTCAGGATTGTAGAGAATAAGATTCTCCATCTCCCTCTTTTGATTCCTCCATCTCCAGCTGTGCTCGCCCAGATGACTCAGGAGGAAAGAGTGAGGCTGGTAACTTTGCACAGCCCTCCCACATTTAAATACAATCCACTTACAGGTCATGACATCACCTTGTCAATGGTCCTCTTCAAGAATGGACAAACAACAACTGATAACAACAACTAGCATTTAGTCATAAGTTCCCAAAGTGGGTGATTTCACCCTTTGGGGTCACTAGAATGATCAAGGGGCTGGTAGTAGCTTTGGGTGCAATTAGGGGGCATTGAATAAAAAATAAGGGGTGGTGGAAGTAAAAGGAAAGAAGAAAAGATAATCAAATTTCGAAAAACCATTCATACAAGTTTCATCTGTTGTGTAACAGAGTTAAAGTTGTAGTGATTACATTATTTTCCAAATAAACACATCAAATGCAAGTTCTAATCAATTGGTGGTCAAATCCACTGACAGGTATTAAAAAGCAAGTGTTGGCAAGTGAGCGTGTTGCCCATTGTTGGGAATCCAGTGTGTATTGGCAGGAATATGTGCATGTAATGACTTGCTTACAATATGATCCTATATGGTTATATGACCCAATAATGCATCATCAAAATTTCAATGCAGGAAAGAAAAAAACTCTGAAAAATTCACAATTTGGAAACCTCTGGTTTATAGTACTTCAGGTTTCCTAAAGTGCTATACAAATATTATGTCACTTGATCTTCACAATAACCCTGGGAGATAGGTATTATTTTTTTCTTTTTTTTTTTTT
>CM053591.1:108216908-108282475 GCA_028646515.1 Pseudochirops corinnae | reverse complement strand
TTTGTCTTCTCATGCTTCTTGTGTTGGAGTGTCAAACTTTCTTTTCAGTTCTGGTTTTTTCAGCAGGAATGTTTGAAAGTCCTCCACCTCATTGAATGACCAAATTTTCCCCTGGAATACTATGCTCAATTTTGCTGGGTAGGTGATTCTTGGTTTTAATCCAAGCTCCCTTGATCTCCAGGTATTATTTTTTAATGGTATTTTTTAAAATTACACATAAAAACAATTTTTAAACATTTTTCTATAAAATTGAATTCCAAATTTTCTACCTCCTTTCCTTCCCCCATCCCACCAAGATGGTAAGCAATTTGTTATATGTGCTATCACGTAAAACACATTTCTATATTAATAATGTTGTGAAAGAAGAGACATTTTACAAAAAAAATTAGTTTGCAAAATAAAGATAGTGAAAATTGTATGCTTTGAACTACATTCAGACTCTAACAGTTCTTTCTCTGGAGGTAGATAGCATTTTTTCATCATGAATGTTTGAAATTGTCTTAGATAACTTAAATAACTTTCTGAGAAACTAAGTCAATTATATTTGATCATTGCACATTATTGCTGTTACTGTGTGCAGCGTTCTCCTGGTTCTGCTCATTTCACTTGCATTAATTCTCTTATAGCACAATAGTATTCCATTCCATTCATATGCCATAACTTGTTCAATCATTCCCCAACTGATGGGCATCCCTTCAAGTTCCAATTCTTTGCCACCACAAAGAACTACTACAAATATTTTTGTCCATGTAGGTCTTTTTTTTTTTTTTAATGATCTCTTTGGGATACAGACCTAGTAGTGGTATTGCTAGATCAAAGGGCATGCGCAGTTTGATTGCCCTTTGGGCATATTTCCAAAATGTTCTCCAGAATGGTTGGGTCAGTTCATGATTCCACCAACAGTGCATTAGTGTCTCAATTTTCCCACATCCTCTCCAACACTTATCATTTTCCTTTTTTGTCATATTAGTCAATATGATAGATGTGAAGTAGTACCTCAGAGTTGTTTTCATTTACATTTCTCTAATCAATGGTGATTTAGGGCATTTTTTCATATAACCATAGATAGCTTTTATTTCTTCATCTGAAAATTACCTGTTGACATCCTTTCACCATTCATCATGAATGACATATGTTTTTTATAAATTTGACTCAGTTTTTCATATATTTTAAAAATGAGGCCTTTATGAGAGATGCTGGCTATAAAAATTGTTTCCTAGCTTTCTGCTTTACTTCTAATCTTGCTTGCAAGGTAGGTACTATTATTATTTCTATTTTATAGATGATGCAATTGAGGCAAACAGAACTTAAGTGACTTATCCAGGGTCACACAGGCAGTCTAAGAGAATTTGAATTCAGGTTTTCCTTACTCTGAGTCCATTTCTCTCTCTATTATGTCACCTAACTGCCTAACTTTTCCTCATTCTTACTATCCTTTCTGGTCTCATGTGACCTCTGGCATTGGAATTTCAGTTCGTAGCTAAATCATCTTCTTGTCTTCCCTTTTTCTCCTTTTCTTTCTTCTTCTACAGAACCTAGAATAAACAGAGCCGTTCTCGAAATCATTGGATCTTGGTCCAACCTTTATTATTAGGCCAAATTTGGTTCATGCCTTAGTTCTTAGGCTCAGACTCTCCTCTAAATTTTGTGCAGTTTATAGTGCATCAGGAAAATTGTAACTAGTTTTGATAACAGGAAAATGAGGAATATATATTTTTTAAAGGCATGAAGTTTCTTCATTGTGTGTCTTAGTTATCTGGTTTCTAAGAAATTGAAAGCAAAATGTGTCTACATGAGGCATAATTCAGCAAATTGCAATTTTTAAAATGACAAATGCTGGTCCTACATTTAGAGTGGAGGACTGCATACTTAGTGCTTTGATTAAGCATTCATGCAAACCAGCAGGCACTCTGATTTTTTTTTCTTAAATCATTTCAGTGCACAAAGTGTCTGACTCCCATTTTTCACCTTTATGTGCTATATATTGGACCTTAAATGCTTGAATGTCTTGGTCATTGTCCATTTTAAAGGTATAATTTGACCCCTATAAAAGTATACTCATTAGTGATATCTCTATCTCTGGTTAAGCAGTAGATTTTCTATTACACGTGGGATGAACACTAAAAGGTTTCATTCTGTAGGCAGATCACTGAGCTTCTTAGTCTCCTTCCCTTTTCCTTCTATTACCCTCCCCTCTTTTCACCCAAATGTTCAGTTCTGAGTCATGACTGTTATGGGGAATGGTATTTACAATGCCTATTAAACTTCTTGGTTGAAGAATCCTTTATTCATAACAATCTTGATGTTGTATTCTGAGAAAGAGTCTCAGATTTAAGATCATAGGGGATATATACCTGAACAGGAATACATTATGGGATCAATTGATGAATATTTAGTTTTTGTTCCTCTTTTTTTAAACTTAAAATAAATTTTATGTATTTGATTAAATTTATCCAAATTACGTGTAAATTTTTTAACATTAAACAAATTGAGTTCTAAATTCTTTCTATCCCTTCTGCCTTTCCACCTCCCTGAGAAGGCAAACAATTTGATATCAATTGTATATGTGAAGTCATATTACCATATTATTCATGTTGCAAAAGAAAACACAGTAAAAAAAACCCAGGGGAAATAGAGAGTAAAAAAGTATGCTCCAATCTGTATTGAAGTTCATCAGTTCTCTCTCTGGAGGTAGAAAGCTTGTCCTTTGGAGTTGTCTTGGATCATTGTCTTGATCAGGGTAACTAAGTGTTTCACAGTTGGTCATCATTACAACATTGCTCTTACTATGTATAATGTTCTCCTGTTTCTCCTAACTTTACTATGTGTGAGTAGTTTATGAACATTTCCTGAAAAATTTTCTCCTGGTTCTTTATATCTTAAGCCCAAATATGGCCTTTGATTTAAAAGCAAAATTCATAGATTTTTTTCAATAACTGTATTTCTATTTTTTTCAAACCCTAACACCGATGATTTAAAATGCTATTATAGGCTTACTTAAAGTGAATTATTGATGCCATAGAGCCTTCCTGCATTCAAGATTGCTACCATTCTTCTATGTTCAGGACATAGATCACACCAGAACTTAGGCTTGTATTATTATTTTTAAGAGGAAGACTGAGTAATGTGGAGAAAAGACTCCTAAGAAAGGTGATTTTAAAGCCATTTATCCTAAGAAGACATCCAGTGGGATTCAGATATGATATTTGTAAGAAAAACTGAAAAGCGAAAAATGAATTCCAGTAAACTACCAAGTACTAATACAGAAAGTACTTTAAAGCTGTTTTTCTTGGTAATGTAGAATAACAGTCAGAACATGGAATACTAGTTAACATGTTGGTTTTGATGTCAAAAAAGATACAGATTCATCTTCTGGCACTGGCTCTTATTAACTGAATGACCCTGCAAAGATCTTTTAACTTCTATGTACTGCATGCAATTTTCTAGGAATTACTGGCAGTCTTAGACCAGTTGTGATCTGCATTGATGGGTAATATGTAATAATTTGCCCATTGGCTTCATGAATAAATAAGTTTAACCAGAAAAAAAGCATAGAAGTAAGTTACACTTGCTACATATACATATTTCAACTTGGAAGATAAAAGTAGAAGTAGTCAATTTTTTTAAATAAGGGAAACTATTTAGATATATTAGAATTCATTCAGTTAGGCAACAGAATTTTAGTTCTTGCTGTGACAAATTATATTAGCCATACTGGAATTCAGTATCATCAAACTTCTTTTCAGAGTGTTTCTACAAAAATATATACAATATCATTTAGAAAAGATATAATGATGCACTGGGAAGAGAAATAAACTGATAATCTGCAAATTGGGGCTCTTGCCTTAGCTTTGTCTCCAATTAGCTCTACAACATCCTTTCTGGGCCTAAATTTCCTCACAGTAAAGTAGAAGAATTAGATTGGATGAACTATAAGGTTCATTGTAATTGTAACATTAGAATTGTGGTTATAATGCTGGGAAATCAGGGACTTGCACATATGCTTTTGACCATAATGACTAACCTCATCATGAGGACAATATGCCCAGATAGCTGTTATGTGCCTAGAAATACTTTAAATGAAAGCTTTTTGACGAAGATGGTTTTGATGAAAATGAGGCAACAAATTAACATCTCTTCTGAGTTAAAGACATAGAAGAGGTAGGACAAGCCATTGTGAATCTTGGCTAAAGATTGAAAATAGCCCTTTGTGTGCAATTGTCCACTGGAGCTTTTGAGATTTTCTTGTAACATGAGCTATTTGACTTAAGACAAAATTACCAGCCATCTTTCATAAAGAGTAGAGTTTCTTGGCATTAAAATGTATACATTTGTAAAAAGCTATATTATAATGTCCCTTTGTGTCTGTGCCTCTGCTGACTGGCTGCCTTTCTTAGTCCCAAGTACCCTAAGTCAAATGAAGAAAGGTTGATTTGATTTAGTTAATTTTTATTCAGTATGATGACAGGTTATTTCAGACACAACTGCCCTTGTCCTATTTTCTATACTTGCAATCTAGCTCTATCTCAGCAGATCCTACCCAATTTATACCACAAAATTAGATATAATACCATACCCAATAAATACCTAATCAAGACCATGAAATTAGATATAATCCAACCCAGTCCAAACTGACAAGCATCAGGTATATGGTCCATGATTAACCACTGGTTTCAAGTTTTGCTTTACTGACATGTTGTGTACACACTGGGTATTGATGCCTGAGTTAAAGAATTAAATGCTTTAAAACCTGTCAGTGAAGCAGGTGAGCCCTAATAGTGTTCCATCTTCAGAGAGGACACCTCTGCTCTTCCTGACAGAGGAACTAAAAGGCCTCACTTGTTTCACTGTCAGGTTCTGAGTGACTGGGGCTTCCCCTTCATATACTCCTTTTAGGTAAACTACAGATGGCAACAGTGCAGAATTGTCAGCTAAATGTGCTCTGTTTTTCAACCATCACTGGGGATAGAGCAAAAATCTCAAGTAACCAACTGGTAAATTACCTGAAGGATAACACAGAGTGGAAAAGAGGGCTTTGGGGCAGGAATCAGAAAAGATGGGTTCTGGTCTACTCTACTATTTTTGTAACCTTGGGCAAAGCATTTAACCTCTCTGGGCCTGTTTGCTCAAAGGGGGAGTGGATTAAATGATCTCTAAGTCACCTTGAAACCCTAAAATTCTATGATTTCAAGAGCGATTGAAAAGCAAATTGAGCTCCATATCTTTGGCATCATATAGATCATATGAAAAAAGTCTTTCACCTTATATGATTTACTTACATTTTTGTTATCTAAAGTCCCTCTTGCCAATGTGATTGAGGGATTTTCTCTACAAGCTAAGTGAAGTGGGCAGTCACTGTAATTTTTCAGGTAGTTTATGTAAGAAAAGGTATTTACCTTAAAATATTTTGATAGAGTGATGGAGTGAATGTGGAATTATTTGCTTCATTTATTCATTTATTTAACAAGCATTTATTAAGCACTTGCTACATGCCTAGCAATAAGCTAAAAGCTAAAGAAAAAAAAGAAACCAATCTCTGTCTTCAAAGAGCTCCTATTATGAGGATAAAGAACAAATCCACCAATAAATAAATACAGAACAACTACCAACTAAATAAACAATAATTTTTAGCTTGAGGGAAGGCAATAGGAACTCTAGGGACGAGCACTGGTTTTACATGGATGTGGAACACAACCTGAGCTTTGCAAGGAAGATATAGGGGATATATTCTAAACATAGGTACACAGCTGTGGCAGATGAAATGTCGTGTATGAGGAGAACAAGGCAGCCAATTGAGCCAGAACATTGAGTGTATGTAGGACAGTAACGTACAATAATTTTCACAAGGCAGGCTGAGTGGGTGGCATAGTGGGTAAGGACCCTAGACTTGGAAGTAGAAAGTTTTTATTTTTTTTCCCACTCATTTTCCAGTAATGTTCAATTCTTCATGACCCCATTTAGGGTTAGGGCTAGAGTGGTTTGCCATTTCCTTCTACAATTCATTTTACAGATGAGGAAACTGAGGCAAGAAGGGTTAAGTGTCTTGCCCAGGGTCACACAGCTAGTGTGTGTCTGAGACTGGATTTGAATTCATGAAAATGTGTCCTACTGAGTGTGAAGAAAAATGGATTCCAATAGTCATGGATTTGAATTCATGAAAATGTGTCCTACTGAGTGTGAAGAAAAATGGATTCCAATAGTCATGAATTTGAATCCCAGACACTTTCTACTATATGGTACAGGTCAAGGCACTTGATCTCAGTCTCAGTTTATTCCCCTGTAAAATGGGGGAAATAATATCTACCTCACAGGGCTATTGTGAAGTCCCAGTTAGATATTATGTCATAAAGCACTTCACAAATCTTGAATAATTACATAAATACTAACTATTATTGTATAGGCAGAATTGACAAGACTTGGCAACTGTGGCAGGCTAGAAGAGAGAAGGGATGATTTGGAACAGCCACTCTGGGGAGTAAGGTAGATAATTAGGGAAAAGTTCGAGGACTGCCATGCTGCAGTGAGGGCTTAGTTGAGATCAGACAGCATGAACTTGGAGTGAAGCCTGATTGTGCGATTTCCCTACAGAACTACTATTCAACAAGAGATAAGTATGGAGAAGGCAGAAGGGTCACATGGGATTAAGGTTTGTCAGAGAAGTGAGGGAGGATAGGGCAAGAGAACAAGGTATCCACACGTAGAGTGTATTAGTTGAACTGGTTAACTATAGGAGAGAGAAGGAAATGGCAAACCACTCCAGCATCTCTGCTACAAAAACATCAAATGGGGTCATGGATAGTTGGAAACAATTGAAAAGAGAAAGAGAAGGCAGGATAGTGAAATCAGAGCCTGAGAAATGACTGTTGAGCCATAATGATGAAGGAAGGTTGTAGAAAAAGCAAAAAGGGGCAAGGCATAGAGCTGATCCTTCTCTTGATTCAGGTTTTTTTGTGGGAGATTCATTTATTGCAGGGTGGGGAGAAGGGGTCATGAGAGAAGCAAGACTGGAGAGATTAGCTAGGGAGCCAGTGTCTTCTGCAGGGATAAGTAGTAGAAGATAAGAGTAAAAGAGGAAATGTTCTAGGATAAAACAACATTTGTTAACAGTAGATTGGGAATATCCAAAAGGCATTGTTGAAAGAGGGGGATCTGACTTGATGGGAACTAGGAGAGATAGGCTTGTGGCAGATGAGGATGAGGGAATGAAGAGTAGGAACTATGGAGGAGCATGTTTTTCCATAGGCAGTTGGTGATTGTTTTTTTTTAAATTTTATATTACTAAATCTTAAATACACAATAAGAAGAAAAAAGAAACATTATAAACTTAAATACAAAATTTTTAAAAAAGCATTATGTGCACAAAAAATGTAAAATGATTCAAAATATAAAGCAATGAATTTCAATTTCAAGAAAGTCTATTGAATAAATACTACATGTGTGGAGAGCTGTGCATCTTTTCTTTGCTTCCTTATATGTTTTCTTTTTTCTCTGCCTTCCCCCTTCCTCCCCTGCCACAATTGTGTGTGTGTGTGTGTATGTGTGTATGTGTGTGAGATGTTTGCCAATTAAAGGATTTGGAGGAAGTACTTTTTGCCTAGGACTATGATCCTTAGGAGTTCTGTGAATGATAGAGCATAGTGACAGTTTAAATTATCTCAAAAACTACCCCATTCTCCACTTCACAATGTGTACATATAAGCATAACTTGGACCACACTAAATTATTTCTTATTCGCTGCTGATTTTTAAAAAATGAAAACAGTACATGTCCACTAGACTGCCCTGAAGGGTCACAAAATGATCACAGTATGATTCTTCATGGGGAGATCATTTTTGTGAGTATTCATCCAACTCCATGCTTTGTCTCCATAGGATGTAAGTTGAGAATGTATTAGGAGCTTTATCTACACAACATAAGAGCAAGTTTGAAATTTGTCAGTTATTGAGTTAACTAGCTCCATGTAAATGATCAGGATGAATGTTTCAGGTAACTAAAAAATCTACTAACTCAAACCCAAAATGGGAATTTGGACGTGAAATTATCCAGGCTACCTGTCTCCATTGATTCAGACAATTATAGAAACGTTCATTGAATATGTGCACATAGCACAGAGTGAAGCAGAGACTGGACCAACCAGACAATTTACTGGAATGAAAGATGAATTAGTTGTTTGGGTATGATGCATTTTTTCATTAATAGAAATTCATTTAACATGGCACTGGGATCTTAGAATAATAAATCTTGTATGCTCCTTTTCAGGATGCCCTTAGAAAAGCTGCTTTTCATTCTTTGGGAGCTATTAGGAAGTCACAATGAATGAAAACACTGCATTTTCCCAAATTATCTTTCTTGGAAAGTCTTTCTAAATTAGGTCATGTTTCCATCCTGACTTTGTTTTGATGTAATATTTCAGTGTTAGGTGGGTTCCAGTGATATACATTTACTAATGATATTGCTTAGTATCCTGGGATTCTTCTGGCAGGAAAAAAGTAAGGAAGGGAAGGAAGGAGAAAAACAAAGGAAGATAGAAAAAAGAAGAATCTAGAACACTAAAAGTTATTCCCACTTATTTTTCAGAACCACGCAATATTTTTTATACTCTTTTTATCCATGGATATGATATGGACTGATTTACAGTTTCTAAATTTAATCTGAGTTCAGAAGCAATTTCTTGCATTATTACCCTTATGAAAAACTAAGCTTTATTTCACCTGGACTTATGATACTGCCCCTAGTATAAACATGCCATGTTGGTACACCATTAATTTGTAGTATGTCCCATAGGATGCTGGGGACTTTTCATCAAATGTCCTCTGGGCATAGACCATTCCAACTAACACTGATGGCACTATTGCTCATAACAGTGAGTTATTCAGAGAAAGCATGAAGTAGCAGAAAGAATTCTGGGTCTGGAGTGAGAAGATATGGATTTGAATCTTGCCTCTGCCACTTATTTGCTGCATCAACTTAAGCATCAAATATGCTTCTTTAAACTTCAATTTCTTTGTCAATAAAGTGTGGATAATTAAATTTATATCATAGGGCTTGGGGTTATTAGTATAAGTATTCCAGTGATATTTGCTGTCTCCCACATATATACCATTCCTTCTTCTCTCTCTATGGCTTTGTACAGACTGTCTTCATGCCTCAAATGAATTCCTTCCTCTCTTGCACCTCTATCCAATTACTATGTATTTCCTTCATATCTATTTTGTATTTACTTATATGCATACATAGGGCAGCTAGGAGGCATGGTGGATAGAGCACTTCCTGAGTTCAAATCTGGCCTCAGTCACTTAGGAGCTGTGTGACCCTGGGCAAATCATTTTACCTTGTAAAACGTCATTTTATCTGTAAAATGAACTAGTGAATGAAATGGCAAACCACTCCAAGAAAACCCAAATGGAGTCACGAAGAGTCAGACATGAATGAAAAATTACAAATATGTATACTGTATGCTGTTCCCTAAGATTGAAAGTAAACTCAAGGGTTCTTTTCTCCCCAGAATTTAGCAAAGGATCTAGTACCTTGAAGGCACTTCACTAATAAGTTACTGTGTATATGATATTGTCACAACCAAAATATTTTACTTCTGTATCTAAAAATTTTACTGAAGTAAATGAAGTGGGCCAGCTAGGTGGCACAGTGGACAGAACACTGGACCTGGAGTCAAGAAATCCTGAGTTCAAATCCTGCCTCAGACTGTTTACTAGCTGTGTTACCCTGGGCAAGTCAATTCACTTGTTTGCCTCGGTTCCTTTAAAATGAGGAGAAGGAAATGACAAACCATTCTAATATCTTTGCTAAGAAAAATCCAAATGGGGTCACAAAAAAGTTGAACATGATTAAAACAATTGAATAACAAAATGAAATAACCTTTAATAGCATCTCCTCCCATGTACCTTTCTTATATTTTCCAAACTAAATAGTTTCAATCTCTTTAACCTTTTATTATAACACACTATTTCTAGACCCTTTATCATCATATCTAACCCTGTCTAGACACACTATGGTTTTCTTTTTTTTTGGGGGGGGGATAATTTTCAATCAATTAAATAAAACTTATCAAATGTTTGTTTGCAGGACACTGTGGTAGTTTCTATTAAAGGGTTTATGATCAAGTAAAGGCAATAAAACATGGTTGGTCGGTTGTTGTCTCTCATTCTTGAAGAGGACCAAAATGACATCACTATGCTAGAGTCAAGTTTCGGTGTGTCTGACTGTGACTGATCAGACCAAAATGAGCTTGGAATGCTCTACTGCAGGTCGGAGAAAAATAGTCCATGTGAACTTTTGGGGCAGATTCTCCAAATTTGCTCATCCTGCATTTCTTTTGAGCTGTTTCAATTCTGCTTCTGTGATGCGACATCCTGTGCTAAGTTGTCCTGTGCCAATATCTCATGTCACACAATCAATTCCAAAGTTCTTAAGAGAGACTTTGAGAGTGTCCTTGTATCTCTTCTCCTGACCACCGTGTGAATGCTTACCCTATGTGAGTTCTCCATAAAATAGTGTTTTTGACAAACATACATTTTACATTTGAAAAATGTGGCCAACCCATCAGAGTTATGCCCTCTGAAGCAGAGTTTGAATGGTTGGCAGTTTAGTTCAAGAAAGGACCTCAGTGTCTGGTATCTTATCCTGCTAGATGATCTTCAGAATCTTCCTAAGACAATTCAAATGGAAGTGACTCAGTTTCTTGGCATGGCGTTGATATACTGTCCAGGTTTCACAGGCATACAACAAGGAGGTCAGCACAATGATTCTGTAAACCTTCAGTGTGTTAATCAGTATGGCAAAGTATGAATCAGTTCTTCGCTGCTTGTGCTAATTTTGGCCTAACAATTAACACCAAGAAAACACAGCTCTGTCAGCCACCACCACATCATCCATACGTGGAACCATCAGTTGAAACAAATAAGAGAAGTTTTGAATGCTGTGGCTTGGTAGTGTACTTTCCAGGGATGCATGCATTGATAATTAGGTTAACATAATAATTAGGTTACCTTGGTAGTGTACTTTCCAGGGATGCACCCATTGATAATTAGGTTAACATACACATCGCCAGAGCTAGCTCAGTGTTTTTGAGTCTTTGAAGGAAAGTATGGGAGAGAAGAGATGTTAGACTGACTAACAAACTGAAGGTCTACAGACCTGTTGCCCTGACTTCATTGTCGTATGCCTGTAAAATCTGGACAGTATACTGGCAATAAAACATATACGCAAATTGTCACAATACTAAGTGTAATGTGTTTTGACCAGATAAACTATCTCCTAGTGGGTATTTAAAGAACTGCCTGATATGATATTCACCATCTTTGGAAGATCATGGAGAACAGGAGAGGTACTGCAAGAATACCATGGATAAATGACCCCATTTTAAAGTAAAGAGAAAAAGAATGCCATCATTAGGCCAGTAAGCTTGACTTTCCTTCTTGGTAAAGTTCTAGAACATATTAAAGGAATGGTTAGGGAACATCTGAAGAAGGAAATAATTATTATCAAGTCAATGCAATTTTGTTTGGAATAGGTTATGTTAGACTACCTTTGTTTCCTTTTTGGAGAGTATTGCTAAAATGATAGGTCAGAGGAAAGCTATAGAATTTACTGAGGTTTTTAGCAAAATAAATGATAACTTCTGTTATTCTATTCTTGTAGAAAATATGAAGAAAGCTAAATTATGCTACAATTAGGTAGATTTTGAACTGGTTGGATGACTAGATCCAAAGAGCAGTTATTAATAGTAAACTTTTGAATAGGTCTCCAATGGAATATTCCCAAGATCTGCACTGGGTCCAATACTGTTTACCATTTTTATCAATGACATGAATAAAGGCACAGATGGCATGCTCATGAAATATGCAGCTGAAACAAATCAGGAAGGAATAGCTAGCATACATGATGACATTCAGAATTCAAAAAGATTTTGACAGGCTAGAACTTTGGCATAAACAGAATAAGGTAAAATTTAATAGAGATCAAATAGGATTTCATTTGGGTTCAAAAAACATACCAGATGGTGGAGGCAAGGCTAGACCATAGCTTATAGACCAAAGATCTGAGGATTTTTGTGAACTACAAACTCGATATAAACCAATAGTGTTTTGGCAGCCAAGAAAACTAATGTGATTTTAGGTTGTACCAAGTGAATCATATAATCTAGGACTAGGGCAGCTAAATGGTACAGTGTGTAGAACACTGGTCCTGGAGTCAGGAACTCCTGAATTCAAATCTAGTCTTAAATGCTTACTAGTTGTGTGACCCTAGACAATTTACTTCTGTCTGCCTCAGTTTCTTCCACTGTAAAATGGAGGTAATAATAGCATCTGTCTCCCAGGCTTGTTGTGACAATGAAATGAGAAAATATTTTCAAAATGTTTAGCATGTGCCTGGTGAATGGGAAAGGTTAAAACTTCTCAGCCCATAAGTTTTCTTGTGGGAGCAAGCTGGAGTTTCAGCTTCCCCCTTCCCCCTTCTATCCCCCTTCTTTACTACTGCCACATCAGCATTAGGCCTCTTCATGAGTCTTTCAACCTCCACCCTTGTTTGCCACACCCTTATCAGCATTAGGCCCTTTAGAGGCTTTCACCGTCCACCCATGCTGGCCACTTTTGCTCCTCCTTCCCTTTGGCATTTGCCAATAAGGAAATAAACAATACCCCGGTTCCCTGCCTGCCTCCCAGCCAATAGGGGATAGTGGCAGGCTTCTTTGTTATTTGCCATTGGGGGAGATTTTCATGGAAGACTTAAGCCCTCCTCCCAGCCAATGGGAGAAGAGACAGCGGTGGGAGGGAGCTTGACTGCATTAGGGTATAAATTCTTGTTCCTGCTTCTGTAACATGCCTCTTTTCCCTGATCCACCATGGAGAGGACCAACCTCTTCCTGTGGAAGAAGAGAATAAAAATTTCCTGTTTTTATCCCAAGAAACCTTTCTGTTCTTGATTAAATTTTTAATGGGGTTTTTCACCCCACACATTGATAGGTGCTTAATAAATTTAGTCTCATTCACCATCTATAATAACATTACTGTACACTACCCTTATCAGACTACATTTGAAGTACTGTGTTCAGTTTGTGGTACTACATGATAGGCAAGATATTGATAAATTGTCCAGAAGAGGACAGTCAGCACAGTGAAGGGTTTTGAGTTCATGTGAACTGGGGAGTGTTTAATATAGATAATAGAAGACTTGGGATGGTGGAGGTCATGAAAACTATCTTCAAGTATTTGAAAGACTGTCATATGGAAGAGGGATTAGTCTTGATCTGTTTGGTTTCAGAGGGAAGAATTAGCATCAAAGAGCAGAAATTGAAAAGAGGCTAATTTAGCCTTTGTGGCAACTATGCAACCTTGGAATGGATTATCTCAAGAGGTAGTGAGGTCTTCAAGCAAAGTCGACATGGCCATTTGCTGAATGTGTTGTAGAGGGGATTCTTGTTTAGGTGTGCAGTGGGTTACGCAGCTTCTGAGGTCCTTTCCAAATTGAAATATCTGTAATTTTGTGGAGAGATAGAGAGGGGGAGAGGGAGAAGAGAGAGAGAGGGGAGAAGAGATGGGAGGGGAGAAAAACTGTACGTGTGTGGTGTGTGTGTATGTGTGTGTGTGTGAGAGAGAGAGAGAGAGAGAGAGAGACAGACAGACAGACAGAAAGACAGAGATAGAGAGACAGAGAGAGACAGAGAGAGAGAGGTAGGGGAGGCAGGCATAACTACTGAAATGTAGGGATCACTTCTAACTGGGAGAATTAGGGAAGTTTTTATGGAAGGAGGTGACACTTTAGCTGGGCCTTGAGGAAAATAGATTTCAAAAGACTGAAGTGTGGAGGAATTTCACTCCAGGCATAAGGGACTATATATCCAAATTTATGGAGGTAGGAGAAGGCAGAATAAGTTCAGGGAATAGCTGACTACATTTTGGTCAGAATGCAGAGTGATTGAAAAGAAGTTGTGTAAATAAGGCTGGTCAAAGACAGTGGGATCTGACTCTGGACTCTTGCAGACCAGGATAAGAAGTTAACAGAAGCCAAAAAAGAGTTTACAGATGGTATTAAGCCAGAATAGATAGGTGTTAGATGACAAAATTGGGATCCAAGAAGATTCTGGTAGTCTTAAACAGGGGTTTCTAACTTGTTTTCTTTTTTCTACTTATATTTATTTTAAATATTTAAAAATATTGAATTTTATTTAAAATTTTATTTAGTTTATTTAAAAATACTTGATAACTATATTTTAGCATAATTGGTTTCCTTTGTAATCACATATATGTTATTTATGAATTTAAGACCCTTATTCTGAGAAGGGACCCACAGACATCACCAGACTTCAAGATGATTGATCTTGGACACAATAGAGGTTAGGAACACGTCTCATCTATAAAGTTGGGTCAAATTTAATAAAATAGCATTTAATAAATTTAAATGTAAAGTTGCAAATTGACTCCAAAGAGTCAACTACACAAGTATAAAATGGGGTAGATATAGCTAGAAAATCATTCATGTGAAAAATAACAGTTGCTTTAGTGGATTATAAACTTAAGATGGGTCAATATGAAAAAATGCTAATGTAATTTAGAGAGTAGCACTAAGAGGAGAATTATTTTTTGCGGACACTTTTCAAACCTACTATTATAATTTCAGCTCTTTAAATACAGGGACTGAGTTGTCTTTGATCCTTATCACTTATCAGGCTGCCTTGCACATACTCATCATTTAATAAATGTTTGTTCTTGAATGTTATATTCTGTCCTAGTCAGATTAAAACTGGAATATTGTGTACTCTGGGTGCCCCATTTTAAGAAGCTATATTTTACAAACTAGAGTGGGTCAAAAGGAGGGTGAAGAGGATGGTGCAAGATCTTGGAACCAGGCCAGATAAGGATTGGTTAGAAGAATAAGGAATTGTTAGTTTGGAAAAGAGAACTTTAGGAGCATGACACTATCTTCAAACAAAGGGAGAATTGTCCTGTGGAAGAGAGAATTGTTCTGCCTGGTCCTCAATTGCAGAAAAAGTATCAGTACTTGGTGGAAGCAACAGAGACAGATTTCGGTTTTGTGTAAGAAAAACAATCCCTGAGAACTAGAGCTATTTAATGATAGAATGGGTAATTATTTGAAATAGCCAGTCCCTTAACACTGAAGGTCTTCAAGTGGAGGAGAAGTGGCTACTTGAAGGCACAATGGGAGAGTGTATTCCTTTTTAGCTCTGGGTTAAACTAGGTTTAACCTCTGAGGTTCCTCCCAGTTCTCACTGTCAGTGATTCTATTCTGTAGCTAACAGAGATCTATCAAAGGTAATTGTTCAGGTAAATCACATGAACAGAAATAGCTTAAGGAGATTGCTCTGGAATCTCTTTTCGGAGTGGACTAAGAAAGGGAGAGACAGTAGTTTAAATAAGAAGAAAAAAAAGGTAATTTAATTCAAATTATGGCAGTGGAAGTGGGAAGAAGAGGAATTATAAGAGATACATAGCCTATGATCCAAACACCTCCAAAACCTTCTTGTACTTGGGTTCATATTAATAACATTTTAATTATGTCTGACTCATGTTCCCCCATTTGTTAGAAAACTAAGATTGGCTAAAATGATTGAAGGAGAAAGCAACAAATGTTGGAGGAAATGTGGAAAAATTGGGATACCATTCATTATTGGTGAACCATTTTGCAGAGCAATCTGGAATTATACTCAAAGAGATATTAAACTGCCTATACCCTTTGACCCAGAAATACTAGGTCTATTTCCAAAGATGATTAGGGAAAAAAGGAAAAGAACCTATATGTTTATTTATAAATTATTTATAATTATTTCTAACAGCTCTCTTTGTGATGGCAAAGAACTGGAAATTGTGGGGATACCTGCCAACTGGGGAATGGCCAAATAAGTTGTGGTATGGGATTGTGATGGAATACTATTGTGCTATAAGAAAAGACAGGTAGGATGATTTCAGAAAAAAACATGGACAAAATAATGAAGAACAAAATGAGCAGGACCAACAGAATGTTGTATACAGAAATAATATTGTTTTAAGAACAACTTTGAGCAACTATGTCATTTTGACTATTATAAATTCCCAAATTAACTACAAAAGACATATGAAGAAAGATGCTGTCTGTATCCAGAGAAAGAATTGATAAATAGAATTATGTATAAAATGATTTTGCATACACACATATTTGTGTCTAATCGTAGCCATCTCTGGGGTGGAGGGGCTTAGGGAAGAAAAGAAATTTACATTATAAATTCATGATATATTTAAAAGCAAGCTGTACATAATAGATTTTCAATTTCATGTGCAATCATATTTTTATTATACTACTATGTTATGGAAATAGTAATTTCATTTCTTAAATTTAAAGTAAAATAAAATTTTAAAGAAGTTAATAAAGGTTTAAGGATTTATTTGCTTATTACGTGTATGGATCTAGGTTGAAATAGTAAAATAATTATAACAAAAATAGAAAAATAAGTGAAGGAGCAGAAAATGATGTTAGCTAAGTTCTTAAATGTCCTTCTAATGCCTTCCTTCTCTCTTCCTCCCATCTTTGTCAAAAAAAAGTTGTAAAATTAGCCCCTCCAAGTTTCACATCTCTGACAAGAGAAGTCATGGATTGGCTCAATCTTTTATTGTAGCTGAAGTACACACCTGGGCAAGGAGTAGCATGGCTGAAGGCCTTTAGTGCAGGGTGGAGTCTGTGTTCACAATTGTATCCTTTCCCTGTTCATCTCACTTGTGTATACAGTCTATGGTTCATTTCTCTCCATATGGCTCCCAGTTACACTGTCTCCATGGAGGTCCTGGTTTGGCTTAGCTTGTTGTTTCTAATGGTCCTTGAAGTAGGAAAGATAACTATTACCATCCCTGCCCCCTTCCATCTTCGTGGTGGGGAAAAAAAATCAACAAAACAAAATAAATTTGTCTCTATCAAAGACAGCTAGACGTTGTACTTAATTGCACTTGGGTCCAACACTTGAGCTCAAACATGGCTTCAGACAATTTCTGAGCTGAGTGACCCTAGGCAAATTACTTAATGGCTGTCTGCCTCAGTTTCCTCATCTGTAAAATGGGTATAGTAATAGTATCTGCCTCACAGGGTTGTTGTAAGGATTGAATGAGATAACACAAGTGAAGTGCCTTGTAAGTCCTCAAGTGCTATATAACTTCTCTTACTGTTCTTTTTACCCCTTGCTTACCGCTATCAAGAGGAGGACAAGAGCGATTTCCATTGTCTTTCTGGCAGAGAAAAACTTTATGCACAGTGAGCTTCTCTTCCTTTCAGAGGGGCAGAAAAACCAGTTCTAGATATTTCAGCAACAAGATGGACAGAATTTGGCAACTAACTGAGTATGTGGCATGAGGAAGGAGGATAAATATGCAATCCATCATTTAGAGTAAAGAGTCATGCTGAAGATGTGTGACTGGGAAAATGTTGAATTTACCTGTATACCCAGGGAAGCTAGGAGTAAAGATGGATTTAAAGGGAGGAAGGAAAGGTGATGAGTTCAATTTAGGACCTATTTGAGGTTGAGGTGTCTAATAGGTAGTTAGGGACTGGAACTGGGTAGTAAGTAGAGATAGACTTGGTAGGCACATGCATAAAGTGGTCATTTAAACCATGTAAGTCTGTATTTTCCTGGTTAAAGTTCTTCTTTCTTTTTGCTTTAAGTTCATTATTTCAGCTCATTGAATTTTTTTTATTTAAATTTTGATTGTGATGGCGAGGTGGCACAGTTAATAGAGCATCATCCTAGAGTCAGGAGGACCTGAGTTCAAATCCAGCCTCAGATGCTTAGCACTTACTAGCAGTCTGACCTTGGGCAAGTCACTTTAACTCTAATTGCCCAGACCACTCACCTCCAAAAAGTAAAAACAAAACAAAACAAAACAAAAAAACCCACAAAAAAAAACCCCACAAAAAAAAACCCCACAAAAAAAATTGATGTTGCTACCTAACAAAGGAGCTTATAAATCATCCAAATTTATCTCCCATCTGCAAATATGATAAGAATGATGAGTGCCAACAGGTTTCTCATCATATCTTGGAAACATATTCTGGAAAGATAGCATTCCTCTTAGTCAAGTCAGTTCCATATATGGCTGCTTTGATCTCCCTCCAAAGAGAGTCATCAAAAGCTATCACTTTTTCCTAAGGGTCACAATCAGATTTTTCCCATTCTCATATTCCCAGTCTCATATTCCCACTTGAAAATATGAGAATAGAACTTGGAAGAGAGACCATGAAAAGTTGAAGATTAGTTATGCCTTATCTCAAATCTGGCATCTGATATCTCTAAAATGAGGAGACTATATGAACTCAGAGGTCTCTTTCAATTTCAAATCTGTCATCTTGTGATCTTCCTCTTGATTGTAAGCTCCATAAGGACAGGACCACAAATCCCCTATAACTTAACATAGTGACTTGCCCAAAACAGGTGCTAAAATTTATTTGTTGAATGAGTAAAATATCTGATTTTTTTCTGTCCCATAGATTGACTATGAATTGATCCTGATTCAGGAATTTTTTCCTAGTTCATAGATGGATTAATTTGCATTTACTTCATGACCTTGAATTGTGGATGAGGAATATTTAGCAAGCCTAGAAGAATCTCTTGTTAATGGAATGTAGTATTGCTAATGTATAGGGGAAAATGACTTTGTCAATCCACCCATCTCCCTTAAGAAGCAAGTCAATAGCCATAACAATTTTTTAAGGAAAAACTTAACTTGTAGTAGCTCATCCTCCAAATAAAATATTATTCACTGTACTTGGAGTCTAGATTAGATCTAATATTGTGTTTCTTTTAGCCTCTCCTTTTCCAGTTATCTTTTCATTCAGTTTTCCTCACTCTGGAGAACTTTGCTTTTTTTTTTTTTTTTTTTTTAGTACTGAGTTAACATGCTTAGAAAATGTGTGGCACTACAGACTTCTCTGTAGTGTTTATAGATGTAATCAGAATCTCAGAAAGAAACAGAACTATTTTTTTTAACAGAGGGAGCAGAGATAATCAAATATGCATGAAAGGAGAGAAGAAAGTGAGTGATAGGGATAGAAAAACAACAGCTACAGAAAATGAAAAGAATATATGGGTTGAAATAAGTAATAACCAAAGCCAGGTTTTCTTTCAGTAATTGTATCCTGGAATACCAAATGGAAAACCCAACTTTGGCAGCAGTTACTCTTAGCGACTAGAGAGGAGTTGAATAAAGTTTTACACAACAGAGTGTCAGATGTCTTTAGTTTCACTTAACTGTCACTAACACCACCCACACTACAATAATTTGATGTCGTTGGCTCAACAAAGCTGCTCTCATGATTGAGCTAAAGTTAGAAGTGTCCATTCCTGTTAAGTGCACTCTGGGGCTAAGACATGCCAATGGAGTATTCAGACAATGTTGACATTCCCATCTAGGCACTGAAGTCAGTGAAGGCAGACGTCTGGAATTAGTCTCCCCATCCTGTGGTCAGGGATAGTCTGGTGACAATTTCAGGAAAGTGCTATGTGTACTCTAAGAAAAAGAAATCAGTGGCATTTCTGTACAGAGAAAACTGAATTATTTAAGTCAATGTTTCATGAGTGTGTGTGGGGGTGTGTGTGAGAGAGAGACAGACAGACAGACTGAGGACAGACAGACAGGGAGTCTTTTGGCAGTCTGGTGAAGTGTATGGACTCTTTCTCAGAAGAACATTTTTAAATAATTGAAGGAAATGCTGAATTTCAGTTAATGGTCAGTGAAAATAAAGATGTAATTATTTTCTCCCTCCAACTTATACCTCTTGAAATCTATCCATGGGAGAACAGGGACCCCAGGTTAAGAATCTCTAGTTTAATTACTCAAAATAGGCCTGTATGTTTAGATATGTTTGCTTATGAGAAACAGCTGGAATATTTTCTTCAAGGAGAATTTCAGTTTGCCTATGGGGTCAGCAGCGCACTTGCCTGCCGGCTCTAGCAGGAGTAGACATATGGAATTAATTTGCCCATTGTGGGGACAAAGGAATCTTTAAACACCTAGCTCAACGGGGGAGAATGGAAGTAAAAAGGAGAGGTATTCTAAGTTGAAAATAAGGAAACTCACATTCTAGCTTCTGATCCAAGTTCCTTCCATAGGACAAGAGCCTAGGAAGGCATTGCCCTTTGCATCAGGGGCTAAGATGGGGTTAGAAGATAGTTCTGTCTGACTCAGCAGCAGCAGCAGTTAAAGAAGGTCCATTTAGATATCTCAAGTGCATCTGGAGTTGGTTGAAAAAAATTTATTAGTTATTAATCTTTTATTAAGAATCTACTATGTGTAATGTTTAGGAATACATAGAAAAAATGAATCAGGCCCTGATAAGATTGTTTTCATACCTCTCTGAGATCTATGCCTGACTCTAAATTTTCTCTACCACATGCCCCATCAGAATCTTCTCCTCCATCCCTCACACCCTCTACCTTTTCAACTTTCGTCGTGTGCTATCTTCTCTCATTAGACGGTAACCACCTTGAGGTCAGGGGCTATCCTCCTCTCATTTCTACTGCCAGGGTTTACAACATAGTAAGCCCTTGTTGACTTGACCTGAAAGAGTCTACATTCTATTGGGACAAGTCAACATCTGTGTGTGTGTGTGTATGTATGTGTGTGTGTGTATGTGTATATAATATATACTAAATAAATACACAGTAATTTGAATGAGGAGGTACTAGCAGGTGAGATGTCTAGGAAAGAACTCAAGCACAAGATGGCACACTAACTGAGCTTTGAAGGGAATCAGGTATTCTACAAGGCAGAAGTGAGGAGTGAGTGCATTCCAGGTTTGGGGAGGGGGAGTAGAGCTAGCACAAAGGCACAAAGATGGCCAAAAAGATTGGGATGCTTTCTGCATCTGGCCTCACTGTAACTAGTGATGCTCTGCAGAACAGTTACAGCATGAACCAAATCAGTCAGAGAGTGGAAATAATCAAAGGAAACTTCAAGCCATAAGAAAAAATTTATCATATAAAAAACATTGATTAGGTATTTATAGAAAAGGCTTTGTACTAGCTGGGAACACAATGATGAAAGATGTCATTGTCTTCGGCTTGAAAGTCTCACCCTAATTTTATAAAAAGGGGAGGTAGGGGGCACAGTAGACAAGAATGACAGGCCTCAAGTCTGGCCTCAGACCCTTACTAGCTCTGTGACCCTGTGCAAGTCACTTAACTCCATTTGCCTCAGTTTCCTCATCTCTAAAATGAACTGGAGAAGGAAATGGCAAACTACACCAGCATCTTTGTCAAAAAAAAAACCCAAATAGGTGTTACAAAGAGTCAGATACAACTGAACAATGAATACAAGTATTATTATCTATGTTTTATAGATGTGGAAACAGGTTCAGAAAAAATTAAGTGATTTACCAAGGGTCACGTGACTAGAAAGTAGCTGAACTGGGACTCATACCTATATCATCTGATTACTAGTCCAGAACTTTATCCAATTTAATTTGATGCAAGTAACATGTATTAGAAGCTTACCATATGCAAAGGACTGCATGAAGCCTGGAAATGCAAGGATAAAAAATGACAACATACTTACTGTCAAGGGACTTACAAGGAAATAGAAATGAAATGACATATTCATAAATAAATATAAAATAAGCTAAGATATTATAAGAGAAAAGGAGAAATTCAGATGAAATGTACTAAGAAAATTGGAAGAGGGAAAGATCACATTCAGCTTGGAAGATGACCCAGGAGGTTCTATTGATTATATCAATTAAACTAATAGTCACCAATGTCTTCATGATGGCCCTTCGTCACCTTTGGTAAACACTTCATCTTGTGGTCTAGTATTTTGGAATCTTCCTTTCTTTGAGCTATTGTCATTGTCATGATCATCATGATCTACAAAGGGATGTAAAGTCTTGTATACTCTCCAAATGCTTTCAGGATGATGTGGCTCATTTATTCTTTTAATGATGAGATATTCCTTCATTGTAAGATTCCATCCTCTTCATGTACAATATTTTGCAGATGACCTTATATAATTAGCAAGTGTTATACTTGCATGCTATGTCTCTTTAACTGACAAGGAGCTCCTATATTTCCTGATTGTGGTGGTTTCTAGACTTCTTTGATTTGTCTCTAAAATGACTAAAAAAAAAAATCAGTTAAACCTCTACAAACGTCAATATCATTATACTGATCCACTTCTCAGTTTTCAGAGTCAATTGCTTATTTAAAGAGGTTGGGTTAAAACTGTTGCATTTTTGTGAAATTTCTTCTTTCTCTATTTTCCCTGCTTTTATGTTTTTTTTTTTAATTTATTTACTTTCAGTTTACAACATTCAGTTCCACAGTCCCTTGAGAAATATATGGAATGCTTCATGAATTTGTGTATCATCTTTGTGCAGGGGCCATACTAATCTTCTCTGTATCATTCCAATTTTAGTATATGTGCTGCCGAAGCAAGTGCTGTATGTTGTTTTTTGACCTTTGATCAGTCAATTTTCTGACTGCAGATGAGTAATTCTGAAAAGATTCCCATATTGGTAACTTTTTTCTCTTGTATGCTAAAACTAGTTGATTGAATTTTTTAAATGATTTTCAGAGCTTCCATGTCCATTGTCCTCTGACCCTCTTCTTGTATTCATGATATATAGACATGAAGCTTCTGGGTAGTTACTATATATTTTTTATACCAAACTACTTATATTTTCAAAGCAGTATTCTCAGTCTTCCCCCATTGCCCATCTTCATATTGAAGTCTCAACATGTCAAGATTTACTCAGTTTGGAGTAGTGGTTCTTAAATCTAGGGTCCATGGACTCCTTTAGGATGATGAAAATTATATTTTAATTTCAATAGAATTGGCTTCTCTTGTATTCCTTTTTTTTTAAATTACGCATTTAAAATTATTCCAAGAAGGGGTTCATACCCTTTATCAGATTGCCAAAGGGGTCCATGATATAAATAAGCTCAAGAACCTCCCTTGTCAGTTTCTTCCTAGAATTCTTCTTCTCCATCTTTTCCAACACATGTTGACATTCAAGATGCAATTATAATTATATTCATAGGTTTTTTTTTCTAATACTCACTGTGAATACTTCAAGGTGAGAAGACCAAATGTTCTAGGATATATTTCTTGAGGCCTCTTGGCTCACAATATAACCAATCCCACCAAGTTCTTTTTTTTTTCCCTTTTGAAGAACTTTTGAGCTAGCTGTCCTTCCATTTATCTGTAACTTTTTGGTGTCTTTTATTTTATATTAAGAGTGTCAATATGGATGCAATTTAGTTCCTCAGGAATCAACTCTTCATTCACTAGGCAAAGATCTCAGGTTAAGAACACAAGAAGTTAAATGATTATTCTTAGAGGATCTCAAATTTTGTGATTCTTCCTACCTTATCCTTTTCTCCCTTCCCCCTATGACTTCACCACTATCACTTTAGGAGCAGACTAGGGCTAGCTTTAAAGAACTGAAATAAAACCCTTTTTATACTTCATGACTTACCATGACCAAAAAATTCCTGACCTGATGTGATAAGAGTCTCCATATTTACCTAACTTGATTATTGGACAGTAGATACTATCTACCATAATTTGTTTCCAACACTGTGCTTGGCCTTCCCATCTTCATGTTATATTTATCCTAAGTTTTCTTTTAGTTTAAATAGTTCCAGTTACTTTAATTGATTGCCAAATAACATGATTTAAATTCTTCCCTCTCCCCTCCCCTCAATGGCCATTTTACTTTAGCTTCATTCTGGCTATCTATTGGCCCTATTTGAATATGATATAAAGAAAAGAACATGATATTTCAGATGGGATTTGATGAACAGTGGAGAATGGGGCACTCTTATCTTGTGTTTTAGATCCTGCATATATTTATTAACTAAGACAGTGATCATATTACTTTTTGACAACATGATCGCACTATCGATTCACACTGAGATTGTAATTCACTAAAATCCTTTTGTCTTTCCCCCCATGAACTACTTCAGTCTTCCTTGGATGGCATGAACATTTGCCATTAAAGAACTATGAAATTAATTTAGCTAATATTATGTAACTATTCAATTACTACTTTTATACTGCAAGAATCTGTGATTTCACTGGAGATTCAGGGTTCATAGAATCATAGGAAGAGACCCCAGAGATCATCTAGTCTATACCCACCTTTGTTTTACAGATGAGGAAACTAAGGCCCCGAGAGGTTCAGTAAATTGCTGAACATCACACAAGGAGGAAGCATAAGAGGAAGACTGCACCAGGTCCTCTGATTACAGAAGTAGATTTCAATTCATCTATGCCTTTGTGACTTACTGTGACTGAAAAAGTCATTTACTTGTACCCAACCTCTCTGGCCTGACTGGTCCTTGTTTTTTCAGGCATACAAGGCAATTCACCACAGGGACTTTCCAGGAAGAGTCTTGAACTTGGTGGGAATTGCTAAAGCTTGGGGCAGCTAGGTGGTACAATGGATAGAGCACAGATTCTGGAATCAGGAAGACCTGAGTTTAAATATGGCCTCAGACACTTACTAGCTATGTGACCATGGACAAATCATTTCACCCAGCTTTTCTCAGTTTTTTTATCTGTAAAATGAGCAGGAGAAGAAAATGGTGAACCACTCCAGTATCTTTGCCAAAAAACCCCAAATGGGATCATGAAGAGTCAGACAGAACTGAAAAACACCTGAGCAACAACAGGTTAAAGCTTGAGCTCCATCTGTGTAGCCTTTGAAAACTCAGGATCATTTCCATACCATAATTAGTCTCAGAAGAGGATTTTAATGTGTTATATTTCTATAATTAATATTAAAAAATTAGACTGACCTGGCCTAATTTGCCTAAAGCAGAGAGTAATTTCATGATGTGTGAACCTTCTTTTCAGAAATAGGTGGTGGTACACATCTTAAATAATCAAATCCACTCATTGCACACTGTCAGACTGTTGAGAATTTTGGCTGACGTTAGCTCCTTCATTATAAACATATATGATGTCCTGCCCACAGAAGGATCCCAACAGCTATCTACTGATTGTGAGAGTGGCAGCTGTGGGAAAGGCACTGAACAGTTTGTGCCTGAGTAACATTTTTCTCAGGGGAAACTAGTCAAAAACTGCATCAACAAGTCATAAGAGGAAGCATGGTATAAAGGAAAGAATGTAGAGGTTGTTGTGATTGTTTAGTTGCGTGTGACTCTTCGTGACCCATTTGGGGTTTTCTTGGCAAACATATGGAGTGGTTTGCCATTTCCTTCTCCAGCTCATTTTACAGATGAAGAAACTAAGGCAAATAGCATTAGGAGATTTGTCCAGGCTCCCATAAGAAATGTGTCGGAGACCAGATTTAAACTTAGAAGATGAATCTTCCTGACGTTAGGCCTGACACTCCATCCGCTGTACCACCTAGCTGTTCAGAATCAGAGGACTTATATTTGAATCCTAGCCATTATACTTATTACCTGTGTGACATTAGATGAGTCACCTTACTACTTTGGGCCTCAGTTTCCCCTAGCGTAAATGAGAGACTTGAACTAGGTGACTTTTCAGTCCTTCTTGCTCTAAATCTACATTCCTGTGATACTGTGATTTCAAGTTGGAGGCAAACGTATGCAAGAAAAATAAAGGCTATGCCTTACATTAATACTTAGACAACTCTATAACTTGGAATAGAGCCCTTGAGTATTGTGGTAGCCAAAAAAATTAACCACTCAGTTGTTAGTCTACTGATAATCTTATATCAATGCCTTATCTTCAGAGTCCAATAGGAAACTATGCTTGGATGAATTGTAATATAAATGATAATAGAAACAGCTGGGTATGTTGCATAAGCCATTTTATTAATATGAATTGATAATTGACTGGCTGCTTCCAGTAAGCTCAAAGTGTTTGATAATATGATTATCGTAATTGCTTGGGGAAAATATTTGGGGGCAGAAGCAATGACAGTATTTCACATAGGAAGAAGCAGAGGTGAAGTAAGCTTTGATGGCCTGTCGTAAGTTACACAGACAGTCTACGAAGGAAATAAAAGGAAGACTTTCCATGGCAAAATGGCCACAAAATACTTCTGGATTTTATAAATCTGGGTCTGATGGCTCGGTGATATGGAAAAGCTTCAGGATAAAAAAGAAATCAGGGAAGTTTTGTACCAAAATAGAGTAAATTAAGCCTATGTTCATGATAAGAAAATGCCACATGTCATATTTATTTTTGCTGCGCATTAAATTTTATATTTAATTTTTAGATGAAAAAATATCACAAAAATATTATTTCTGTTTTCTCACAAATCCCTGTTACAAACTATGTTCCTCGGAGCATAGTTTGAAACATGTACAATTATAATCTGGCTCACAGAAATGCTGATTTGGGGGATAGTGAAATGATCAAAGCTGTTCAACATTTTGTTCTTTGCTTCTTACCTTTATGGCCATTTTCTCCTATCCTTAATTCAAGGTATTTTTTAGAAGGTGTTCTGTTGTTGCCTTTCCACCTATCAAGTATTTGGATGGAAATATCTAATTACAATCATTTCCAATTTGTTGTTGTTCATTTGTTTCAGTTGTAGCTGACCCTCATTTGGGATTTTCTCGGCAAAGGTACTGGAGTGGTTTGCCGTTTCCTTTTCCAGCTCATTTTACAGATGAGGAAACTGAGGTAAAACAGGGTTAAGTGACTTGCCCAGGGTCACACAGCTAGTAAGTGTCTGAAGCCAGATGAACTCAGGAAGATGAGTCCTCCTGACTCTGGGCACAGCACTCTGTCCACTTTGCCTCCTTGATGCCCCGTTTACAATTTAGTATGAATTATATTCAACATGTTACCTTTGCTGGGGTTCTTTTTGTTTAAACCTTCTATGTGATTGTGTGATGCAAAGCATTGTCTCATAAGGAAATTGAGTTATTAGTGAGTAGGTGTGTGGCTAGGTTTTCGTTTCTCCTCCCTCCTCCCGACTTCTGAAATCATGTTCAATAGGCAGGTATATGTTCTTAGTAATTCTACAGCAAATTAGATTTGCCAATCAAACTATTTATCTTAGGCACTCGGTTTCGACATTAACATTATTTGTTTACCTCTATCCAAAACTAGGTAAGAAAATCCTTGAAAACTCAGAATGGTTTATGATTTATGTAAAGTGCTAATACTCAGCCTTCCAAACAGCACTCACAGCAATATCCCCCCCATAGAGATATTGTTGTGCCCAAACCCAAATCCTAGGTCACTACACACTGCCAGATTTGTGGCCCACCATTAAGCCCCTTTATATTTTTGTCTTTTTCTCTATCCTACACTCTGTAATAGCTTGAAACAGCTTAAGGCATAGTCCTGGGGAGTGCCTAAGGCGTAGTCTCCTAACCCCCTCCTTCCTCAAATCAGCATTCTGTATATTCTTCCTGAATCAGCATACTGTACAAGGTTCAGCCTAGGGTTATGGTGCAAGACTATCTTATGTAGAGACCACCCTGTCCTGTTCTGCTGATCAAGCAGGGTCCTCACACTCTTCACCCAGAACATGACCCCTGCCTGTTCTGGGGAATTCCAATCCCCCATAGCCCAATGACTCTCCACCCTGTTCTGGGAAGCTGACTACAACCCTCCACCCTGTTCTAGGAGGGACCCCCATGTCACAGGAAGGTTGCACCCTTGCGCCATATTCCCCAATTAGCCCTGAGCTATAGATCTAACCAGTGGCTGTTTTTGGCTTCTGTACTCTGCTTCTGCTAGTTCCCCTCCCTGGTTATGGGTTTTGCAGTTTTAGCATTTTTAAACAATGGTCCTACCTTCAATGGACACTACCAATTTGAGTTTACTCTGGTAGTCATGTGCTTGATCAATAAATCCACACCTAAATTTACCTTGAACCCAGGTCTCGGGGCTCGCTCTTATTCTCTGCACAACAGTATGACTGACAGGAGGGCAGTAGAATTTTATTTTCCATGTTATTATAAGCAACTTTTAAAGATTGAACTCTCTTGGAATCACATCTTTACTAATTACTTTTCTATATTTGGTTTCTAGATAAAAGGGAAAGGGGCAGAGGAAAAAAAAAATTAAAACAGAGAATAAAAGTAACCCAGATCCAAGGGGGGTCTGTAATCACTTCTCCTTGTGTGTTTTTCCTATTTTAACATGTCATGAAAAGGAAAGAAAATAGAAACAATTTGCTTTACATTTCAGATAAGATTAAATCGCAAAACATCCAAAGATCTAAAGTATAGTACAAGGAATGGAACCGTTTTAGGGATTTAAAAAAGGGTTAAGTCAAAGCTCTGAGCAAATACATTGTGAAAGAAATCAGGAGACCCCTGTAGTAAAAGATGAAAAATTGTAGCCATTCTCTACAAATGGGGGATTGTTTATCTTTGATGATGTGGGTTATGATAAGTGCAATATAATTTAGTTGAGCTTCAAATAGGCTTGGAAGTCTGGGAGACCACTGTCATGAATCAACAGCCACTCCCAGGCTTCCCTTTCTAGTACAGAGGAGTGAACATCCCAGAGAAATTCCATTTACTTTCTCAGGCTAAAGTTGTGATACAAAGCATCCCTGCTCACCTCCTACTTTGGTCTGCTATATTTGTAGAAACACAAAATCCACCAAAGAACCACACAAGACGGGTAAGGAAGAAATGCAAATTACAAATGCTTAGAGTTGCCTCCCTCTGTGTGTGTATGTGTTTGGGAGTTGGGGGGGCGGGGCGCAGTGGTGGCTGGGCAGTTTGACAGCCAGAGACACAAACACACTCTCTCTCTTCTCTTTTCCCCTCTTCTCTCTCTCTCTCTCTCTCTCTCTCTCTCTCTCTCTCTCTCTCTCTCTCTCCTCCTCCTCCTCCTCCTCCTCCTCCTCCTCCCCTCCCCTGCTCTTCTCCCCTCTTCTTTGTCTCCCTGTCTCTCTCACCAGAAACCAAACAGTACTGGACCACCACAGCTCTGTCACCTGCCCTTTGGCCTAGCAGTACACCCTCAGGACCCAGGCCCTTGCCATATCCCTCGTTAAGTTCTTGCAAACCTTTCTATTCACACTGCAATGAAACTCTCTTGTGAGGGAAGGTGCCAACTTTGCACAACTCTGCCTTACTTAAATTCAGATCATGTGCAAGTCAAGACAACACCCTCGTGATGTCATTGGTCCTCTTTGAAAATGAAAGAGGAACAACAATAACACTCTCTTATATGTGTTATTTCCCCCAACTATAGAATGAACCCTTTAAAAGCAGGCCCTAGTTTTTTCTATCTGTACTGTTAGTGCACATCACGGTACTTTGCACTTGTTGCTCGTTCAGTGCTTTTTTCATGTCTTCATTCATGCATAAAGCTCTGTCCTTCAGTCTCAGCTGACCTCTGCTCCCAGCCTCTTCCAAACTCTGTCTGGTAGCTGTTACCAAGGACCACCTGGTTAGAATGTCACCTTAGTTCTTCAGCACTGACCTTCCCAAAATAACTCATTTGTTTTAGCCTGCGTATGATTAGCAATTGCCTGGCCTTGTCCCTCATGGGCATCTCCAGTGTGTTACTATGCCCCCACCAACTCAATTCAGTAGCCAGCTCTTCTATGGGGCTTCCAACCTCATTACCCCCCCCCCCACACACACACACACACTAGATGAAAGTTATTTCCCGTCAAATTCCCCTTTTATTGTGCTTATTTATATTATATACTTTATAGCATACTACAAGTTCTGTGAGGGCAGGAGCTGTTGTTTTTTTTTCATCTTTGTAGCCCCAACAGCTTTCGCAATGCCTTAAACATAGGTAAGTGCCTATTATGTATTCTTAGGACTACAGATCTAGAGCTGAAAGAGACCTCAGAAAACATTTCATTCAATCCCCTTCATTTCGTAGCTTAAGAAACTGAGGCCTAAGGAGGTTAAGTGACTTTCCCAAGCTCAAAAAGCTAAATATTTGCTAAATCTTAAGTCTAGAGAAGAGACAAGGATCTACCTCCTTTCTTTGCACAGCTGGAGGATTAGGGCACAGAAAATGGAATTCACTGTCAGAAAACGGAGCCTCTTCATCGGTCCTTCTCCATTGTTTATCTTTTGTACACCTCTTTCACTGGAGTGGGTAGTGCATCCAGGAATGACATAAAAACAACACGTATCAATAAAAAAAAAAAAGGTTTTTTTAATAATTGATTTGAGAACAAAGACTACTATGTGTTTTGGAGAGTATCATTTTTTTTCCTTTTTGAAGAAGGTATACTATTAGAAAGCTACAGATAAATATAATTTATTTTTCTTTAATTGGCAACAGTTGTACCTTTATAATTACCTTTTAAAGTCTATGAAACAAACTTCATCTGTGTGACTTAATTTCCAGCCCCCACTCTGCTAGTAATTGGGCAATGTCTTTAGGCCAACCCATTCTACTTTTTTATTTCTTGGTTTCTTTGTTTGTAAATGGAAACCCTCACACTTGTCACTTCCCTTTCCCCAACTGTTGGGAAGATTAATGGGATAATATGTTTTAAGACTATTGAACTGATTGGAAGAAAGGGACTATATACATGCATCACATTTTATTCTTATTTATTCTGATGCTGTAGGGAAATAATGCCAAATAAGTACAGCTGAACCATGTATTGAAGAGAGAGAAGTGGCCAGTGGGGTGCGGCTGGGAGCCTCAAGTAATTAATCTTTCACCTGCAGCAAGAATTTGTATTCTTCAGCAGCTTTTTCTTCAAGCACCCTGAAAATGTGGCCCCAGGTACTTTTCTAATTTATATTTTGAGGCTATTCTTATAGAAGCATTTTCTCTCTCTCTCTCTCTCTCTCTCTCTCTCTCTCTCTCTCTCTCTCTCATTCTTTGTAATTTCAGAGTTTCCTCATAGAAAGCAAAATTTATTTTTCTCTTAGTAAAGCAGGTCGTGGAAAAACTGTGAAGTCCTATCTTGGGTGATAGGTAAGAAAGGGCAAACTGCAAGGGGATAGCAATTACTTTGAGTTAAAGTTATAGAAATTGAAATGAGTCTGTGTTAAATTCCTCTACCCAGAAATACAGCCTAGATGCCAGGGATTTGAGGAGCTAGGCAACCTACTGTATACATTGTGAGACTTAAGAATCAGGAATACCCGAGTTCAACTACTGCCTCAAACATGGAATAGAGGTGTGTGTGTGTGTGTGTGTGTGTGTGTGTGTGTGTATAAATTTGATCTTCACAATGACCTTTTTGGAAAAGCACTATTATTACCCCCATTTTCTAGATGAGGAAACTGAGACTGAGAGTTAACCCAGGGGGTCACGCGCCTAGCAAGTCTATGAGTCAGGATTTGAACTCAAGTATTCCTGAATCCAAGTCCAGTGCTCTATATACTGTGTCTTCTAGCTTCCTTGTCACTTAATCAAGCATTTGTCCTCTCACTCGGGTTCCAATTCCTCATCTGTAAAATGGGGGTAGTAATAGCACCTACTTCACGGGTTGTTACATGGATCCAATCAGATAACATGTGTGAACTGCTTTACATACAATAACATGCTAAATAAATGTGCTAGCATTTACAGTCATATATTATTTAATTTTTTGATATTATATGTTATTAGTATTTTTTAATGGCAGCAATGTCTTTGGATTTAGAAATATTTATTGTCCAGGCAAGAATGATGTGTCAAAGTTGGTTTCTTTTTAAATTAGTGGGAAAGAAGAGAGAGTGGTATATTGGGCAGAAGGGAAACCCTAAGATACAACCTGCAGATCCAAAATGCGCTAGGCAAAGAGCATAGTCTAGATCTGAGATTCTTAACCAAGGGGTCCATGGATAGATTTTAGGGAGTCCATGAACTTGGAAGGCAAAAAAAAAAATCACAACTTTATTGTCATTAACTTCTAACTGAAATTTAGGATTTTTTTTTCCCATTGATAACAGTATTCTAAAATGGGGCCGTTATGCTTCACTAGATTGCCAGATGGGTCCATGACATAAAAATGCTTAAGAACGCCTGGCCATTCACGTTCAGACAACACAGAAGTTCTGTCAATTTGTATAAGGGAGAATTGGTCAATCCTAACACGTTGAGTCTCAATTTTATTATCTATAAAATGGGGATAATAAATATTTGCCTTATTTACCTCATAAGGTTGTGGTAGGGATGAAGTGAGATAACCTGTATAAACTATTTTATAAACTGCAAAGTTCCACATTAGCATAATCATTGTAAAAAGAAAGGAAATATTCCACCCTAATGCTTTCCTTAAAAGAATCAGGTGTTTCTTGGGTAGTTTTTTTTTTTCAGATAGGACCTTTTTAAACAAATTAATCTCTTTGAATTGCTTTGATGTGAACAGTAATGCAACTCAGATATATCTACTATTGAAAACACATAGAGAAAGAATCAGGCTTATAAGATGGCTGCAGGAAGTTCTACAGAATTTGAATCCTCTCCCTATTTTGGCTTGGCTGTCTATTTGGTTCTTCTGAGTGCTCACTGAGAGAAGAGCCTTCCTCCTCAATCAGAATTCCTCCCCTTTCAGCAACAACAGCTAATCACTTGCTTCCCCTTTCCACTCAGATGATTTTCCTATTGTACATGCATGATGCTTTTCCTTTCACCTAAAGCCAGTTACTCAAATCCTTTTCTCTTCTTGCCTCAGCATCCTCTCCTTTCCACCTGTAATGTCTACTTGTAAGAAACAGATAATAACTCTTCAGCTACTTTTGGCCTTGAGCCCCTGCTATTGTCAGTAGGACTTGAATGGGATTCCTGGTCCACCTGGAAGAACACATTTGGTGCCTGAGAATGACAAAGTAAACCTGAAGCTCTGATAGCACAGGGTGGAACCACATCTGGCACTTAGAAATTATCATTGACATCCCATTGTGAATCTAAGAAAGTACCTGGGACATGCAATCTACTAAACAAATATCACATCCAGAGAGATTTGTTCTTAGTTGTCTTAGAATATTTCAATGCAGAAGGGATGCTGTAAGTTTGCAGGCTTATGAGTTAGCATTGAAATTATGATCATTGTAGTTCCTTACTTTGGGATATGCATTATTATTATTATATTTATTATACTTGGATGAATGAAAAAGCTTTTAATAAGTCCTTCCCAGCTTCTGGATGCAAGGGATGTTGGATGGGAGAAGTGATAGAAACAAGAAGATTTGGCAAATAATTGAATATGTGAAGTAATGGAACATAAAGTTGTAAATTTGGGTTACTAGAAAGATTGTGTTATCCTCAGTAGCACTAGTTAAATATGGGGGAGCAGTGGGTTTGGGGCTAGAGATAATGGAAATGTTAAGTTTGAGATGCCCAATTTGATATGTCTAATATGTAGAGAAATATGATTAGAGTTCAGGAGAGAGAGTAGGACTAGATATATAACTTTAAGACTCCTCTTCACCAAGATGATATTTAAACCATCAACAACAATGAAACTCCATCACCAACAGGTGTTTAAAATTGATTAAAATGAATGAACATGGTCTTGGTTTCTTGGAGTAGCTGCATGTTACAATGGGATGAGCAATGGATTTGGAGTCAGACCTGGTTTCAAATCTTACCTCTGTCTCAGTGACTTTGGGTAAGTCACTAAAATTCTTTAAGGCTCAGTTACAATCAATGATAGAGTGAGTTGGTTGGATGAGATGGTCTCTGAGGTCCTTTCTAGCTCTAAATCTGTGGTCTCATGCTCATATGAAATAACAGGAGGTACAGTACATCTACCAATCACTATTTTAAGTTCTGTTTTGAGGATTTTTAGTTTTTCTTTGTTATGTTTTGCTTATCAATGTTTGGTTTTACCTTGAAGTTTTTAATTTTTTTTTTGTTGCTTTCTATTTTGGTTGAACTATTTTTCTTCTTCTTCATATGCTAAAATGTTCATGGTTGTTTTTAAGTTAAAGTTTATCCATAAAAGAAAGTGTTCAGAAACAAAAAAAATGTAAAGCATGCAATTTCACATAGAGCTTAGCTCCAATTGTTAGTGTTTTCCTTATAGTCAGTCAAACAGTGCAACTGTCAGTTCTGTGCCTTGGGACCTGGAAGAACAAGATTTAATGTCTCTTCCACAGATGAGGACAATGAAACCTTAGTGATTCTGGGACCCAAAGACATAGCTATCACTTCCCTGTAAAAACCCATTACAATTGACATTTGGGATGCCCTATCCAACCTGTTTCTTAGGATGATTGGTCAAGTTAACAAATATTTATTTAGTGCTTAGTATGCCCCAGATACTGTGATAAATGCTGGGAATACAAGCAAAAAGAAGACCCTTAAGAGTATTACATTCTAACTGGAAGAAGGGGAAGACAACACAGAAAGAAGCTGAGGTGAGAGAAAAAGAGCATGGTGGAGAAAGAAGTTTAGAGGTATAAGAGTGGGGCCCACAGAGGAATGAAGAAGAGAACATGGCTGACTTGGTCCCATCTTTAACATGAAAGTTGCAGGAGGAAATGATCAATCAAAGAAAGGAGTTACAGGGGAGGAGAAATCTTTTGGGGGTGAGATGGCTCCTGTGGAATGGTAGAGAAATATTACTGTTACTGTAAAAAAAAAGAAAAAAGAAATTTAAGGAGTCAGGAGTAGAGGCCAGAGAGGAATTGGCATACTTTTGGTTGTTTTGGAGAAGTTGTTAAATTTTAATGATTTATTTCTGGATGGGAAAAAAATTCCAGATGTGTTTTATGGAAGAACTCAGCCCAGGATATGACTATGGTCTCTTCCTTCCTTCAAACAAGTAACCATCCCAGCACCTAAAGAGAAAAGGGGAAATCAGCAAACAAACATCTCTGGGCAGATGATATGTTGCCAAATGTTTGCTCCCGTAACTTTAACGTGAATAACAGTTCTAATAAAAAGACCCAGGCAATTTAGAGTCAAATTCAGGCTTCATAGACAATATTTTTATTTCACCGGGCTGCAGTCGTATCCAGGTATCCTGAAAATGCCACGTGCACATCTTGTGTCCTTAGGAATGGGCAGACAGGAGCCCTCCTGTGACATTTGTTGTATTGAAAGCTGAGTCAAGAGCACATGAATACCTCAGCAAGGGACAGGGAATTAAAAAAGCATATTAGCGTGGAACTGTGTTTATTTGATCTCATAATTAACATTAGGCATAACTGCCACAGCTATGATTAGAATGCATAATCTCTAGTCCCATTAAGTCCTGTACTCCCCATCTCAGTAGGCTCTTGGCATCAACTAATTAACACAAAGGTCATTGTTCTCATTTTTAGAATACCAACAGATTGTTGAAAAAGCACAGCCCTGATTATGCTGATAGATTTAGAAAGACACAGCATGGACAGGGCCTTCCATTCCACTATAGGTTCAAGCTTGTTCTAACCCCTCACTTTCCTTGGTTTTATGAAAGAGAAAATGAGGAGAACCAAACAAAACCACTCTGGACAGAGGATGTGCTGGTAGATGTTAATTTCTTTAGCCTTAAAGTGAATGGCAGTTCCAGATAAAAGAGATGAGGACAATTTGTGGGTATAATCAACAGACGATAGCTTCCCAAGATGCGATCCAGGATGCAGGTTGCTGAAAAAGAGATGGGCAGCTGGAGGTCTTTCTCAAGAGCCAAAATGGATGGGTGGGTGGAACAGGACAATACTTTGGAGTTGAAGAGGGCTGTAAATATCACAGGACTAGTTCATACAAGAAATGAAATCAATATGCTTAGTGAGTTCCATTTTTAAATTTTTCATCGTGATTATGAGAATAAACAGAAGTTATTTCTAATAGGACAATAAATAAAAAGGCTGACTTCCTTTCTGACTTCATCCTCTTGTGACTTGATCTATGTATAACTTTCTTAATTAGTTCTGATTGATCATATTTTGCTTGCTTCTTTAGGCACAGGGTTTTAAAATGCCACCCAAATAATTAAGTTTCAAATGTCAACAAGATAGCTTTATAAAAGCCAATGGTTCCATGGGGCAGCCATAAATACCAAGGAGCCTAATGAGATCTTTGGACACTGCAGTTGAAGCCCGCTTCTTCTAGAGTCAGAATGATGTCAGTTAATTCTTTTAAAAACCTTACTAGCTTTGCCTCCTCTAAACAAAGATTTAAGAATAGAATATAAAATCGGATGTCTTACCTTGCTTAAATCACACCTGCACAGACATCTTTTAAACTACCTGAGTGTAAATTTATTATTTAGTGAAAGAAACAAATCAAAAATGTATTTTACATGTAGGAACCATGTATAGATTGTTAAAATAAGGCCAATATTGCTGTTGAGTGTATCTCATTTGAGGGAAGGAAGGAAAGAAGGAAGGAAGGAAGGAAAGAAAGAAGAAAGGAAAGAAGGAAGGAAGGAAAGAATCGTTTAACTGCCTACCATATTCCAGGCACTGTGCTAAATGTTTTATAAGTATTATCATGTTTGATACAAGAACTTTGGGATATAGGTATTATTATTATCTTCGTTTTACAGATGAGTAAACTGAGGCAGACAAAGGTTAAGTAACTTAACATGCCTCATCAAGACTCATGGAGGTGGTTTTTTCTCCCTCCAATATTAAAACATCTGACTCTGAAAAGTAGTATGATATAATAACTAGAGGTCTAGTCTTGGAATCAAGAGTTGGGTTTGAGTCCTACCTTTGATACATTGTGGCTGTGTGATGTTGGGCAAATCACTTAAATTTGTAGTGTCCATGAGGGCAACCCTCTAAGCCCCCCAGGTCATTAGCATTGTTTGAAGAAATTTTTCTATCCCAGTTTGCTATCATAACAAAATCATAATTGGAGGGATTTTCTACACCAGTAGTTCCTAATGTTCAAAAAAATGACCTCTTCAACAACACTCCCCCCCCCCCCCAAAAAAAAACAACTCTAACCCTTATGTATCCATGATGGTTCTTTGTTGGTCTTTGAATTTATGGGAAAACTTGAATTCTAAATCTTGATCCCTTCTCTCTTGGTGTTCTGTCTTTCTATCTCCCTGAGCTATCACCCAATTGAACTTGCAGCAGATATTGCTGGGGCTTGTTTAAGAAACCTGCTGAGGATAAATGTCTATATTCTGTGAAATTGTCAGAATGTGTATTGTTCTTTCCCTTTTCCTGTTTCTTTAGTTCCAATTAGGAGAATGTAAATGCCTCCAGTAGAATGTAAACTCCATGAAGCAATTACTGGACTGTGTTTTTTTTGCCTGTGTATCCCCAGATGACTGGTCTTTAGCAGGTCTGTGGATGTATTTGTGGAATGGAATCACTTTTAATTAAGGCTTAATTAACTCTTTGAAGAGGAAACAAGAAGAACAAGAGAGAAGCTTCAGTTCTCTGAAACTCTGTTCTTCTCTAGGTTCGTGCCTGAATGCTCATGATCCCTTTCAGAATTTTCACAGGGTGATCCTGGAGGTTTCCTCCTCAGACAACATCTAAGGACACGTGTCACTGAGGAACCTTAACCTTTCGTTCCATCTAGGTTAGTTCCAGCAACTCCTCAGTGTACCAACACATGCCAAGAAATTTTCATTTTCTTCTGATTTCCCTTGTAATAGCTTATTAAAAAGAAAGGTCAGGCATTGAATTAGAGGCTATCATAGGCATGAGTATGACCTTCAAACCCCGCTATTGGTTTTTAACTTTCCTGTATTTCAGTCAATCAATCAAAACTGTACAAATAGTAGGGAACTCATAGGTCCTAGGATCACATTATTTAGAGCTGTAAGAAAGTTTAGAGTTTATCTAGTTTAATTTCCTCAGTTAAGGAGCATGACCTTGCCTCCTGCAAGGAGGCTAGTAATTGGTAGAATTTGGGATTCAAAGCTAAGGCCTCTGATATCAAATCCTATGAGTTTCTTTTTTTCACTAGATCATGTTACCTGCCCTTTAGGGTGGCTAGGTGTGCAGTAGGACTGTTAGCCCCAGAGTCATGTGGATACAGCCTCAGACCTCTACTAGCTGTGTGACCCTTGATGAGTCATTTCACCCTCTTTGCCACAGTTTTATCATCTGGAGAATGAGCTGGAGAAGGAAATGCAAACCATTCTACTATCTTTGCCAAGAAAACCCCAAACGGGATCACAAAAAGTTGGGCATGGCTGAAACTACCGAACAACAATATACTATTAAAGTCTGTCTTCATACAAATTATGAGTCTTATCTATAGTATCTCTGGCAAATAGTTGAAAGTTGAAAGACCTCAAGTGACAAAGAATTCATTACTGGGATAGTACATTCCATTTTGGGAGTAACTGTAATTTTTAGAATATTTTTTCTTATGTTTAAATAAAATCAACCTTTCAATTATTTCCAGTTGTTTCTCTTTTCTCTGGGGTCCCTAGAACAAATTTTATACTTCTGAACCTTGTTTTCCCCAGGCTAAACATCCCTAGTTCACTCAACTGATCCTTTTATGACATGGCTTCCAATGCTTTTCCCAGCCTGGTTGGTCCTCCCTGAATCCCACCTTGCCAATACCCTTCTAAAATAGATTTCTCAGGGGAGAAAGGAGATTTTGTAATCAATAAGGAGGAAATCCCTGGAGTTTATATATAACTTTATATCACTGAATGCTGTGATTATTCTTGAATCCAAAAATTTCTTTCCCTTTCCTTACCTTCCTGAGTTCTACCTATTCAAACATTTTACTTTTTCAATGGAAGATTTAGAGTGATTCACAAAAGAGATTTGTATACTTGCCTAATGTTTCCTGAATAATCACATTATGCAAATATAATGCAGTCTCATTATTTTACCTTGGATTTTCTTAGTAAAGACTATAACTATAGCACAAAGTAGCAATTGGCATCCATTTCTGTTAAATATTCAAATGAGATGGCATAAAGTACTATGTAAATGTTAGCTAATATAATTATTACAATACACCTGAGTTCTCTTTTAAAGCATACCTATAAAAGCTTCTCATTTTAGAGCAAGGTATACTGCTGACAATAGCCTTGATTTTTTTTTTTTTTGTGAATCCTATTTGCTTATTTTGTTAATATCTCCTACAAATGGATAGCTACTATAATTAGATGGTTTCCTTTTCCTCAAAATCTTAAAGAGTTTCTTCAATATTCTTACATTAACTTATAATACCACATAAGGAGAGCTAACAAACACATCCCAAACTACCCTGAAGTGCTGCCCCAAAGCAGAATGGGCTGCCTCGAGAAGTAATAGCCTCTCTCTCCTTGAAGGTCTTCAAACGAACTGGACGATCACTTGTCCCATATGTTACAGTGGAGATTCCTTTTGTGCCTGAGTTGTACTAGATGGCATTGAGTTCCCTTCCAGTTCTCCAATATGGCAATTCTGTCATTCTGTGATTGATCAAGCATTATTGTAGACTTCAGGGGTTCTTAACCTGGAGTACATGAACGTTTAAAATAAATATTCTGATGACTACTTCCATATGTGTTTTCCTTTATAATACCGTATATTTTGTTTTATGCATTTAATTCTGAGAAAGGATCTCTAGGCTTTATTATATTGCCACACGGGCCCATAGCACACAATAGGTTAAGAACTCGCATCCTCCATCTTGGTTCCCCATTGATATGACCCTTTGTTTTGGGCACTGATAATGGGTGGACATCCTCTGGTCTTGAGCCTTCAATGATAATTGCAGATTGATGACCATGAGGAACTGGGCCTTTATATCCAAGGATTTCCTCTAGGGAATCATACTCATGGAGAAATTGAATCTAGAAGAGGAGGACCAAGTCGAGAAGTTTTCTGGACCAAGAAGGAGACATAATTAAAGAACATAATGATCTTGGGTATCTACCCAGTCAGATCTTTGGCTAACAACTTCTGTTTTCTTAGAATTTAAATGTTTAAAAATTCTTGCTTTGCAACACATGTGAGGCAGGTAGTACAAAGGGTACAGGTGTTATTTTCTCTTTCTGATGAATCAGAGATATTGTGCAACATACCCACCACCATAGAGAAGGTGAGTATCAGAACCAGGCTTCTTGACTACAGCACCATGGCATCCTATAGACATAAGAAAACACAGTTGGTAAGAGAATTGAGAACAGGATCCTAAGGGCTTGTGTCTCTAGGAATTTAGTAGTGGGGAGCACCGGCCCCTCTTGTAACTTATTTTTGATGGTTCTTCAAGTTGAAGGTTGAAATCCAGAGGCATCTGATATTGCACTGGGTCTGGAGTCAGGAAGACCTGAATTCATACCTGGTCTCAGACATTTACTAGCTGTGTGTTCCCGAGCAAGTCACTTAACCTGTGACTGCCTCAGTTTCCTCAGATGTAAAATGAGAATAATAATGATAATAGTATCTGCCTTGTAAAGTTGTTGTGAGGATCAAGTGAAATAATATTTGTATAGAAAAAATAATACTTGGTAGCACATATAAATGCTTATTTCCTTCCTTTCAAGTAATTTACCCACGTCTGCATTGTAATTAACATATGCTGTTGAGCATCCTTATGTGGAAGTTGAGAAGCTGATTACTGTTGTGGATAGATATGGCAGGGTCAACGTTACTTTAATCTGCAATATTTTATGTTTTGTCTGATCTCTGAAGTTCTATTTTTCTTTCCTTTATGTAAGAATATATATTTGCTTCTTAGATTTGTTTAATCACCAATATTATCCTTCTTCTCTCTAAGGAAGGTGAATGAACTAAAATTGCTTACTATAGAATAAATATATATGCATATACACAATTATACATGTGCACATACTATATTATATATATATATATATATATATATATATATATATAAACTTTGCTAATAAATACGGCATTATGTCTTTGTTAGAATATTTAGGTTTTAGAAGTTTATTCTTTCTCCTCTATAAATCTGATTTAGCATTTTATATGTAGGTGAGGATGGGAGGAAGGTTGGGTAGGGGACATGAGTCTTTATTAGGCCTTTGATCTCTCAACTTGAAAGGGCAGCCAAAGGTAATTCTCCCAGTTATTACAAGACAATTGCCTTGTATCACATAGCTGTTAATTGTCATTTGCTTTTTATTATTTTTTAAACAAAAAGAGAATGTCCGTTTACATAGTAGAATAGAGAGGATTCTATATGAGATCATGAAGCTCCCTTTAATGCAAATTATCCTTTAAAAATATATTAGAAGTTTTACACATTATTTTCAAAAGTGTCCTGCTTAGGCTTCCTTCTGAACTTCTGTGCAGTTAAAAAAATGTTCCAGCGACCCTTGACCCCTTTTTTTGGCATTGTTATTGATAACCTTTCTCTCCTTAATTAAAAACCAAGGGAAAGTTATAAAACCTTTGTAACACATAAACAAAGTCAGGCAAAACAAATCCACACAGTGGCCATATTAAAAAAAAAATTCCCTCCCTTATTCCCATCGCTGCTCTTTCAGCAGCTGGGTGACATGCTTCATCATAGGTCCTCTGGAGAGATGGTTAGGCATTGCATCTATTGGAGTTTATTAAGTCTTTGCAACTTATTATTTCTTTTTAATGTTATTGTCCTCGCATGAGTTTTTCTCCTCGTTCTGCTTACTTCACTCTGTGTCTTTTGTGACTATCTAGGATTCTCTGAAATAATCTTTCATCATTTCATTGCAAGGTAATACTATTTCATTATGCTAATACATCCATCTGCCACAAGTTGTTCAAACTGACAAAGAAACACATTTTAAATCCCATACATATCCCTGAAGCTGGGTAGGATATGAATCATGACTTAAGTTTAGATCTGGAAGGATATATCTTATTTAAAATGAAAAAAATAGATAGGAATAGGGTAGAGAGGACTGTATGTTTGTATAATCTAATCATTCATTTATCCACTCATTTTATTCAGCAAGTATTTACTCAGTGTGGACTGTGGGCCAGATCTCATGTTAGATGCTGGGGAAATAAAGACAAATATGGAAAAGTCCTTGACCTCAAGGTGCTCATGTTCCATGGAGGAGAAGGGCAAAATATACAGAAAAATAAAGGGAAAATTTACATATAGCAATTAAAAATTACTGTAGGTGGGGTATAGAAGCAACTTAGGAGATCAGGATAGGCCTTCTTCAGAGCTGGCACTTAAGGGTGTTAGGAGTTGGGGAGGCAGGGAGAGTGCATTCTAAGCATTTAGGGCTTTGTTGTTCAGTCATGTCTGACCCTTGGTGACCCTGTGGATCATGCCAGGTCCTTTTGTCCTCTACAACTTCTCAAAGTCTGTCCAAGTTCATGCTTGTTGTTTCCATAATACTGTCTGTCCATCTCATACCCTGCTGTCCCCTTTTCCTTTTGCCTTCAACCTTTTCCAACATTAGGTTCTTTCCAAGTGAGTCCCATCTTCTCATTATGTGGCCATAGTACGTCAGCTTCAGTATTTGACCTTCTAGTGAATAGTCTGAATTAATTTATTTAAGTATTGACTGATATGACCTCTTTACTATCTAAGGATAACCTATATAAAGGCAGACATAGTAGATGGAATTTCATATAACACAGAATATTAAGTAAGCCAGTTTGGCTAGAACATAACATTTGTTATGTGCTTAATGGGAAGTAAACCCAGAAAACTAGTCTGGAAGAAAAATTTGAAGTGCTTTAAATGCCAAACAAAGGAGTTGGTACATTATCCTAAAGACAAGAGTATAAAGTGATTCCTTTCACAGGGGAATGTCATGATCACTTTAGGGTGATCAATTTTGCAATGCTGTTTAAAATAGAGAAGGAAAAGATGGTATGGTATAGATGGACTGGGGAAAGGTGAAAAGGGCCCAATCTAGGATGCTGAACCAGTGAATGGAGAGGAGAGATTATGTGTGATGAATGTTTTTGAGGTGGAATCAATAAGACTTAAACTAATTGGATAGGGAAGGTACATTGAGGGTGAGTGGGGGGTCAAGGATGTCTGGCAGAATAATTATGCCTTCAACAGAGCTAAGGAAGGTAGGAAAAAGGGTGGGTTTGGAGGAAAATACATTGAGTTCTATTTTAGACATATTGTGTTTGAAATCTGGAAAATTCAGTTAAAAATATTGACTAGAGTCCAGTGGTGAGGAACCAAAGGCCTGAAGGCCATATGTGGCCTCAAGTGTGGCCTTTTGACTGAATCCAAACTTCATAGAATAAATCTCCTTAATAAAAGGATTTGTACTATCTATATTATACCAATGCCTGTACTAACTATACCTGTACTACCTATAAACAATTCCTCTTAATAAAAGGATTTGTTCTGTGAAGTTTGGATTTAGTCAAAGGGCCACACTTAAGGACCTAGATATCACATGTGGCCTTGAAGCTACAGGTTCCCCACTCCTGGAATAGACAGTTGGGGATAATGGGACTGGATGTCAGGAGAGAGACTAATAATGAAAACACCAATCTGGGAATTACCTACATAGATACTTATAACTGGACTTTCAGATAAGCCCGAGGTGTTCTTGCATGCTGCTATATACTCAAAAGAAGATGATTCCTTATTGTTAAAGAGAATGATGATGGTAACATGATGCTGAGAATCTGTGTAAGGGATGGAATGCTACCAAAACTTCTGTTGCCCCTAACATATGTGTTTCAATACACTCTTCAGGAGAGACATAAGGAAAGATTTTTGCAAGCAGTAGATATGCAGAGGATGGCAGCTCCTCACTATGTCTCTGATTTCCAACATCCATACCTGGAGACTTTGGAGAGAGGCTTTTTCCTTAGATGAGCTCAGAGAGCTATTATTGGTAGCTTTGGACAGAGTAGTTTCACTTGACAGATGAAGTTGGAAGCCTGATTGTAAAGGGCTGAAAGTGAGTGAAGTAAAAGAATGTGGGGGTAGTCATCATAGATGACTACCTGCCCCCCCCCCCAGGACTTTGCCTGAGAAAAGGAGGATAGATATGATTGTAGCTTGAAGGGGTGCTAGGATCAAATGAAGATTTTTACTAAATTTTGGAAGACTTGGGTACATTTGTAGATAGAAAGGAACTAAAAATTGAAAGGGGACAGGGATTGCAGATGCAAATTGCCAAAGGAGACATAAAAGAATGGAGTCAAGGGCGTAAGTGTTAGAGCTTGGCCTTGGAAAAGAAAAGAGCCACCTCTTAAATCAAAGTCTGGGGCAAAGCAGGAGCATGGAGGAAGATGTTAAATGTCTAGATTAGGGAAGAATGGTAAACGCACGGAAAAATGATCTCTGTTAGCCCAGTAAATGAATGAAAAGTCTTATTTACACGCTTACTTATATGCCAAGCACTAAGCTAGGCACTGTAGACACACAGAAAACTATGTTAGTCCTTGCCTTTAATGAGTTCCATTCCAATATGGGAAACTACCCAAATTGGTGAGTGGTGATCAGCAAGCGAATTATGGTCTGAGAAGGCAGTAAGTTGGTGAGTGGAACAATGGGGCAGTCAGTTGGCATGCCTTTTCCAGAAACAATAGTAATGTTGATTTGATTGTAGTTGTTAGGGCAAGACATGAAAGTTGGAGGGAGTGATTTAGTTCCTCTCAGGACTTGTCTTTGAAGGTTCTTTTACGAGGGTAAAGGCACAGTAGGTGTCAAGGTGGAAAATGACTATAATGGAAAAGAGGCTGCCTTGTTCCAGAGGTACCACCTCATCTGCTTCACCCCTCCCAGGAACAGCTTTTGGAGGTCCCCTTTAGATGGTAGAGTGGAAGCAGGGGATACCAGAGAAAAATCAATCAATTTGAAACATTTGTGAAGCACCTGCAATGCTTCAAGAACCTTAACAGATGCTGAAGATAAAATAAATAAACAAACCCAAAGAGCCACTGCCCTTAAGGAATTTTTTTATGGGAATGTTAGTATATGCCTAATTTAATAATTCTCTTCCATAAATTGCAACATGGAGCATACAGTACCCCCTTGAGGTTTCAATTGTTTCTAATAGGCAAGTAATTGCTCTTCATTGATCACATTCTAGTCCAGAAAAGAAGTTCCTTTATTCGATTCTTTTACTTTTTTATAGTGAAATTATCTAAAGGAATTTATCAACTTCCTTGCTTTTAGCAAAATAAAAATCATTTCAGCATATACCTGTAACTATTATCCCATGTCTCCAAGACACATTTTTCTTCTATTTCTTGAATTCATTATTCCTTTTCTCTTTCTTGTATGGAGGTTTAGTATTTTAATTAATTCACTTTTTCTTGCATTCCACAAATATTTATAACTATTTGATAGTTCATGATATTGCTTCAAATATTTGTAATTTGGCCAAAACTCACATTCTTCTACCAAACACTTTTTATTTTTGTTAAACTCTATGGATTGTAGTATTACCTATAAATATTAGAGGGATAAGGAGTCATGGGTGGATTGTAACTTTCATGCATTTTACTGTCTGAGAAACTATGCAAGGAAATTTTATTCTTGGAAGGAAGGATGTTAGTGTTGTTTAATAGACCAAGTTTTATGGAAACAAACAGATGAATTAATCTCAGTCAAACATTATGCCAAATAAATTATCATTTTGCTATTAATATCCTAAAATATAAATGCTCTGTCAAAAGTATGCCTCATCACACCTTAGTGTGAATTAAGGTAATCAACTATATCCGCACTAGGTCACTGCTATTGAGTGCTGGAAGAACCAGTGTTTTGAGTAGCTCAAGAATGGAAGTTTGATATGAGGAAATTTGTGGTCACAGATAGAGAGTTGAAAGGGACTTTTAAGGAGATCTGTTCCAACCTCCTCATTTTGAACCTCAGGAAACTGAACCTCAGAAAAATTAATTTCCCTGTATAAGGTTTTCAAGGCAGTAAATGACTAATGTAGTCATTGTGATAGTAAGTTAATGGCAAGTACCTTCCTTAGTGCTGAATGTTGGCATTCACAATGGAGGTTGATTCATTCAACTTGTTAGTAAGGCTGCTCTTGTTTTCTTTGAAGACAGTGAAGTAAACCCTTTAACTGTCGACAAAGGCCAGAAGAATCTGCTAATTGGATGTTTAGTTGGATGCTAATATGCTATTGTCTTGAATCAGAAAAATAACACAACACTAAAGTAGTCATTATAGAACAAACAGAATGACTGATATATTCAAATGACTCTAAACCCCAAGGTGAATCAGAAAACATATAATAAGGGACTACAGGTAAAGTTATTTCAAATTAAGAACATGTTTGTATAAGTTGACTACTGTAGGGGTGAAACCTTCAACCTACTATATGAGTAATGCTGTTGAGAAATAAGTATAGGCATACTCTTTTGAATGTGGTTTTTTTTTTACTGAATGTGAATGAGGTTCATATACAGTTACAGATCCTTATGAAGACATTGAATGTCTGAAAGCAGGAAAAAAACAGTATGTAGGGGAGGGATTCAGAAAGGAAGATGGGAGGGGAATAAGAGAGCTGAACTTTGCTTACTAGCCAATTTTTATTCATAGAACACACTGATTAAGCCTCTCCTGAGAAAACAAAGTTAAGTAATGTTTATTTAGTTGAAATGTACACATATTTATACTTCCCATAACCTCTGGGATTTAATCTTTGAATGAATGAATAGTAATACTTAATACAATAGACATATTAAGTTCTATATTGTGAGGTCTTGGTTAGAAGAGCCAATCACTTATATATTTTTTGTTTGTTTCTTCCAAATGTCTTGGATAATGTTGAGCCCAGAGGACATACACCTCTTGCTAAATTGAATAATTCTAGCTAGCCCTCAATTATAGATTTCACCAAAAGAATTACATATTATGTTCCCATTCTGCCAAATGGAATGTTCTGTTTTGAAGCCTGGTGCATGTTGTTCCCTGGAGAGCCTCATGGGAAAGGCCTAATGAAACTACCTCAGTAAACAAACATTTCAGTCCAATGAAATTAAATATGAAATGACTGTGCTGTTGCTATGTTAAGAATGATTAATGTCAAACCAAATAAGTTGGAAAATATGAATGTTAAAAGTTCTCTTAGCAGTGTGAACTCGCCCACATTGCACATGTGTAGGGTTTCCAGATACTAATTAGTCAAAAGATCCTTTAATAGATGTGGTAGATATCATATTGTGTGAGAAACCTGATGTTGCTATGATACCCAGCCTTCTCCTTTCTAATCTGTCTTCCACACAGTTGCCAAAATTATGTCCCTAAATCACAGGTCTAGGCATATCGTTGCTCTCCTCAAGAAGCCTCATTGGCTCCTTTTTGCCTTTAGGATAAAATATACATCCTGTGTTTAAAATTAAAAGCCCTTCATGATCTGGCCACAGTTTTCCTTTCCAGATTTCTTCCATAAGACTGCCCTGTTCCAACCAAAGCTGGCCATTCACAGCATTCCACCTCTCAACACCATAAATTTGTGCGGACTTAATGCCTGGAATTCACTCCTTTTATATCTTTGTTTCTTATTAAGCCTTGGATTCCTTCAAGGATCACTTTAGATGTTTCTTCCCCAGCCTAATCTCTGATCTCTTCAGTTGTTAATCCCCCTTCCTGTTTTCTTGGATTTCAATTTAATTTGTATTTATTTGTCTGCAAATGTATACCCTCAGTAGAATGTACGATCCTTCAGGGTAAGGACTGTTTTACATTTAGTTTTTGAATCCCTTAACCAGTTTAGTGTCATGTATGTCAAATCATACTGGATTAATTCTTAAAGCCTTTGCTTAAGCTTTCATGACTTCCTATAATTCTTTCTTAAAAGATCCCTTCAATGTATCCAACACGGTAGGCATTCTTATTGGTCTTTCAATATTTCATGAATACCAGTAGCAATAGTTGGATTGTTCATCTGTTTTTCTTCCCCATTTTCATTACATGGCTATCTAGTCTTTTTTGAGCATATTTTAGTTTTGCAGAAATATTACTAGAATTGTTTTGCATTTGAGGCAAGTGGTACAACATGTGATATAGAATCAGTTGAGGCAGGGGGAAGTTGGACACTTCAGTTGCTGCCGGGAGGTGGGGGTTGAGGCTTCAATCCAGGCTGTGGAGGAGTTTGCTGATGTGTAGCTATAGGATAGAGAAAGTAAACCTGGTATCTTCCTTTTAAAAGTAATTATTCTTATTAGCTAGATTAAAAAAACCTTAGTAATCTCTATGCTATTCAAAGATTGTAAATGCTGTCAATGACTTCTAAATTTTATCACCCTAGGACAAAGCCCCATTTGCCCTAACCTAGTAATTAGTCTTTATTTTTCTCAGTTGTTCAGTCCTGTCTGGCTCTTCATGACCCTATTTGGGATTTTGTTGGCAAAGAGAGTGAAGCGGTTGACCATTTCCTTCTCTAGCTCATTTTGCAGATGAAGAAACAGGCAAACAGGGTTAAATGACTTGCCCAGAGTCACACAGCACATAAGTGTCTAAGGCCAGATTTAAATTCAGGAAAAGGAGTCTTCCTGACTCTAGGTCTGGTGCTCTATCCACTGCACCACTTAGCTGCCCAGTAACGAATGTGCATATAGGTCATTGGTGATGTCTTTGTTCCATTTTCCATTAGAGTCACATAGTATAACCAAGAGGAAAAACAAGGAGCCCAATAATTTCTTGGTACTTGGGGGTTGTATGATGTGTTTTAGCACTGAAAAATTGCCTGCTGGTGCACCTCATAGATATGACTCTCAGGCAAATGAAGTATTGAATAAAAGTCCCTGAGTAAACATTAGCTTTTTCATTACAACTATGCTTTAGAGTCTAGGGATCAGCTTAAGAGACTTAAGAGTTAAACCAGAAATTCAGTCAATTCAACAAATGATGCCTGCTTTGGTCTTTAGTTTGTCCTCCCAAGGTCAAATAGGAGCTAATGGCTGATTGTGCAAGGGCTAAACTCATGGCCATTGGGAAAATTTCTCAGAAGTCAGCCAAGACCATGAAAAATATTCTCCCTTGGAGAATAAAATCAAAGTCAGCATTTCTCCCCCTCCTCTTTTTTATTCCTTGACTTTGTTGATCAAACAGTACTGAAAGGTGCCAAAGAATATATGTGAGAGTGGAGGTACCATATATTACACTTTGTTTCTCTACCAATTCCCTACTCCAGAACACATGGGACGTGGGGGAAGCTGGTGAAACATCCTTAACACAGATTAGGAGATGGCAACTTGTGTAAAAGAGAGATTGGTGAAAAGCTCTCTTTGGAGCTATTACTTCTCTTGCTCTTCCCCCCAACACCTAGTGCTGGATGCACACTTGGCAATTTGCCACACTCCCTTGTTTCTAATCCTCCTGAGGCCCCAATTGGCTGTAAAGAATATCCTCCTATAAATGTCATTTGGATTCATAACTTTTATGCACGTGCTGTCTTTCTTTGTCTTTTCCCTTTCCTAGTGCAGATGCTGACTTAACATAGAATCATTCAATTCGATAGGCATTTGCTGCCAAATGTAGGAATTAAAATGGACAAGGGTGATGGATAATCTGTCCTTTTTATTTGAAGGGAAAACCCTATAAACCTAGAGAAATAGTTCTACTTAATAAGATAGGGTGAATCATAGGCCTCATCTGTGCACAGTGTCTGTGCTTAAATGATTGGGTGTTGATTGCTTTGGGTTCCTAGGCCCAGGTCTGGCATAAAGAAGTAGTGCTTGAGGAAGATGGGGTTTGAGACAACCCATTTTCCATTTGGATATAGGAAGACCAAGTCCCTTCCCCTGAAGGGTCAAAGGGAATCAATTTAGGAAACCAGTTTATCCTTTACCTAGGTTCTTGCATTCCCTCCCAGCCCAAGTCCTGTTGCTAAAATTAGAGATGTTAACTTGTGGGTTCCTTGAGAGAGAAGTTTAGCTTCAAATACCTTAATTGGTATTTCTGAAATGGACCAAACTATTTTTATTCAAGAGATGTAGAAATGAAAAAAAGTCACTAGAATAATAAATCTATACTCTGAACAAATAATCACTCAGGACTATATAGAGGAGAATATTGGGGAAAATAGGGGAGGTCCATTCTAAAAATAGATGCTACACCTGAAGACAATTAGAAGAACATCATTATTTTCTTATTGTGGAAATGTAATTTTAAAACTCCCATAAAAGGTTTATTTATATCCCAATAAATACACTGTGAAATCTTTCTTCTTGATTGTAAAGTATTCTGAGTTTAGAAGTTTGACTAGCAATACAGCAATTGAAATGCTAAGTACAGAAATGGGCAAAACAAGTATTTGTTTAGAGTCAGAATACCTTAATCAATTTCATATTTTTGTCTAATGAGTAGCTACTTTGTCATTGCCGGGTAGGGTTTTATTAGTACAAGAGTGTAGTGATTCTATCAAACCAGGTAGCTAGTTTAATTAAGGGTAGGTAAGCTCTGAACATTATACAAATATTTCCTCTGCTTGTGCCAAGTTTTCCATTTGTAACAATTATGACATTCAACTTTGAAAATTTCCAATGTATTTGCTCATCCTCATTGCTTTGGGAAACCCAGTCTTATATCTAATGACTTTGAATTGTTTCAAAACCTGGTTGTGAAATGAATTTGAGATTCCCCCCCACTCCAAACTGCCTTTATAGACCTTTTTCAGCAAATCAACAAACATGCCCTTTCAATAATTCAACAAGCTTTTGTTACTATGTGTAAGGACCATACTAGGCACTGGAGTTATAGAAGGAAAAAATACTTGCTATATGACAGATCAAAGGAAAAAATGCTTGCTCAATGGCAGATCAATTCTCCTATTTGATTTTGACATCTATCACAAGATCCAAATGAGGATAAAGGGGGGTGGCCCTATGATCTCATGCATTTTTTAAACTTATTGTCTCAGGACCCCTTTATATTCTTCCAAGTGAATAAGAATCCTCTTCCTCCCTGTGGTTTTATGGGTTTTATCTATTGAAATTTACTGTAATATGAATTAAAATATCTTTGTATTATTATGAAAATAGTTTTTACCTTGCAGACCCCCTGAAAGGTTTTTGGGGACTTCCAGAGGGTGCCATATCACACTGTGAGAATAGCTTCCCTGGAATAGAAACCAGGAGGGGACTGAGAGAAGTTATCCCTACACCAACAGGAAGCCAGGAACACTATTGACAAGCAACTGTAGGACTGATGGGTTATAGGAGCAGCTGATTTCTAGAGCCATAATTAATAATTTGGAAAACTGAGGCAAGCAACACAGAACGTACCCTCACTCAATTTTGTAATTCATCATGGGAAAGTAACAGAAGAAGTAATTAATACAAATTCAATTGAGTTGAAAGAGAAATGAGTTGCTGTAAGAATGGTCTTTACTGAAGGAGAAAATGTGTTAAATATTAGTGGCTTCTAAATGTTAGAGACCTAGGGAAAAGCTCTAATTCTTCTACTCTAGTTATTACTCTGTTCATTCCTATTGTGAGTTTAAATTGTAGATACTCTGATTAGGGAGTCCAATGTCTGAAACATAATAAAAACATTGATTAGTCTGTGTATTCCTTTGAAAGCAGGGAGTAGTGATATTTTGAATCCAGGCCTAAAAGCAACACAAAATACATTTTCCTATGCTTAGAACCCTGAATGGGGACAGTGCCCAAAAACAATTAATTAAAAAACAAAAACATCTTGTTAACATCAGTACAAACTAATTGGTTTGTATATATATGTATACATATATATGTATATATATGTATACATATATTATGTGAGGAATTAAGTAGTTCTTCAAATGCTGAGAAATATGTACAAATACGCTGCCAACTTTATATTTCAGACACTCCGATACGCTACATATCCAGGTAGTCATTAGGGGTATAGATTAAGAGCTTGAAGAGATCTTAGGGGTCATCTAGTCTAACGCTCTCATTTTATAGAGGTCTATTCTATTAAATTGTTATTGGACCACAGTGTATGAAGGGGCTTTTAACTGTTCTCAATTTAATTAGCTTTTAATTAGATCCAAACTCTTGCTGGAGGTATACTCAAGTAATGAATCACAAGTTGGCTGACAATTCCCACGACTCCATTCAAAGCTGTCCATCCAACAAATACTTGTTTGGTAGCTTTAGTATGTGATAACACTTGTCTAGGCACAAGGGGTAACAGGGTATGTAAGGATAAATAAGAAGTGGATCCCATTTTCACAATTAGTAAAGCCCCAAGCAGAGGCGACTGTAATAGAAATTAAGTCATTGTGGGATTGCAAGAGGGAGAGGTCATTTTCATCTGAGGAGATCAAGGAAAGTTTCATGAAAGTTTTTATGGGTCTTGAAGAATACCTAACATGTTAATAGAGGAGGAAAGAAGAAAGAAGGCATTTCAGATGAAGGGAGAATGTGGACAAAGCCGAAATTTATTTGAAACTGAGACCCCGGTCAAATTCACTTGAAATTGAGAGGATGTGATGGGGAATAAAGTGAGCTACAGTTGGAAAATTGGTTTGGATACAGGCCCATGGTTAGCTTTAACTGCCAGGAGAGTTTGGATTTTATTTGGTAAGCAACAGGGAAGGGAGCCATTTGAATGATTTGATCAGGGAAGAGATTGATGAGAGCTGTACATGAGAAAGATGAATTAAGGCATCAGACTTCAACTAACTGCCTCTCCTTTACATTTATCACACTTGAGTTGTTGAGTAATGGAGATGAGGTGGTGAAAACCAAAATGAGAGGTGAACGTGATCTCAGCAAGGGAACTTGCAAACATACTGGCAAGGAGCACATGAAAATAAATGAATCAAAAACTGCTGCAGAGCGGGTACATAGTTTCTACTTTAGATAAGACAACTCTCCCACACCACCTTTACTTGTGTTTTAATTTTCTTTGATTTTTACCCTTTGAGGTTTGTGGACTTTCCACTACACCAGTGGTGTCAAACTCCAATAGAAACACAGGCTGTAAACCCTACATAAGGATGCCTGGGAGGTAGCATAGTGACTTACAAAACCACATATTAACATTGTCTATGTTTTATTATATTTTTAGTAATTGTGTTACATACTTCCCAACTACATTTAATCTGGTTTGTGTGGGTCACATGGGACCATATTAAACACTTGTGTACTACAATACAATGTTGTTGCTACTGCTACTATTACTACTGCTACTAGTCCTACTAGTAGTATTACTGCTACTACTACTACTACTACTACCACTACCAATACAACCACCACCACCATGGCTATTAATGTTACTATTACTATTTATTGCTTTGTAATAATACTGTGGTAAAGCGGTGCCTGCGTGAGTTCGGGCAAGTCACCTTTTAGGGTCCTTAGTTTCTTATCTATGAGTTTAGGGAGTCAGATTAATCATATCAGCCTTCTCTTCCTCCCCTCCCCTCCCACCCAATAAACTCCAGTTGCTCCTGATTACTTCCATAATCAAATAGTCTCCAGGTTGGCATTTAAAGTGTTCCATAATCTGTCCTCTTCCTACCTTTCAGTACTTTTTTTTTTTACTACCTTCCACTCTTCATAATCCAGCTGAGCTTTGAACATGAGACTCCATTTTCTTTGTGCTTTTATATTTGTGAATTCTTTGCCTGGAATGTTCTCCTTCATCACCTCACTTCTAGTTTACTTGGCTTCCTTAAAGTCTCAGCTGAAATTCCAACTTTTGTAGGAAGTTTTTCCCATGCCCTTTAAGTGCTAGTTCTCCCCCCTCTGAGATGACCATTTACTTCTACGTTATTTTAAGCCTATCTAATGATTTACATATTGTCTCCCCATTAAAATGTAAGCTCCTTGAGGGTGGGTACTCTCTATCGCTTTGTTTTTAACTCCAGTACTTAGTACCATCCTGGGAAAATACAGCTATGTGCTTTTAGTGCAAATAATAAATCCCCTAAAATGGTTGCTTTATTCAAATTTGCACTACATATTTCCATTGGGCATGATCTAATTACCATATTTCAGGCAAAGGGGACAGCCTTTGCAAAGACTAAGAGTCAGGAAACTGAGTTTACCTTAAGGATCACAGATAAGGACCAGTTCGTAGGATCACAGAGTTGAGGAGATGTTGTAAGGTCCAGTGAGGCTAGAAAGATAGGTTAAGGTCAGGTAGTGAAGGGTTTTAAACACAAAACAATGTTAATATTTTATCCTGCAAGTAGTAGGAAGCTGGTAGAGTTGTCTGAGCAGAGAAGTCACATGGTCTGATCTGACCTTAAAGAAAATTACTTTGGAATAAGAACAGACAAAAAGGAAACAAAACTACTGCTCTGTAGATGATGTGGTGATATATTTGGAGAAAATCAGCTAAAGAATATCAAGAATCAACTAAATCAACTAAAGAATACCAACTAAAAACTAGTTGAAACAATCAGCAACTTTAGCAGAGTTGTAGGACATAAAATAAACCCACATAAATCATCAGTATTTCTACATATACCAACAAAACCAAGCAGGAGGATATAGAAAGATAAATTCTACTTAAAATAACTGCACAATGTAAAATATTTGGGAATCTAGCTGCCAAGACACGGACAAAAACTGTACGAACACAATTAAAAATGCTTTCCATAGAAATAAAGACAGATTTGAACCACTCTATGGTAGCACATCACACCTCTCAGTTTAACTAACATAACAGAAAAGGAAAATGGCAAATACTAGAGAAGTGTAAAAATAGGGACACTAATGCACTGTTATTGGTGTGGGAAACGGGTGCAACCACTTTGGAGAACAATTTGAAACCATGTCCACAGGACTATAAAACTATTCATATACTTTGACATAGTAACACTGCTACCAGGTCTATGTTTCAAAGTGATCAAAGAAAAAAAGGGGGGGAGAATCATATGTACAAAAATATTTATAGCAGCTCTTTTAGTGATTGCAAAGAATTGAAAATATAAGGGATGCTCATCAAATGAGTAATGGCTGAACAAGTTGTAGTATATGATTGTCATAGTTTAAGAAAAACCTGTAAAGACTTATATGAACTGATGCAAAATGAAGTGAGCAGAATCAGGAGAATATTTTACACAGTGACAGCAATATTGTAAGGATGATTAAATATGAACATGCATAGTCTAATGGGGGAGGTTGGACAATATGCAAATAACTGTACAGACCAGTGCTTTAGGAAGATCATTTTGACAGATGAGTAGAATATGGACTGGAGTGGGGAGAGACGAGGCAGAGAGATTCACCAGCAGGTTATTGCAATAGTTCTAGGCATGAGGTGGAGAGGTCTTGTACCAGGTGGTGGTAGTGTTGGAAGAAAAAAGGTAGACACACACATACACTTACGGAAGAAATAAGGTAGACATACACACATACACTCCCTCCCTCTCTCTCTGTCTCTCTCTGTCTCTCTCTTTCTCTTTCTCTTTCTCAATTACCAAGGCAGAATTGACAGCACTTGACAACTGATTATGTATCAAGAATGGGAGGGAGTGGTTGAATATGACATCTAGATTGTGAGCCTGGTTGGCTAGGACAATGGTGGTATTACTTGACAGTAATAAGGTAGGGGAACAACAAAGAAAATAGCATCTGGGAAGCCAGAGAGGAGAGAATATATATCATAGCCAAGCTGATTTTACATTATTATCACTCATTCCCTACGCTTATATCCATCTAACTCTACCCACTATTCCCTAAACTCAGCATTCCTGACATTGAACAATTTGTTTCCTGTACTTGGAATCCATTCCCTTCTTTTATTTGTGATGCTTAATTCTTTCCAGGTTCACCTTATGTGCTACCTCTAATGAGGAGCCTTTCCCCTATCCTCCTAGTTGTCAGACCTTTCTCTTTTCACAGATTATCTAGTTTTGGGGAAAATAGATTGAAAAATAACATGGGTTCTGGAGTCAGAAGATCTGTATTCAAATCTCACTTTCTCTTTTCACAGATTATCTAGTTTTGGGGAAAATAGATTGAAAAATAACGTGGGTTCTGGAGTCAGAAGATCTGGATTCAAATCTCACGTGAAGACTGACTACCTGTGTGATCTTGGGCAAATCACTGAATTTCTCTGGGACTCAGTTTCCTCAACTATAAAATGATGGGGTTGGAATAGGTAGCCACTGAGGCTCCTTTCAGCTCAGAGTGAAGACTCTACATCTTATTTTTATAACATATAAGCAGGTAAACGAGTGAAGAAACTGTTCATCTCCATTGTTCTATCGTCATCGCCTTTCATAGTGCTTTGCATATAGTGGGCTTTTAAGAGCTGACTGAATAAAATACAGGTAACCTTGACCTTGCTACTTTATGTTCCTTCACATAAAAACAGGCTTGTCTAAATACCCTTTTTCAACAATTCTGGTCGGTATTCACAGGGAGGTTGTGGGAAGGAATGGGAATGAGAATATATTAAACGCCTCCTAAGCCAGGCACTGCCCTAAATCCTATACAAATATTTAAAATGTTTCTTCCTCACTTTCTTGCTTTACTTCACTCCCTGACTGCTGCATACCATTTCCCCTTGTATCTCCTCCTTTTCTGGATGGGATGTCTCAGTCTATTAGTGTGTGGCTCCAGTCACCATCCCTTTAACTTTCTAGACTAAAATATTTCCAAACCAAAGGTTCTATTTAATGGATTAACCATGAACTTGTTAGAATGAGCCACCACTTCTCTATGTATGTTATCTACCCATTAGAATGTGTGTTTTTTGAAGGCAAGGACTGTCTTTGATTTTTGTTATCCCTGGCACTTAGTACAGAGTTTGACACAGAATAAGCTCTTAATGAAAGCTATTCATTTGTTCACAACCACGTGGTCAAAGCAATGAAAAGCACAAAGCAATATGAGGTTGATGGGAAGAAACCTCATAGTTATTTGCATCTTACAGACCTTCCAACTGCAGTGCAGAGAAAGTAAGGACAGGTCCCTTTGAAGTGCCATATGTTGATGAATTCTGACATAATTTTTAGAAAAGTCAATGACCTAGAGCAACAGAATGAGCTTTAAACCAAACACAATTAGACTGTCCTTAGAAAGGCATGTCATGGCTATGCATTTTTTCCCAAGAATATTTTCATTTAAAGTCTAATTGGTTGGTGATGGGTTTTTAAAGAAATAAAAAAAAAAAAAGAAAATTGGAGTATGTATTAAAATTGCTCAAAATTAATGATTTTATTAGAGTTCATTTTATTCCAGACAAAAAATTTTTTCCCTGACAATTCCTCAGTAATGAAAGTGTACAATTGTGTTTCCATGGAAATATTATTATAGTAATAAACCGATGACATTTCCTCTCACTTAAGGAAAATAATGAAATGTAATTGACTCCAACAGCACTTTAGTTCTGTCAAAGTTAGTTCCCTGAATAAGCCCTTTTAACATCACTTAAACAGCTTCAGTCTCTTATCCAAACTATACATTTAGCTTAATTTTTTCTTTTCAACTAATTCAATGTACCAATTGCTTCTGCCTTTGGGAGAATTTTGTGTTAATTATAAGAAAATGAAACAGAGAAAAAACCCTAGGGAACTTTATACTATCAACGACCTGAATGTTTATTCCATTTTGGGTGACAAAGTTTCTACTTAATGGATGAACCATGAGCTCAGTCATAGGAAATGAGACAATTCTGACTCTAACCAGGGAGCGGTTGCTTTTACTCTTTTCTCACAAATTCTCACAGACAGTATAATGTCTGTAGGCCACTGGGTTGCCAGTGATTAATTTAAACAGCAACTATTGAAGGGATGGAGACTAAAGATTAAACTGTACAGTATTTGAAAATTCTAGCTAAGCATAATTTATTGAAGGTAAAAGCCAGTGAACATACCTTACATTTTTATGCTTTACGGTTTTCACACACACCTTCAAATATCGTTTGATATTTTCAACCAGATTTCTAACTAGGTTGGTGTACATAGGGTTCTTTACTCCTCTCCATGGTCAGGACAACTAAATTTAAAGGACTCTCTTCTTATGTATTCTCAGTAGCCTAAAACAATTGAGTTTAGCACCTTACTAGAAGGACTAATTACTTAACATAGGAAACACATGATGTTTCCAGTGTACTTCAGTGTTACCCTAGCCTCTGGAAAGTTGCACCCCAGGAAAAGTTTTCCCTAGTGAGGCCTTACCTTGATCCTCTTCTCTTACCATAGATGAGAGACTCCCAACCAGGGTAATTTCAATGTCATTCAGTCTCAGCTTTATAAGACTGTTGCTTAAGGGCTAGTTGACTGCCATAGAATAGTGTCCAGGGGTCCTTGTATTTTATTTTATTTATTTTATTTTTTTGCTTTTTTGGAGGGAGGAAGGCAGGGTACTTGGGATTAAGTGACTTGCCCAAGGTCACATGACTAGTAAGTGTTAAATGTCTGAGGCTGGAATTGAACTCAGGTCCTCCTCATTCCAGGGCCAGTGCTCTATTCACTGCACCACCTTGCTGTCCTAGTCCTTATATTTTAAAATCAATTTGAGGGTACATTTCATGGTGCTTATCCTAGGCACATTTGGTGAAACTTGTCTAGGACATAAAAATTTCTAGTTATAACTTGTTTATAAAAACAAGACTGTGAAACTGGTAGGAAAAATATTTTCTCCATTTTAGCAGACCAAGGCTCTTAGACAATAACTTGACCAAACTTGCATATCTAGAGAGAAAAAAAAAAAAAGCTGAGAGAACCTAATTACCAGTGAAAAGTCATGTTAATCCATGTAAAAACATATATGTGCAAGTTGACCTCATAGAATTGTAAATCCCAAACTCAACTAAAATCACTGAGTTCAACCCTCTTGTTTTACATATCGAGGGACTGAAGCTCATGGAGGTTCAGTGACTTGCCCAAAGTCTCTTAGGTAGTGAGTGTCAAAGGTGAGATTTGACCCTTGGTCTTCTGAGTTCAGGATTCTGAGTTCAGAGCTCCCAGATGATTTTTAATGTTGATTCCACAAAAAAGCAAAGACAACAAAACAAAAATCAGCTTCCATGTCAAAAAGAAACAATAAAAGGTGTTTTCATTATATCTGTTGTCTGAAACCCTCAAGAGAGTATACTTAAATCAATGATACCCAATGTCCAGGGCAAATAAAGGTATTTTAGTTGCCAAAATGGGATTTCCAGTCTGAAGTAGTGTTTCTCAGTTTGACTCTTGATTCTCCACAGTACATATTTTTCAGGTGTATGTATTTATGGAATTATCATAGGATCAAAGACTGATAGATTTAAAACTAGAAGGAACTTGAGAGCTCATCTATTTCAACTGCCTTATTTTACATATGAAGTAACTGACGTCTAGGTTACACAGGTAGGAAACATCAGAAGCAAAGTTTGAACCCAGATCTAGTCCTTTTTCCATGTATAATGCTGATTAAAAAAAAAAACAACCTTACACACACACACACACACACACACACACACACACACAACGTCATTCCCTGTTTTTTCCAGGATATAACCTAGACTCTTACATAAGAATCCATAATTGTCTATAAACTTAACTATACTATTTTGAGGATGGCATTCTTTTCACCATTTCTGGTACTCTGTACCCTAAAAAAAAATCAGGATTTATCAATGGGCTGGTGCGTGTGCATGTGTGTGTGAAAATATTGTTCTATTCCTTGATGAAATGATGACAGTACAGTCAGTCTTCCTTCTCTTCGGTGCCTTTACATCAGAATTAAGTTCAAGGAAGCATTTGGTAATACCCCTAGAAATATTGTCCTGCATTCGGGATAGCGTGGAAGATATTAATAAATGCTGCTCAGAGAAAAAGAAAAGGTTGCAGTAGAGAGAACATGATGGGTCATGGTAATTGCACTGTGCAGATGGGTTGAAATTCTAGTGGAGAAAAGACTCCATTACCATGCAACAATTAAAGTCATTTCTTAGAAGAATAGCTGTGTGATGCCCTTTATTGACTATAGAGGATGTTGAAGGAAAAGTTTCAGGAGAAAAGAATTGAGGAATGCATTTCAGTATGTAAAACCAACGTGACACGGAGATGGTTAATTGTAGTGATTAGATTTTGGATTTTTAGTCTGCTCAAAGATGGTCTTAACCTCTGTTCTCTTGAATGTGCTTATGATGATTTTTTTTTTTTAACTATCTTGCTGTGATTAAAAATATATCTGCAACTAGAAGGGTCTTCACCATCTACTTGAACCATGAAAAGAACATGGGGATCATGATCCTGCTGAAATGTGTGATCAGAGAATAGTAAACTTTATCTTAGATCATTTATGTCCTTTTCATACCACAAAGGTCTTTTCAGCTAATGAGTACTGTAGTCTTTTCAGATGGTGACTCTATCTTTGAGGCCTGGGTTAGTGATGCTTCTATAACATGCCACTCCTAATAAAAGCTACAATTTTAAAAAATGGTACTTTAATATTTCCTAAGAACTTTGAATGTACTTGGTCTGATTATCCTTTATATCCCTATCCCGATGAGGAAGATACTATCGGAGTTGCTACTCCCATTTCATAGATAAGGAAACTGAGGTTGGTGAAACAGTTTGCCAATTGCAATGTGGTTAATATGTACCAGAGGCAGAATTTGAATCCAGGTCCTTCCTGAGTACAAGTCCAGTGCTTGGTCTATAATATCTCTCTGTTTCTTCACTCTTAGGTGCATATACATATAAACTAGGAACTTGTAACCTGGCATTTTGCCATTTATTTATGAATGAGAAAAAGCATGAAATATCTATTGTATGGTAAGTTTTAACTTAGGCCCTGAGAATACAAATTCAAGAACAAGTTAATGTGGGTTCTCTTATATTCATATAAGGGGAGATAGAAATAGGGGAGAAGTGACCATGAAGGGAATTTTGGTCATAGTAATCTCAAGGATGGTGAATGGAGTCACATGGAAATCAGCTGTCATGACAATTTCATCACTGATTTAAATACTGTTTCCAGAGGAAGAGTTAAAAAATGAGGGGACATTGGGTGGGGGTAGCTACAAGCAGATGGCCAGATACCCAGGATGTAAGAAATGATGGATGGATGGATGGAAAATGAATTATGGTCTGGGACAGGTTAGATATAGTCAGTCAGATGAATTCACACGTCCTAATTTTTCCAATTTTTTTCATCAGAAAAGTGTTTTGTAAATATTAAAGTGTAGCCCAAATGTGCCATAATTACTTAATATTACTTAATAAATGTTTGCTGAGTAAAGTTGAAATAGAGGTTTTCTTTTATATCTATCTCAGTTATGTAGCCTTTACCATTTTTGTAGAAATCTTTCAAATGTAGATGAAGCCTTTAGCATAGAGTCCTACAGATGTCTTTCTTTAATCCACTTAATATCCAAGTGATTTAATGCCATACCTATTCCTCTGGCTGGAGCCCTATTTTGATCATCATTTCAATGTTGGACAAGCTTAGATCATTTATAACATTGGTATAATCCCTTTGATTTTCCATTATAATGTAGAAAAGGGTAATTTTGGCCTTTCTGCTTTCTTGTGTTTCCTCTCAGTCATCTTTGTAAGCCTTTAGTTTTTGCTTTAATTTGGCCTGCTGGAACATTGCCTTCATTCTCATTCAGGGCAGCTTTATCATCTCTTAAATAGCTTCTTTTGTTTGCTGAATGGAATTCCTATATCCCCCAAAGAAGCTCCCTCTAGTGTCAAGTTCTCCTTAGAACTCACATAATAGAACATACATGTTCCTTGAGGACAGGTTTGCACTTTGTAACCCTAGTACCTAGCACAGTGCCTTATACCCATTAAGTATTTAATACAAGTTTGTCAAATGAATGAAACTGGCTTCTAAATTAATTAGCGGAAATTTAGAACTATTTCAATCAGGACTGATCTCATGCAGGGCAGACAGCTGACTATGTGATGTGATGTTATTTCAATATGTATAGGTATGTAGAGGAGGGTATGCAAGAGCAGACAAGATAGATGCCTTTGCAAAATACCTCTTCTACCTTCTTGCTGATGCCAAAAATTTATTCAACAAGGCAAGAAAGCATTTCATCCTTCAATTAGAGATAAGGTTTTAAATATAAATGTCCTAGAAAGGTAATACATTATCTTAAATTTCGCACTAAAGTGAAAATGACTGACACTAAAACCTTTCCTGAGTACGTATTTAGAAAGAAGAGGGAGAGGGACTAGCATGAAAACACTAGAAACTTGAAAAGGGTATTAGGACTTTCTGGGAAGAAGGAAAAGAGTTCAGAAAATCAACCCAACTAGGGAAATGAAAACAAACTTCACTCATTAAGCAATTTTGACTAGGGTTCATAGTTATTCCTACTTGTATGCTGAGATCCAAAAGAATCTGAATATAAGCCCTGTTAGAATTGGAATAGAAGTATCTGAAAGTTATAAATCAGCTATGCAAATGATCATATCCCCTGCACTTCAAAGAAATAAGGTGGTGAGCCAGTGTGCATTGCAATGAATTCCTCATCCTCATATCTTTTTGTTATCTTGGGAATTTCAGTTTGTAGGAAGGCTGTGATTCAATCTATCTGCAAGAGATGCATGTTTATTCTTAGACTTATGTCATAGTAGAAATAGAAGGAATGTGGCCTTGAAAAAAATAAAGGACAAGCTGAGAAAAAATATGCAGATCTGAAATATTCGGTGGATGAATCAATGAGGCTAACCTAAACAGGAAGAAATATAGAACCCATAGACCCCTCTTTTCCTATGTGGGCCCCTAGGAAATCTACCCCAGGTTCGAAGTACTTGCTTTTTCTTCATTCATTTAAAACCATAGCTCATGAACTTCCTCTGAAGTCTTCACTTTTACTAGTCAAGGAGAGAATGAAATTATTTCAAGGTAGAGCTATTTAATGAAATAATATTGTAATAAAAGGAGTAGAAGAATTTTCCTTTCATAAAATGAGAACACACTCTCTCACAAATTTACATTCTACCAGGAAGCAGAAAAAAGTATGCTATATAGAGATATGTATGGAAGTGTGGGAGCACATGTAAGGAAGACTTGTCATCACTATGTTTGTATGTGTAGGGACACAAAAAAGAAAACCCAAATGACCAGGACACATACATGGAAAGACATGTATGCTGGGAATATGTTTGACCAGTGACCAATGTGGAGGGACAGCTAATTCCTCAGATGCTACAGGACTGTTGGATGTCATGGTACTAGCTGTATTCTGTATGATGCTGGATGGCATTCTCTGGGTGGCCTGTCTCTGGTGCTGTTTGCCATTCTTTCTCTTTTCTGTAGTTAATCTTGCTGTGTCCACCTTTTAGGTCTGATCTGTACTTTCCATCTGAAGTGTTAATAAAGCTCTTCACTACTACATGCCATTCATCTTCACTCCTGTCTGTTAGTATGCTGTGACTAGCAAGCTTTTCCTTGATGAAGGCTAGCTGAAAGCTCTTTAGTCATTGTAGAAGCTATGAAATACTACACGAGGGTAAAGGGCAGTTGAACGGTCAGACAACCCCACTCCCTGTCCGTCCTTAGATTATCTGTTCTTTTGGTTTACTGTGTCTGATACTGAATTAAAGTCTATCATTCCAAACCAATATCTAACTTAGCTTGAGAAGTTCCTTGTAAGTGCAGTTTAACACATCATGGCAATTCTGTGTCCCCAAAACCCATTTCACGGAGCTCTTCTAATGAACACCTACAAAAACTATGTTAATGAAACCCACATTATTCCTAAGATCATTTCAGGATTATCATGCAAATGAATCTATAAAAACATATAAGTGAAAGGGGACAAAGTCATTGTCTTCCATTCCCTTGATCCATCTTCCTGACATCATTAGGTAAATGTGACATATGGAAAGCAACAAAATGCCCAGGATTTGAGACAAGAGATAAAGGAGAAGTTCAGTTTGGGCTGTTACAGGAAGGAAAGTGGCTTGAAGATGTTAAGCAAGTAGAGAGCACTAGAATGTTTTAAAGTGAAAGTTATATTAGAATTATTGCTCACTTGCAGGAAATGATAGTGGTCCCAGTGCTGTAAGCATTGAATAAGATGTATTATTCACTTAAGAAATAGGCCCATGAGAAATATTTGAAAATAGGTATATAGCTTTATTTCCTTTAATACAGTGAATTTTATATTTTAAAAATAAATCAATGCATGATGATTTTGAGAAATTCTGGGGTGTATGCCCCAGAAACTCAGAGAATTTAAAAGCAAATAATTGGGCGTAAGAGATCTGAAATTACTGTTCTCTTTACTGGCTAAGTGCATGTTCTTCAGTCATGTAGTCATATCATAAAATGATAACATGTGAAAGAGAAAACAAGAAATAGGACAAGAAGATAAACAGTGAGAAGCTTTGAGCCTAAAGCCTAGAAAAGGAGTTATTTTTCTGTTGGTCTACTGGTAGGCAGGAAGAGTTGGAATAAAATGTTTTATCCTGGATATTTTTTTTAGATAGAAGCTTGTTTCCTGAATGAGACTAGATGAAGATACCTATCTCTCATTCTCAGAATCAATTTATCATGTGAACTATAAGGCATTATACAAAGTACTGCTTTTTTTGTTTAGGAAGAGTAACTTGACACCAAAGAAACCATTGCATAATTTCAGGAGATCCATGAAGGAATAAAAGTACATTCTGTGATGCTTCAATGGACATGTGTTCCTCTCTCCACCTTCTTATTCTGAATGATTTTTACTCATTGTTGTCGTTCAGTCATTTCAGTCTTGTCAGACTCTTTATGACCCTATTTGGGGTTTTCTTAGCAAAGATACTGTAGAGGCTTGCAAATTTCCTTCTCCAGCTCTTCTTACAGAGGAAGGAAGTGAAGTAAACAGGGTGAAGTGACTTGTCCAGGGTCACACAGCTAAGTAAGTGTGTGAGGCTAGATTTGAACTCAGGAAGATGAGTGCCGGATCTGGCACTCTATCTACTGTTCTACCTAGCTCTTCTTTTGTTACCCATGTCCTTCCACAAATCATCTATAGGGAATCCATGCAACTCACAAAAATGCCTAAAAAATATGAAGAAGCATATCGACAGGAATACTGAGAAGAGATTTTTGGCTATGAGGGAAGCTGTGGGATGATGGTTGGCTTTGGTTTAAGAAAACTCCCTGTTCCTGGTTCATATAAAAAACGTTTCTAGTTAACCTAAAGATCAATACGAAGACTGATATTTACACATACCTGAAGATTAAGAATACTTACAAAACCTTCTGGTATTCATCAGGTTACTGTGTATTATAAAATATATGTTTAACCAGCTCAGGTGACCAACTGGAATGTCATCCCATTCATTGCTAAGGACCAGTGATTGTCAGCTCATTCTCTGAGTTATTTGCATCACCTATCACTGGAGGATACTTGGACTTAACAGGCAAGATCTTTCTAGTTCCCACTTTCCTGTTAGCACTAATCCTTTGGGTTTGTGGCAGCCTTTGTTTAATTAGTCCAAGAGTTTTGGTGTGCATTTAGACAATTAGATTCTTAGTTCAATATCACTACCTACTCAACCTATTCAAGAACTATTCTGCTACATTTCATCTGAGGTCAATCCAAAACACATACTGTATACATTTTTAATTATAGTATTAAAAATGGAATAAAACCAAACTCATTAAAGTATCCACTAAGAGACTGAAATGGGTCAGCTAGGTGGCACAGTAGATAGAGTGCCATACCTGAGTTCAAATCTAACCTCAGACACTTATTAGCTACATGACCCTGGGCAAGTCACTTTGCCCTGTTTGCCTCAGTTTTGTCACCTGTAAAATGAATGGGATAAAAACAGACAAACAAACAAAAACCTAAATCAAAACAAAAACCAACAAACCATTCCATTGTCTTTGCCAAGAAAACCCCAAACAGGGTGTTATGGGAATCTAAAGATCTTCCCTGCCCCTAGGCCCTTTGCTGAAGTGGCTACGTGACTTTGAGGACCCTTGGATATTTGAAAGTATACTCTGTTCCCTAATAGGCTGAATGTGGTCACGTGGAGCCTGTGGCGCC
>CM053591.1:108190497-108216408 GCA_028646515.1 Pseudochirops corinnae | reverse complement strand
GGCCCCGGGGCACAGCTGTGGCTTCAGGCAAGGCTGGTTTTCGGTTCACAGTGCTGATATGGTTCCTCGTAGCCAAGCTGACTTTAGTGGGAAGTATCTTTGTGTGCGTTTTGGAGTTCTAGGATTGGTTTACAATCCTATTTTATGGGTATTTTGGGGTGGCTATGTGAGAGCTGCGATATGTTGCTGCTGCTACAACACCATCTTGGCTCCGCCCCCCTGTCCTTCATTCTTGAAGAGCATCCATGACATCATGAAGGTATTGCTGTAACATGAAAGTGAATTGGATTTAAGTGAAGGAGAACTGGGTAAAGTCACCAGCCTCACTTTTTCCTCTGGAGCCATCTGGGTCCAGTGGCCAGATAAACATCAAGATAACTGGAGATGGCCCCAGATGTGGTGGAAGACCTTGTCCTTTAAAGCTAAGGGCTTTAATAAGTCTCAGTTTGAATGAGACAATGTCCATTCAGTGATTAAGGCTAGGTGAAAAAATGAGGCAAAGAATGGCCTCTTTAACCTGGTCCAGGAGGAAAAAAATCAAATCAAACTTGGAAAGGAAGACCCTCAGGGTTTCTGTCCAAAACAGAAACAATTCCTATTTATATTCATTCTCAGTCAGTCAGGACCCAAACAATGATTGAGTGCGGTTTGGCCTGGGACCTACTCTTGGCTATATGAGCATAAGTCTTATTAGTGTACCATATGCCCTCAAAGGCATATGAAGTAGTAAACTGAAGCATACACCACACATTATGGTCAGACCTACTTGCTTAGCAAACACATCTGCTGCTTCTTTCAGTAACCAAGGATGTTGTTCATCTGGGATGGATGACTTGAATTTATCAAGGACAATTAAAGCCATCCTATCCTATTTTCTTATTAAAATTGTATGTCTCTTCCCTTTTAGCTATTCATGTTTTATGATTCACAGGCAAGGATAATTCTGCTGGTAAAGAAAAAAATGAGAACATATGAATTGAGTAGCTTTTCTCTGTTGTCAGTTATGAATCTCAAAACCAAATAGAAATAGAAATGATAATTTCATCTTTTGCTCTTTAACATTAATTACACTGTTTTGGTCTTGGTCTAACTGACATTTGGTGAGAAGGGAGTTAAATTTTCAGACAAATCTTTAGATACTTCATTCCCATTAAGCAATAGTAACCAAGAGAGAAGCTTGAACAACAACAAAAATACATATTTCCTTAAACTAGCTACTTAAACTAAACCCCTGTTTACATCCATTAGTGAGTGTGAATCACAGAAAATTGAATGCATTTGTGGGAATGATGCACCATATCTTTCAGAACAGTTGAAAGAATTCTGTATAGCTATAGAGCTAGAAATACCATTCAATTAAAAAAGATGCAACTTCATTGGGTAAGCACAAGTGCATATCACCACTGAAACAGAATGCTTTCTGTTAGTCCCATATAATCTTGATGCTGCCCCCCAAAACAACATTCATCAAAATAAATAGGACTATTGAAATGAAAAATACTAGCTTGCACCATTTTGTAATAAGTGTATTGCCATTGTGAGATTTTCAAGACAAGGCTAGGAATGTAAATTACAGGAACATGAATAGATGCCATGGTTTCACTTTTCTGAAAGGCCTTCTGAAGAAAGTTGGAAACAATTAAGCTGCAATTCAGTTATGGTTTATGAAAATACACCATCACTGAAATGAGAGACGATGGGGGAAATACCAGTCAAAGTGTTTGGAGAGGGGATGGTGATGGTAAAGAACCTCCTTGTCTAAGAATGAGGAAGAGTCTGCCCTTTGGGGCAGAAATTTGGTTAGGAAGCTGAATTTACAGTGGGTAATCATAAACCAAGGTCAGTGCTAAAGGATTAGGAACTGTGCCCAGGTATTCACACCAGGGATGTGTTTAGTGCCTCGGATTTTGAAAGACTCAAGTTTAAGGTTATATAGGTATAAATACTTTCCTCCACCCTGATGTGAGTCTGATGTGCTTTGAGGCCCACAAAAGAAAGGACCCTTTACCAAGTTTGGTTTGGGGTCTTGGTATTTAAACTTGTACTAATTTTTGAATTTAAACATACATATTATTTTCAGTTTAGATAAGTAACATGGGTTGTTTTGTGTGTATGATATATGTGTGTTGGCACTGTAGATAAAATGTGTCAACATAGGGACATCTAAATATAGCAAACAGGGAAGTGTGAAAAGATCTCTCTGTAATTTTGCCTATCCCTTTTCAAGGGATATTGATTCCTGCTTTGAAAGGAACATGAGATTAGTGTCATGAGACTGGCCCACTCTGTTCTCCTCAAAGAGGGGAGAGGGATATTGGAGTAGAATTGTACTTATCTGTGCTACCCTCCCCCCATATTCCTAGTTTAAAGAAAATACATTTCTTAAAATTTTGTTTTGTTTTTGTTCAGGCCTCTCCCCTGGTCACTATTCTTTAATAGGAATGAAATGTTCCAAATTATATCTGAAAATTTAACTCCCTTTTCACTAAATGTCAGTTACACAAAGACGATTACAAATATTGAACTGCAAAGAAACTCATTAATCCAAGCTAATAGCAAGCAGAAGTCAGAGAAGTTAGATAGATGAACAGACAATACACAGAATGGATGAGCTTTCCTACTCTGGGAAAGAGCCTTCTCAACTGAGAGAAAGAGTTCTCATTCTCACCCAAGGGGAAATTCTCTGTAGTCTCTAGTGTCAGCAAGCAAGAAATGAGGGACATGTTGAGGAACTGGCACCTTTCCTTGGCAACTTATTTCCAGAGTTTTTCCCTCCTATAAAATATCTGGAACCATGTGCATCCTTTCTTCAAACCAGAAAAGGAAGAACCTTCTTTCCCAAATTCTTGCCAACTCAGGCAAGGAGATTTGAGTAATCATTCTCCTACTAACTAGTAGAGTCTTATGCAAATGGCCAAGTTATGTGTAGTATCTCACAGCTTTCATGTTTCTTTATACCTTAGCCTTAGTTGAGATTAACCCAGACAGGGAGTTGTAGGGACCCTTGGAATCTCAGATTTTAAGACCTGAGTCTTTGTAGCATTTCTGTATCTGAACATGATCTTTCATTTTCAATTTTTATAGCATAATTAATTTGATTCAATCTTTCACCCCTTCATATTTTACCTCATACTGTAGATATTTTTATGACCACATCCTTCCTTTTGCTAACCCTTACCCTCAATAGATTAAAAGTTTTTTTTTTTAAAGGTAAGAACTATTTAGTTTTTCATCTTCATATCCCTAATGCCTTGCACAGTGTGCTGCACATAGTGGGTATGTAGTGAATGTTTGTTCTTAAATTTGGGTGACATTGAACTTGACGTGAAACTTAGAAAATGCCTGACTCTTCAATTTTGAAGTATGGCAATTTCAAGAATTAGATACATTTTTTTAGAGAAGAGGAAAAATTTTTTATTGGTATGTGTAGAAATGAACTCTTTTTGGAATGGAAGACATTTTCTATATTCATGCTCTTTTTCCTCTTTGGGAGGTTCTGTTGCTCTAGAATTTGTTTAGAGTCATTTTTTACAGATATTTGGAAGGTTTGAGGGGAGAGCTCAAGGAAGTCCCTGCTTTCACTCCACCATCTTATTCTCTCTTTAAATAAAGGTAACTCTTGCTTCACATTGGATTATTCACATTGGAGTTTAACAATAGTAAAGTTATGTACCCTTATCAAAGTTTTTAGAGTGGTGGAAACTTTGGTTACTTTCTTTGCTGATTTTTCAACTATGTTTTAATCTTCAACCCATCAATCTTGGATGGTAAGGAAGATTTTGTTTTTCTCTTCACATTCTGCTCAACATTCAGGAAAGAACTTTTAAACCAAAACATGTAATTTTATCCCAATCCTCAAAGGGGAATATAATTATAGAAATGACAGTTCAGCTCATAATTTAGGAGGCATTTTTTTTGAATGTCTGAATGGGAGGTAAAACATTCATAAAATGAGATGAGAAAAGTTTGTTGGTATAATCAGCCAATGAAAGAAAGTTGGCTGGCCAGAGTAGAAGGCCGATTTGTTGTTGTTCAGTCATTTCACTTCTATCTGAGTTTTTGTGACCTCCTTTGGGATTTTCTTGGCAAATATATTGAAGTGGTTTGACATTTCCTTCTCCAGCTCATTTTTACAGATGAGAAAACTAAGGCAGATTTAAATGACTTGTCCAGGGTCACACAGCTAGTGTCTGAGGCTAAATTTGGACTCAGGTCTTTCTGACTTCAGGCCTGGCACTCTATCCACTATGCCACTTTGCTGCCCAAGAGAGACTAAGGTGGGACTTAATAAAACATTTCATATTGAGAGATCTGGTGCATATCTGAGGAGGAGGTGGTAAAGGAGGGTCTTGAATATAAGTTTGTTGTTGTTAATCTTATAAGTTGGTAGAACGTATAAGTTGAAGTATATACTATTAGGAACTAGAGTTCCCAGACTAAGGGAGATTAGAAGTCAGAACCTAAAGATATACTTATACTACTTGGTGATTATCAATCAAAGTATTATTAAAATGCAAATTTTATGATTTGTTTGGTTTTCATTGTCAAGAATAATAACTCAACTAGGCCAAAATTCTGAAGCTCACTGTGACTATCCCTAGGAGCTTTAGAGCTGATCTTGTATGGAGACTGACAGTAAGAGCAATAATACTGACAAAGAGAAGACAGTATGCTACGTAGAAAAGGGAGATATCATGGCTTCAAATCTTGTGCTTACTAGTTGTCTGACCTTGGGCAAACCATTTAATATGAGATGTATCAGTTTCCTCTTTTGTTAAATGAGGAGATTGGGCTAGATGGTACTTACAGTTTTTTCCAGCTCAAACATGTGAATCCAGGTCTGATTTTGAAAATGATGCTCTGAACCTTTTAGAGAACGAGCATAAGGAGGAGATAGAGGATCATGGTGGTAAGTGTTCCTCTGGATAGGGACATCATGATATTTTGCCCTCCCTTCCCACCTTGCCAATGACTTCTTTGGAGATGCAGCTCAAATCCCCCTTCCTCAAAGAGGTCAATCAAAGTTCACTCTCTCCTTCTCCCCGCTCCTGCTAAATGTCTTCTAAGATTATTTCCCATTTATCCTGTATCTATTGTGAATGAGCATCCTTATTTTCATCATGTCTCTCCTCCTAGATTATGCGCTCCTTGAGATTATGCACTGTTTTGCCTTTCTTTATGTTCCCAGAACTTAGCAAACATAGTACCTATCACATACTAGGCTAGGTCCTTCCTCCTCCTCCTTCCTCATCCTTTACCCCTTCCTTTCTTCCTCCTCCTCACCTCCATTATCTTCTTTCATCTCCTTAGAATTTCTATGGAGCTTTCTAAGTATTTTCTCATTTTATGGAATTTTATGGAAGCAGTTCTTAGTATTGGTTCCATTTAACAGATGAAGAAAGTGAGGCAGACAGAAGTTAGGTGACTTGGCTAGGATCACATGACTAATGTCTGGGACTGGATTTGTACTCAAGTTTTTCTGTCCCTAAGTCTTGCGCTTTATTCATTTCACTACCTAGTTTGCTGACTTCCTAGTTAAATGTATTTTTGTGATTGTTGAATGGAGGAAATAGAGTAGTATAAGAAGTCACTGGGCAGTGATGAAGAAAATAGAAAATGTAGGAGTGCACTGGGGGAGAAAACACGTAAAATCTTACTTTTGTGAAACAACCTGAGTCAGAGGCAGAAAAGGAACAGCTCCGTGTAAAGCTCATGCCATAGCTCTGAGGCTTCAGTTTGTGTGTGTGTGTGTGTGTGTGTGTGTGTGGCTAAAGGAGTAGGGCCCTTCCCTCTGCAAATATAGTAACTCTAGGGGCACATATGTAAGAGAACAAGCTATATTTGGATCTAGAAGGCCATAGGGGTGTAGGAAGGAGACAGGGTCTCTGAGCTAGTATACCAAAGACTGCTGATGCCTTTGTTGAGAGTACCTAGCTTTAGGATTAGTGAACAGCAATCCACTGCCATCCAAAAGTCATCTGTTTTGAAGAAAATACCAAATAAAGATGCTTTCTTGCTGACATAAGATATTTTATGCAAATGAATCAGTCTTCTTTTGGTATGAGAAGAGCTGTATGTGGGCAGGACAAGATATAGCTACATGGGTTTGAGATAGTACATACTTTGGGGAGTCTTTTAGTGCCAATTGATTTGGTAAACATCAAATGAGTTCAAGAACTATGTAGCCTCAGAGATAGGAAGATAGAGAGACAATGTGGAAAAAATCTAGGAACCAAGGTCCAGCCACCAGAAACAGCAGTGCAGAATTCAAGACTTTCTCTTCTGATATCCGGGGATGGGGAGACAGCAGAGGAGCAACCCTCAATTTTTCCTTTCATTGGGACTTTTCTTTAGACAGTGCAGTCACGGAGACTGCCGAATCTGGAGGGAGGAGGGCCCACAGGAAGTGGGGGAGGAGAAGGTGTTAGGATTTTCTCTGGGGTCAGGTACAAAATTTTGGATGTCATTAACTGTGTTAAAGGATTTATGTCCTTGTTAGCTTAAGTCCTCAGAGGGGATGGGAATAAAAATTAGCCAGATGCTGAAGTTCCCAAGGTTTTCCTGGGTGTGTGTTTATGAGGTAGAGACATTTTGGGGGAAGTCTCTGGACCTTATGGCAGTGAACCTTCTGACACCACAGTTGTATATGCATGATTAATTGGTCAATATTTCAATTCATAAAGTCTACACACTAAAACTACTCCATCACACTGTCAACAAAAATCCTCTCATGGGCAGGGAGAGACTGAAATTGTTAATTCAGGCTTGATTTTGGCATGAAATGAGGCACTTATAAGTCAGAAGTCAGTCAGTCAATAAGTCATTAAACAGTTGATTAAAGGAAGTTTTTAAAAATGTATTTATTTATTTTTAGTTTTCAACATTGATTTCCATAAAATTTAGAGTTCTAAATTTTCTCCCCATTTCTCCCCTACTCCCACCCCAAGGTGGCATGTAATTTGATATAGGCTCTACATATACATTCATATTGAACCTATTTTCACATTAGTCATGTTGTAAAGAAGAATTAGAACCAATGGGAGAAAGCATGAGAAAGAAGAAACAAACAAAAAAGGAAAAAAAGAGAGAGTAAATAATATACTTCTTAGTTTTTTTGTGTTTTGTGGTTTTTTTTTTTTTTCTGGATGTGTACAGCATTTTCCATCATGAATTTAAAGGAGATTTTTGGAGGCAGCTAGGCGGATCAACAGATAGAGTGCTGGGCCTGGAGTCAGGAAGAACTGAATTCAAATTTAGCCTCAGACACTTATTAGCAGTGACCCTGGGTAGGTTACTTAACCTTTGTTTCCCTTAATCTACTGTAGAAGGAAATGGTAAATCACTGCAGAATCTTTGCCAGGAAAACTCCTAAACAGTATGCTATGGTCCTCGAGGTCATGAAGAGTTGGAACAACTGAACAAAAACAAAGGAGGTTTATGTAGTTCTAATATAGAAAAAATATGCAGCAAGGACTCAGTGACACTTAGCTACTCCCCTCAGCTTGGCTGGGTGTGGTGGCTCATTTGGACTTCAGACATCCACCAACTCAGAGAAACACTGCCTTTTTATCCATTTAGGTGACCACAAATCCCTCCTGTAAAGGTGATAGGTAAACTTTTAGGGAAAACTAATCCCTATGGGTGTACATGTTGGGGAGAAACACTGATCATTGTCGATCCTATCATACCAACTTTGGATGGGCTTACAGTTGTGTAAAGCTATGGAAGCAGCTATATAAAGTGTCTTAACATAACTGGCTATAGACTTCTATTGTCACAGAGTGCATTAGCAAGGGCAAGTGCTATTATAATTGTTAAAAAAAAAGTATTGAAAAATATAAAATGAACCCACTTTGATTCCAGCTTTTTGTACCTCTCAAAAGTGTTACTCTGAATATTTGGCTATATGAGACTCCTTTGACTTCATTGAGGTATGGTTTTTGACAAAAGAATTTTAAATGTAGCCTGAGCTGGACAGTCTCTAACCTGTGAATGTTTGGAGCCTAACAAAGCAGACCAAAGCCAGGTGAGTCAGGAATCAAATAGTGGTTTCATTCATTTCAGATTGAGGAAAACAGGTTTGCAAACCAAAACGCCCCTGTGAAGAGGTGCTTGTGGCAAAGGTAGGAATTTTTATATATGAAACCCACAAAAAGGTAGGACTCAACACAGTCTAAGAATTTCTTAGGTTTTTAGTTAAACAGTTCCGATGGCAGACTCATGAATGCAGGCATTTTTGGGACAATATAGGTATTCTTTCGTCCCATGGGAATAGTCCCTAAGTTATTAGAATCATTGATTCTTGTGATCATCTCAAGTATTTAGGGTCATTGAGCCTTGTTCAGTGGGGTGCAGAACCAGAGCTAGCATGGCTATAACAGGAGTATGGCACCTGCTTCCGTTCATTTAGTGGTTACAAGCACAGGCATTGTTATAATGTCAGGACATGTGATCAATGACTTTCTGCTGCAGTGGGTTGGCGGTGGCTCCAGCTGTCAGGCCAGGATCCTCTGGGAAATAGGGGAGTTCCAACAAATCAGAATACTTATTGATTAATGTGAAAATCATAAATCTCTCAGTGAACTCCAGGTACTGGTCAAAGCAATGCATTTTAAGAGGGTGAGCACAAGGATTGTTGTTATGCCAGGCCCAAGACATGACTTGCCTAGACCTTAGCTCTGGAAAACAGGGCATCTTCTAATATAATGACATTTCTATACTTGGTTGTTAAAAACTATACCAGTAAGTAGTGTGTTCTTATTTGTCACAGAATTTTAGAATTAGGTTCTCAGAATTGGATGTGAATTAGTCTACTTCCTGGGGGAAAAATCCTTTCTACAGTGTACCAGACAAATGATCATTCAGCTTTTGCCTAAAGGGAATCCAAGGCCAGAGATGGCACATTTGACTTTTGTATAGAATAGGAGGTTTATTGCAGTGTTTCTAAATGTCCCCCTTTGTAACAGCTACTCCATTGTTTCTAGTTCTAACCTCTGTAGGTGAATAGAACAAGCTCAATTCTTATATCATTGCCCTTCAGATACCTAAAAAAAACTGTAATGTCCATCCTAAGTCATTTTCTCTCTAGGTTAACCATTCCTATTTCCTTCAATTGATCCTCTATGGGCATGGATGTGAGGCTTTGCTTTTTTAAATTTATTTTTATACAGATAGCTTCTCACCTAAAACACTTTTGGGATAAGAAAGCCATTTTTTTTTTTGCTGTTTTTTTTGGGGGGGGCAATTGGGGTTAAGTGACTTGCCCAAGGTCACATGGCTAGTTTTTGTGTAAAGTGTTTGAGGTCGAATTTGAACTCGGGTCCTCTTGACTCCAGGGCTGGTGCTCTATTCACTGTGCCACCTAGCCACCCCCCTTGTTTTTTTCTTACTCAACTCAAGCAGAGTCAATTTCCCCAAACAAAACTGTAAGAACAAAACCAAATACTTTCTCTGAGGCAGCTGCAAAATTAAAATGCAATAATTATTTCCTTGTGATATTGTATTCTTCTTTATGTGCTATCATACTAGGACTATAGTGATTAAAGAAGTGGCAAGATGGATTTGATATCATCCTCTTACTAGATGCTTCCCTACTGCTTAGTACCTATTCTATCTTGGTACGCTAGGGCAATGCCTGCATGGCTTCAAAATCCTGTTGGAAGTTGAAATATGTAGCAAGCATGTACAGCTAGAGACAGTGGGGTCAGAGTGGATAAAGTGTTGCTGGACTTGCAGTCAGCAAAATTTGGTTTCAAATTCTGCCTTTTATACTTACTGTATGACCCTGGGAAAATTATTTAAACTCTGGTGACTGCCTAGGATTCATTTACTAAGCCATAGACTAGACAACATAACACGTACTTCTGCTTCTCAGGATTATAATAAGATTTATGTAGTCCTATCTAGTTAATTCTATATGAGCAAAGTAAACTGAAAAATTGAGAAAAAAAGAGATCATTTAGGAGAGCAAGCTTTGGGGACTAAATTGCCTAGATTGGCAACACCAGTTCTCTATTTTTTTTCACCTTTGTAAACACAACCTTCCTTTCCTCTTTTTGACAGAGATAAAAATGAAAAAGTAAACTTTTTCTGAGACGAAACTTCAACTTAAAATAAACACTAATTCCAAGTGAGCTGGGGGAGTCATTAGGGAACATTCCTTCTGTAGCCATAAATTTGTGATTCCATAATGACAAAAACAGCCAGGTTTCTTAATGGCCTACAAATGCAAGTTCAGTGTTCACTGGAGGCAAACTTGGAGTCTGCTATTGTCTATAATGCATTTTTACACCCTGTATAATATCAACAGATCGACTCAATGTGAGTCCTTAATGATTACTGCAAAGGATTGGTTTGTTCTGAAACTAGTCTTGCATATTAGCATCACCTGTACTAAACACACGTATCATTCCCTTGTTGACAGACAAGCAATTGAAAATGTAGGATAAAGGAGAATCTAAGTGGAATGTCATCCTACTAAGTGAGTTTAGGGACTGATTTCCTTTGCTGAACTAGGATAGTCAACTAATAGAAAATAGCTTAGTAGTGAGACATGGCAAAGCAGTTTCATAAGGATAAAATAACAATTAATGTAGTAGAATGACTCATTTAAAGCAAGAAGAGAAGATGTATAATTTATCTCACATGGGAAACAATTTACTAGGAGAGTAGACTATCCAACAAAGCTCACCACAGGATGAGCAGAAATTATAAGAAGAAATTATAAATTGCTGTCAATATGCACAATATTCACTATCATTAATTAGCCACATTTATCAAACATGTCATTTTTCAGTTGCTCCAAAAATTAGGAGAACAAGGTTTGATACTCTTATTTTGAGACTCAATACAATAAGCTAGTGAATAAGAGTAGAGAAATTATTATGTCTACATGAAGGCAGAGTACTGGTGTCAGCAACAGAAAGGGAAGAGCTACTTAAATTGAGGGAGGGACCAGTGTACAATGATTCGTTCTGGCAAATAAGTTCTAGCATTCCACTGTCTGGGAACAGGCTAAGTTATTACTGTCTAAGGTATAGTGAAGTGTTAGGAGAATCTAATGGAATGCTGAATTAGACTTGAACTCTTGGAAAAATTCAAAATTAAATTAAAGATGGTTTGCAAGTTTATGGAAGGAAAAGGAATGATCCTGGAAATCTAGTATGATTTATCAAGAACAAATAATGGCAAAGAATGTCTTTTTCTGCATCTAAAAACCATACAGTACCAAGAGACATCATTCATTCTCTCCGCAACGACCTCTCACTTTCTGACTGTTTTCATCATCCCTCCCTGATTTTTATAGATGAATCTAGTCAGGAACCAGTCGATCACTCCAATTCTTACAATCTCTCCACCAGGCCCTAATACGGGTACCCTTCCCACTTGTAATATCCCTTTTTGTGTTGTTTTGTCTCATTAGATTGGAAGCTCCCTGTAAAGAATGATTGTCTTGTTTGTGTTTCTATGTATGCCCAGCATTGTAGCACAGTGTCTGGTTTATGGTAGGAGCTTAATAAATATTCACTCTGTCTGTCTGTCTGTCTATCCTCTATCTTTTGTCAAGGCATTTGATAAAGTCTTTCACAATATTCTTGCAAAAAAGATGACTAAAAGTGATCTAGGAACAGTTGGATTCAAAACAATTTGTCTGAAAGAGTAGTGATTAACAAGTTGATGTCAACCTAGTGGGACATTCTTAGTGGTGTACCCTGGACTCTGTTCTTGACAATTCTTCCAATAAAAATGGCTTTCATCAGTGAATTGGATGGAGGCATAGATTTGTTTTTGTTTAGTTGTTTTCAGTCATGTAGAACTCTTTGTGACCCCATCTTGGTTTTCTTGGTAAAGATACTGAAATAGTTTGTCATTTCCTTTTCCAGCTCAGTTTACAGAGAAGGAAACTGAAGCAAGCAGGGTTAATTGACTTGCCCAGGGTCACACAACTAGTAAATGCCTGAGGCCAGATTTGACTTCAGGTCTTCCTGTCTCTAGGCCCAGCATCTATCCACTGGGCCACCTGGCTGTCCAAGATGGCATTGTTGGCATTTTTGTTTAAGCTACAGATGATAGAAAACTGGAATAAGAGGTCAAATCTAGATGAATTGACCACTATTTGGATTGAGTGTAAGCTTCTTGAGTATAAGGATTATTTTTTATTTTGTCTTTGAATCTTTAGTACTTGGTCTAGGGCATGTAAAAGACATATTTGTTGAATTGAATGGTTCCACAGTTTGATTAAAGTACATATTTTCTCCACCAGTGAGGATTGCAATGTATCCATGCTTTCTCATCATGTGCTATTCTTAACTATGTTCTCCTATAGAGCCTCCAGTATGCTAGAGAACTTCCTTCTCTGCTGATTGATTAACTCTTTTGATAGAGAGTTAAACTCTGAACCTCAGGGTCATGAGCTCATAGGGTCATAGGATTATAGTGTTATAGGACATGAGCTGAAAATGATTTCAGAGACTTTCTGAGCCAACTCTCTCATTTTTCAGATTAGTGAATTAAGGCCAAAGGAGATTAGTGATTTGTCCAGGTTGAAACAGGTAATAAGTTTCAGAGACATAAATCAAGTCCTAGGTTGAATATACCATGCCCAATTTATTTTAATAATGATAAATATAAAGTCTTAGTTTTGGGTTAAATTACACAAATATAGGGTAGGAAGAAACATGAATAATAGTTAGAAGGCAGATTTTACTGGGCAGCAAGCTCATAGTTAGCAGTACGATATGGTAAACAAAACCAAAGATGAACTAAAGTTACATTAAGTAAAGCATGAAACCCAGAGGAAAATATTATAGACCTATAGTTTTTTTTTTTTTTTTGGCAGTTTGATCCTACCTGGAGTATTTTGCTCATTTCCTGGCTTCACATTTTAAAAGCATCAATGTGATCTAGTGTATCAAGAATAGGGTATCTATGATAGTGAGGGGAGTCTTAAAACCATGTTATATGAGCGTTGGTTGCAGGAAGTTGGTTTAGGGAACTTAATTTGGGGATGCATTGTGGTATAAGAGAAAGGTGTGTGTATGTATGTACGTGCGTTCACATGTTCACATGACAATTGTATTCTTTTATTTTAAGCACAGTCATATACAAAGGAGAGTAGATTTATTTCACTTGGTTTCAGTGGATGGAATTACAGAAAAGCAAATTTGGGGTTGAAAAATGGAAAAAAAATATGACTCCCTATTAGCAGTTGAACAATATTAATGTTGAGTTCTTCAGAGACTAGTGTTCCATTACTAAGAAATATAGATGTATAGATAGAATGTATAACCTATATCAAATTACTTGCCATTTTGGTGAGGAGGGAAGGAGAAAAAAGTTTGGAACTCAAAATCTTATGAAAGTGAATGTTGAAAATTTTCTTTACGTGTAATTGGAAAAAAAATAATATACTATTAAAAAAGAATAAAACACATGGTTCTCAAAAAAAAAAAACCACTGGTAGAATATTGCATTAAAGAAGATATGCCTTTGTTTCTGTAAGTAATTTGGAACCCTTAATGAAAACTTTCCAAAGGGAATGTGGCAATCTTTCCTCCTCCTACTTAATTTTAGAGGCAACTCCTTTTCTATTTGCCCAAACTATCATTGATACATATTGATATAACACCAGTGCAATATTCATAGCACCCATGATGGCTATAAATATGCTGGTGTAGTTCGGAATCACAAAATGTAAGAGACTCTCTACATGGAAGACAGAACCAAAACTTTTATTCAAACACCAGAAAGCCGAATCCCAACACCAGAAAGCCAAATCCATTACACCAAGAAGTTGGTACACATAACTAATGCAGAGAGCACCAACATCCCCAAGTCTTCCCTCCACCACACCTTCAAAACAAAACAGGCTCTCTTAAGCAAAAATGCCCCCCTCTCACTCATGCTAGCTCCTCTGGCTTAGTACTGCTTGCTGCTAGCTCTGCTCTTGCTCTCCCCTGCTCCTTCCTGCTCCAGCCTTCCTGTTCCACCCTTGCAGTAAGTTCCTCCCATAGTGGGCTCCATATGATTACATTTGGCCTATTAAGGGCAGGGAAGATCTACAATTTCCCTTAGGAATATAAAGGGGCAAGGAAGATCTTCAAATTTCTTCTACCAATACAACTGATAAATAATTTTTATAGATTTTTTTAGGTTATCTTTTCATAATCTAGATAGGACACATTAAAAAAAAATCTATTTTATTTTTCCCGTGTGGAGAAGTAGACCAAACTTTTGAATGACTATGGTTCTCTTACAAGGGGCTCTGCAATGTTCTAGGTTTTAAGACAAGTATTGTGTCATCTCCAAACAAAAATATCTGGAGGATATTACCATATATTAGAGGAGGTATATGGTAGGCATGAGTAGGTAATACCACATAAGAAAGAAGATACTATAAAAATGTGGATATCATCAAAGAATTGTGGAATTGAAAAACAAGATCACAGGTAGATAGCCTTTGTCATATATACACTCTTATTCAAAAGTTAGGAAGGCCCCCAGTAGCTTGGTTAGATCCTGCTGGCATACTTAGTTGGGGTCATGGACAAGAATCTTTAAGGGATAGGTACACATTGGCTATAATTTGCATCAATGGTGTTGTATTCATATCATGAAGCTCTCATATCTCTTTGGAATGATGGAAAAATGAGAGCAATCACTATGAAAGTGGAATAGCCTGCCTTTTATAGCATCTTTTGGTCTTCAAAAGAACTGGGACAAAGTAAAGCAATTAAAGGTATCAACATAGACATTTTATAATTATTTACATCTTTAAAAAGCTTTAAATTTGTAATGCTTTTGCTACAATCACTTGTTTACATGATTTGGTATTAAGTTTATGGTGTTTTAACACATATTGTTTTTTCATCATTAAACCACAATTTTGTTACGTTGGATACTAAACATCCTTTTGATGAACAGTCCATTTTTTCAAGTCTAACCTTCATTGAAGTACATGGAATTTGAGTGAAGTTTAAATCAGGAAAGTTCCAAGAATAATGAAGTACCTTTATGTCGATTATTTGGATAAGTGTCTTATCCTTTTATGACATGTAGCATAATGCTATGCCATGCAGCTGTATTCCATTTCCGTTTGAGAATTTCTGTTACTCCAAAACAATTCTTCTTGTTTCAGTATATTAACATATTTACCAGAGTTCATTATTCCCTCACTGTAGACAAGATGTACAAGTCCATTGGAAGTAAATTATTTCCTAAATGTTTTTGGGTAGATGTCTTACAGTCTAATAAATGATATAAAGTCATTTATACTTTTGAGAGTGATTTTCATTTAGCCTTCAATGGAAAAGTGAATTTCATGCGTAAATATTACTTTTTCAAATCTTTAGTATGCCACTTTGTGTACTGTTGTGTCTTTATTGCATGTTTTTTTTTTTTTTTTTTTTTTTTTTTTTTTTTTTTTTTTTTTTTTGCTATAAGCAAAGGTTAGCAGGTTTACAAAAAAGAAATTGGTCTTCTCACTGTCTTCCAACTTCAAGGAGTCTACCACACCACATAAGAATCAATAACAATTCCTCTAGCTGCCAGGTCCTTATGAAGGTTTTTGTTTATTTCCTGAAGATTAATTAGGCTGTTTTGCATTAGTAATTTGTCAGTTCATTGTTTTTTTTTTTTAAACATGATTTTCCATTCTCTTTGATGTTTCATCATAGGTTTAAATGATTCTTAAGATGCCTAACTTATCCATACTAACAGCCACTGCAATGTCATTAAAATTTACTTTTAAAGAACTACAACATTTTCACATATCTTTGAAGTAACAACCATTCTTAAAAAGAATAGGATTAAATCGGTTTTGGTTTCTCTGCAATTGGTTTCTCTACCTTAGTTCTTTGTCTGGTAAGGACTGAATTCCATGCCTTTCATCTTTTTTTTTTTTTTTTTGTTATTGTTCTTTTAATCCTATTCGTTTCTATTTTTCCTACATGGAGAATTGGACCAAACTCTTGAATGACTATGGTTCTCTTACAAGGGGCTCTGCAATGTTCTGGGTTTTGAGACAAGTATTGTATCCTCTCCAAACAAGAACATCTGGAGGATATTACCATGTATGAGGAGAGGTGTATGGTAGGTGTGAGTAGGTGATACTATATAAGAAATAAGACACATTGCAGAGCTCCTTGTAAGAGAACCATAGTCATTCAAGAATTTGGTCTAATTCTCCAAATAGGAAAAATAGAAAAGAACAGGATTAAAAGTACAAACAAAAAAGAGGTAAGGAATGAAATTCAGTCCTTAACAGACAAAGAACTAAGGTAGAGAAACCAATTCCACCCATTTTATATCTAGTCAAGAGCAGATGTTTGAGTCACCCTGTTGTCAATAGAAGCACACTCACACTCAGTAGTAGTGTCGCAAAATGAAACCATATCAACTTTACCATTTTTTTAAAGCAACTCATGCACTGCTATACTTGTGAGGCTAGGGAACAGGACTAATACTTCTATCATAGGCTAGTCACATTATACTAGTCCTTTGCCTTTTGGGATCATGACAGAGAATAGTATAGTAGAAAAATTCCCAAACTGTGATTTAAGAGACCTGATTCTAGTTCTGGATTCGTTACTGATCAGCTGCTGTCCTTGATTCAGTTAATTTTTGTTTTGCTTTTCTAATTTGTACACTGAGGATAAAAATGTCAAACCTACTTATCTTAAAGCTTGTTGTAAAGAACAAATGAGCCAATAGATTTAAAAAGTACAAATTGTTATGCAAATACAAGTCGTAATTTATTCTGATTTATAGTCTAATCCATGAAATTTGTTATATAACATTACTCTCTTCTATAGGCAAAACATAAAAAGAATAAAAAGTAAGAAAGCTGAGATCAAATGCAGGTTAAAGGACCACTGGCTTGACTGTCCAAATTAATGTGATTCATTGTTATAGTTAAGAGCAATGAGTAGTTCCAAATGGCTGAATTCAAACATGTGACTAGGAACTAGTGAGATGCTCTTTCAAGAGGGCAAAATATAACTAATTCATTTCTTTTCATAAGGGGCTATTACTCAGATTGTCAAATGATTCAGAAAACCCCAAGTCTTCATAAGACTAGTCCTTGTTTGTCAGGATCTTGGCATATGTATACATTAGTTCCTTCCTTCCTTCCTTCCTTCCTTCCTTCCTTCCTTCCATCAATCTATCCATCCATTTATAAATATCCGTGTGTATGTGGATTGCACATACATATGAATACACACAGAGGCATACATACATAATTATATATATATATAAAGTTATACTAGTTTTTCAAAGTATAAATGCATTGAATATTGCTATGATATATAAGCATCTCAGAGCTAGCTGCCTGAGAAAAATTTTCCCCCATAATTGATTTTAATAGATCAAGGAAATCTCTGGTTAAAGGGAATACAAAAATCCTAAAATGTGTTTCTTATTTGAAAAATAGCTGCTGAATGATTAATCATCCTAGCTCAGAATAGAGGTTTAAAATACTTTCCTTATGACTTTACTACAGTGAGGCCAATATATTAGGATAAGTTCTGACATCTAGATTCCATAGGGAACTGATATATATCTATGCTATTAAAATACTATAGTCTTCAATGGAGCAATGGTCAAAGGATATGAATGCATAATTTGTGAAGGAGTAACTAGAACAGTTAATAACATCATCAAAAAGCACATAAAATTTAAATTATATATATACACATACACATATACATACATACATATATTAAAGGTCCAGTATTACAGGGAACTAGCTAACTGGTCATGTCATGCTTGTTTGGGCTGCAGATTGGTGCAAACATTTTGGAAATAAGCAAGACAATATTCAATAAAAGTGACAAACGATCATATCCTTTGTTTTCCTTCCTAGAAATCTATCTCAAAGATCATCATAAAATGATAGAAGAGACCCATCTGAATACAAATGCTGCTAATTGTTCTATTTTAATAGCAAAAATGTAAACAATATAAATGTAAAAAAAATATAAACAACTTACATGTTGCTTTACTCACTCCATTTTGCACCTGCTGCTCTGTCTAGTTTTGCCTCCACAGAACCAGATGTCCTGGTGCCAGTTACCTTCTGGTGTCCTGTTTCCCAGCCCCTTTACTTTCTCCTTTACTTGCCCTTCTAGACTGTAAACTCCTTGAGGGCAGGGATTATCTTTCTTTTTATTGATTGTATCCCCAGCATGTAACACAGTGCCTGGTACATAGTAGGAGCTTAATAAATGTTTGTTGGATTGGATGTTTAACAATTGAATTATGCTTAAATAAACTACTGTGAACTCTATTAATATCATGAGCTATTATAAGTGGTTGTTCATTGTTCATCTGTTTTTTTTTTAAAGAACCAATGACATCATGGGGATGGTGTCTTGACCTGCACATGAATTGGAGTTAAAGGAGACAGAGTTGCACAAAGTCATCAACCTCACTCTTTCTCCTCAAAATCCAGTAGCAGGACAGAAGTCAACACAATTGGCAATGGCCTGGGATGTAGTGGATGAACAAGAAAAACAGGAAATGTACAAGGAAATAGAGATTTCCCTGGATTGACTTACCTTTACTAGTCATACGTTTCCTATAAAGTTGTCAGCCCAAATGAATTTATAAACTCATTAATATGGATAATCCCTCCAGTGATAGGTAGCAACCATGCATGTTCACATTTATCCATGCCCTCCCATAAGTAGACTAGAGAGGGTGCACCTAAAATTATGGGGGTCTGCCTCTTTTTTCCGCTTGACATCATCAGGACACCAATAAAACCAATCATGTGCCACCTGTTTTTTCATTCATCAATATTTCTTCAGTGATCGCTTTATATTATTTGACTTTGTAATTTTTTAAAATATGTGCCACAGCTTGTTTGAGTTCAACATACTTCTTTATATTACTCATTGGGTGATCCCCAATTTCAATTCTTTGGGTATTTGGGTACTCTATGCTCCTCATACAATAATAAGAGAATAGTGATATTTAAAATAATGACATTTGTTTCAAGCTTGGGTCCAATAAAATAACATTACAATTTTCTGCAATCATCTGAAAGGGATTAACCCAATCCTCTATCATGCTCTGATTCAATTTGGGGTCAAATTCAGCTTTTATTTTCAATATCTGTCCCAAATCCATCAATTAAAAGATACTATGCATAGTTTATCTAATTAAACTGCATATTATAGTTGGGACAATAAACATTCTTTCTCTCCTCACTTCCCCTTATAAAAGCATTTAATTAAAACACAAAAATATGTAAATAGCTAAAGAGAATTTAGTTATACAATCATCTATCCATCCTCTGTTCCTATGAACTAATGAAATGGATTTTAGCTTCTGTTGGTTTCTTGAACACAATTAATTTACATAGGTCAAACTTTTTTTTGAAGTCATATTGATGTCAGTATCCTTTCCTCTAATCCTTTCTCATTTTTCATCATTGATAACTTGTTTATTTAGGAAAATAGCTATCTTTATTGCATGTTCTTGTTATTTTCTAATTTTTATTCTTCCAGTATTACATTAATTTTTTATCTTTTGCTCTAAAAAGTCACTGCTCAGATTATATCTGGACAGCTAATTTGACAATGACTGACACACAAATTAATGATGTGCTTCTTTTCCCTTAAAATGTGATTTCATTTTTTTATTCATAATGTATACATAGATTCAAGGTATTTATACAGTCTATAGTCATTGATCTTTTCCATTCCTTATTCCTTATCCATATTTTGTACAATATTTTCCCACTAATCTCATTTATCCCCACCTTTGAGTTGAAATCACTGAGTTTAAAAATATGTTGATTTAACTGAAAGGGGTCTCTCATTGGGTTCTTTATAGAATGTGTTTACCTCTTTGTCTTCTGTAACATCAATGATTTTCATGATGGTCTTTTTTGCAAATAACTTATCATGGGTACTTCAATAAGATAACGAAATGACCCAGGAAACGATGTTTCTTGTTGCCTTTGGATGCATCATTATCACAGGTTCTAATTCCTTTTTTAGCCATTCCAAGGAGAATCTTCCATTTGGAGGCAACTTCCTATTTTTTCTTCTGTTTTCATTTGTAACAAGAATATCATAAGATTAATATTATACAGTTCCTTTAGTAGTATGACCATTTGTAGGTAATTGGACTACAATTTCATATTTAGCCACTGATGGTTAATGATAACACCTGCTCTAAGATGATATGTTTTTTTTAGTACTCTCTGCCTCATTTTCTATCCCTCTGCTGTCCTCAATGAAGAAACAATAAAGGGCTACACAGGAGTGAGGGCCATTTTGTATTTTTCTTTGTTTTGTGAGCCAACATGGCCGAGTAATTCATCATGAATTGACCAATCTACTGGTAACAAAGCTTTATAGTTAGCTTGGATGATCCTCAGAAAGTGGACAGTCTATTGCTTCTACCATTTTTGAGACTTCTTCAATGAGTATAATGCTACCTGACTTCAGAAAGACTTGAGTTCAAATCCATCCTCAGGCATTTGCTAGCTATGTGACCTTGAGCAAGCCATCTAACCTGTCTTCCTCAGTTTCTTCATCCATTAAATGGGGATAAAAACAGCACCTACTGTCTAGGGTTGTTGTACTTGATTACCAAAGTTCAGTTGAATGTGGCTACTCACCTCTATGTGTCATATTCCTGATGGATGGTAAGCTCTTTGAGGGCAGAGTTTGTCTCACTTTTGCATCTGTGTTACCATTGGCTTGCACTATGCAAGGCACAAAAAGGTGATTTAATTTTTTAAAAAAGTTTCTTTACAAACTTTACAACGCTTATGGATGCTAGCTATTATTAAGAATTTGCATTTTGCTTACATAGCTTTTGTCTTCACTCCATACCAGGAAGTAGCATCAGAGTAAGAATGTATGGAAGTTTTTAAGTTGAAAAAAGCACAATATAAAGGGCTACTATTGGTATTAGATAGATATGCCATGGTTATTTGGTATCTTCCTCCTCAGGTATCACTCTCCCAACTCACAATCATGACAGCAGATTAGGTTTTCATGGAGGGTTAGAGTTTCTAGTACCATTGCTCACAAGTCCTCATCCAGTATTAATCAACTGTTGACATCAATTAAGTTTTACAGCATGACATTTACTGTGACAAGATTTAAAATGTATCATCCAAACATGACATCCTTCCTGTACATAAATGGTCTCTAGGGAGAGTTCGCTCAAACTTAAAATATAAAGGTAGTGAGACACACGTGAAGGAACTCATTGGGCCAAGGGTTTTTTTCAGCTCTTGGGCCTGAGAGTCATGTTCTTCCTTTGTAGAGTTTTCAACAAACATGTTTAAAAGGGTGAGCTGTCAAGATTGACTGAGTTGCTTCTGCTCTCTTGCTTGGCTGGGCTGGCTTCTTATAAGACGTGGAGTCAGTGTGTAAATCTCCTGAAGGACTAGGGGTCAACTGCTTTGCTGCTTCTTCACTAGATTCAGATGCTAATGCTAGCAGGTTCTGATGTTGATTTAACCTCTGTTGAAGAATTTTCTGATCTCAAACATTGTCTTTGCAATTCTATCAGTATACTAATTGACAGAAGATTAAGAAAGAATAAACTCAAAGAAACTAAAGTATCATTTGCTCATATATACATGGAGGTCAGGAAGGATATAAGGCAACTTCACCACTCCCTTCCTCCTTTCCCCCAAGCATCTCATAACAATTCTTTCTTTGACATTCATCAGGGGAAAAAATGACAGAGAGAGATATTTTTATATGAACTCAGTTCTAGTTCCTCTTCTCCTGAAGCAATTAGTCCCCTGGTTCTACAATCAACCAAAAGATATCTGATCAGCATATATCTCTCCCATCCACTCATGACCAGCAAAAGATTTAAGGAGCCTTTTATATATGGTTAGACTGGTAACAGTCTAGGAAATATCTTCCCCTGTGTAGTGCCAACATGATATTCACAGTGCCTACAGCAGCTATGAATATGCTGTCATAATTCTGAATTGCAAAATATAACAGACTCTCCACATGGAAGACAGAACCAAAACAGTTATTCAAACACCAGAAAGCTAAATCCGAACACCAGAATGGCAAATCCATTATAGCACCAAAGAAATCTATACACAATAACAATGCAGAGGACACCAACATCCCCAAGTCTTCCCCTGCTAGGGCCTTCCCACAAACAAACACAGTTTGCTGCCTGCTTCCTCTCTCTCTTTCAGCTCTAACGTCTCTGACCGACTTCCTCTGGGCTCCATTTCACTTCTCCTCCTCCACCCCCTCCTGCTCCTCCCACCACAGACTCATGTGACTCAGGCTCTCAAGCAGGTCACATGGGAATATTAATGGATGGGAAAGACCTTCCCATTAAGCAAAAATATATTAACAATATACCCTGCTCTCTACAACCCACCATGAAGGACAAATAGCATACTCTAGGACCTCAACCTTCAATTTCTGTCCCACTATAAATAAGTGAAGTGAATTTTGGGGGCTTTTTCTATCGATATGTATGAATGAAATAGAGGATTAGCTTATATTAAAATGACCATATGCTGACTTCAACTGAATTTTGTTTTTGTTTTTCTCATTTCTACCCATCTAAATTGCATCTTAATATTATTATCTCTTGATAATCAATCTCCCTTCCTATGCCTCATTCTCCTCTATTGACGTCGTCAATTGCCTGTCTTCTCAATCTCACATTATAGCTAATTATCTTGGAGGTAGTAAGAGGGTGTGGGCTTCATTGAGTAAATCTTACCAAAGAGGAATTTGTAAGCTCTACCATTAATATTGGAAGGGCAAAATCAATGCTCTGGGGCCTGGTTTAGATCAGTTTAGCTCTAAATGCTAAGTTGTAGGATAAAAAAACACCCAAGAACATCAGTTGACAGGAAAAAAATATTTATGTTTTTTCCATGAAATTTTTGAGATCCTATTTGCAACTGATGTTTAAGCAAACTTATTAAAAGATGAGTGCATCCTTTTATGCTGTTGTACTTTTATTTATTAATTTAACATTTTATGGAGAAGTCTTTTTTTCCCAAGATGATTTAATGTTAAATGAGTGGGCTTTCTCCCTACCCATAGAGGGAGGGAATCAATTTCAATGTCACTTACCTGCCATGATCTTTACTTGCGAATTTCCATTTCCTCTGCTTTCCAGTGACTGTCACTATGGTTACCATGAGTACAAACACTTAATGCAAACCAGGCCTGTCTGATATCAGCCTGTCAGGATTTGAGCATGAAACTTACAAAACGAACAGAGAAGGTTGAATAGTGGGTAGAATGCTGGATTTGGAGTCAAGAAGACCTGAGTGCAAATCCTGACCTAGACACTTAGCTGGTGACCCTGGACAAGTCATTTGGTCTCTCTCAGTCTCAGTTTCCTTATCTATAAAATGGATCTGAGGTCCCTTTCAGTTCTGATGCTATGAAATCTTGAACTCAGGTCTGTAATTGGTAGAAAGTACATATATTATAATGAAGGCATTCAAAGCATACCTTCCTCTTTTTTATTCTTTATTCTGTGAAAGCCTTGGAAGGATCAGAATATAAAAGGTTAGCAACATGCCAGTTATTGGGTGGTAATTCAGGTCTTATATTTGAATTTTTCTGAAATCTGGTACTATTCTTCGTTTCTTAAGGCTTATGAACTGCTCTAAAACACATAATTTTGTTTGGGTGCTGGGTGCTAATTTTGATTTAAACTTTGTACCTTCCATGGCACCTAGCAGGGTACGTTGCACTCAAGAGGTATTTGATGAATCTTAGTTACTGCATATTGCCAAGACACAGATGAATAAACCTTTTTTTTTTCTATTTAATTCTCTTTCACCCATATCTTGACAAAGAGCAAGAAATAATACTACTGTCATTTTTGGGTCCAACCCATAGATTATAGTTCTATATAGCATTAAATAACAGTAAGAGTGTTCCCTTTACCATGTGTTGCTTTGTATGTGCCAAAGAATCAGAACATCTGATTTCAAATCCTTGCATTAATTAACTAGTTTTGAGATGTTGGGAAAGTCTCTTAATCTATTTGAACTATCATTTCCTCTCTTATGAGATGGTGGTAAAATAATCCCATTTCCTTCACAAGATTGTTTTAAATTCTTTGGAACCCTCAAAATGCTGAATGAATATGAGATACTATACTAAGATAATGAGAGTCCTGTAATCATAGATCGGGCTTTAAAAGAAATTTAATTCATTTCTCGCACTTTTGTTGATGAAGAAATAGAGATGAAGAGAAGTAAAGCTACTTTTTCAAGGTCACAAAGCTAAATTAATGTTTGGGGCTCAGATCTCTGTTCCAACTCTGAAATTCCATGTTTCTATAGAGTTTGAGCCAGGGCTTTTTCTCCTCTCTCATTTGGGTGATCACAAGAGACTGCTTATGTAATTTTGTAGGTCCATAATGGGTGGGTCCTATAAAATTTTGATTAAAATATTTACAAACAACATAAAATTATATTTTGTGAAGCTATAACTACAAAAAGTAGGTAACAAATACTTATTAAGCACTTATCCTGTGCAAGTAACTTAACCCTGTTTGCCTCAGTTTCCTCCTCTGCAAAATGAGCTTGAGAAGGAAGTGGCAAGCCACTCCAGTATCTATGTCAAGAAAACACTAAATCAGGTCACAAAGAGCTGGACGTGGATGAAATGACTGAACAATAAACAACATCATGTGGCAGATGCTGTGCTGAGTGCCTAGGTTGAACATTTTTTTATTTAATTGTAAATGTACCACATATAATATCCACTCTGAATTCACTTTCCCCAGTTCACACTGGCACTGACATATTAGTTCCTGAGAGGAGTTACTGTTATTAATATCAGAGTTCTATGAACAGCTATCTACTTAAGGTTAGCTCTCAAAACCTAGTGGCATGATTCCTTTTAACAATCAACCAATACGCTTAATTCTTTAGATAACACGTTTACTCAAATAGCATAGTAAGAACAGAAGTTACAAAGCATTTCTCCCCAAGATTCAAACTCAGGTCTTCTAGACTTCAGAGTCAGAATTCTTTCCACCAAACTATACTGCCTTCTACTAAATAAAATGTACTTAAGTATTTAAATGTATCAGTGTAAAAATAATTGGAGTAGGAGCAGAGATAGTGGCGTAGAAGCAGCAAGGTTCCGCAGCTCCCACATAACCACCTCAAATACCCATAATATCTGACTCTAAACAAATTTTAGGGCTCCAAAACTCACAAAAATACAGAAAATCACATCTCCTGCTGAAGGCAGTTCAACAGGAAGGGCTCATCGTAGCATGCTGGGAGCCAAAACCATCCCAGCCTGAAACCACGGCTTGGCCCCAGGGCTGCCAGGATGAGTTGCAGCTGGAGCCTTCAGGAGAGTGGATCAGCAGCAGCTGTGGCAGTTTCCAGAATTATCAAGCCATAAGAAACAAGGACAAAGTGAAAGATCAGTGGAACTCAGCTAAATTTGGGGAAGAAAAGCCATCTGGCCAAAGTGCCTCCAGGGCAAGGAAGCAGGAGAAGCAGTGTCTCTGCAGCCACTTCAGAGCTCCCGGCCAACAGACTGCAGGGGGGCCAAGTGATCATTCAGAGGGGGGTGCTCTTGCGTTGACTGGCCTGGATCCAGATCATGGTCTTGGGTGGTGGTCCTGGGGTGCATTTTCAGTGAGCCAAAGCTAGTGGGCGCTGTAGCGGCCTCCCAAGGTAGCTCCAGCAGCTGTGAAAACCCCAGAAATTTGGGACAGAGCTTTCCCCTCTGGAAGCAGAGTTCCACAGACCTAAAAAATCAAGTAATTAACTGGCAACAACATAAGCAGGCAAAGAAAGCAAAGTAAGAATAGCAACTGAACTCTAGATTCCTTCTTTGGGGACAAAAAGGATCAAAGCATGGAATGGGAGGAAGGCAACACAGTCAGAACTCCTACACCAAAAGCTTC
>CM053591.1:108168486-108189997 GCA_028646515.1 Pseudochirops corinnae | reverse complement strand
TTTTGCTGGGTAGGTGATTCTTGGTTTTAATCCTAGCTCCCTTCATCTCCAGAATATCATATTGCAGGCCCTTCGATCCCTTAATGTAGAAGCTGCTAGATCCTGGGTTATCCTGATGGTGTTTCCACAGTATTCAAATTGTTTCCTCTTGGAAGCTTGTAATATTTTCTTCTTGATCTGGGAACTCTGGAATCTGGCTATAACATTCCTAGGAGTTTTCTTTTGGGGATCTTTTTCAGGAGGTGAACAGTGAATTCTTTCAAGTTCTATTTTGCCCTCTGGTTCTAAAATATCAGGGCAATTTTTCTTGAGAATTTCTTGAAGGATGATTTCTAGGTTCTTTTTCTGATTATGGCTTTCAGGTAGTCCAATAATTCTTAAATTGTCTCTCCTGGATCTATTTCCCAGGTCAGTGGTTTTTTTCAATAAGATATTTCACATTGCCTTTTATTTTTTCATTTGATTGGATCCGTTCAATAGTATCTTGATTTCTCATAAAGTCATTTGCTTCCTTTTGCTCCATTCTAATTCTGAAGGAATTATTCTCTTCAGTGAGCTTTTGAGATCCTCTTTCCATTTGGCAATTTTGATTTTTTAAGGCATTCTTCTGCTCATTGGCTTTTTGGACCTCTTTTGCCATTTGAGTTAATCTATTTTTTAAGGTGTTATTTTCTTCAGTCAGGTTGTTAACTCTGTTTTCATGATTTTCTTGCATTACTCAATTTTTCCTCCACTTCTCTTATTTGGCTTTCAAAATCCTTCTTAAGCAGAGCTGCTCCTTCTGCTGCTTTCTTGCCCTGGGGGGCTGGCAGCTGGACCCTCTTCTCTCCTCCAAATTTAGCCAAGTTCCACTGACCTTTCACTTTGTGCTTGGCTCTTATGGGTTGATAATTCTGGAAACTGCCACAGATGCTGGTGATCCACTCTCCCAAGTGCTCTAGCTGCAGCTTGTCCTGGCTTCCCTGTGGCTAAGCAGTGGTTTCTGGCCCGGCTGGTTTTGGCTCCCAGCACTCTGGATGAGCCCTTCCCATCTGCTTGCCTCGCTGCCTTAATCAGGAAATGTGTTTTTCTGTAATTTTGTGGGTTCTGGAGCTCTAAAATTTGTTTAGAGTCATATTTTATAGGTGTTTGAGGTGGTTGTGGGAGGAGCTTCAGATTTCTCCCGCTTCTATGCTGCCATCTTGACTCTGCCCCTGTCCCAGTGATGTATATTCTTGTCTAGTAGATTCAGTTCTCTATATATTTGAGAAATAGGCCTTTATCAGAGACTTGCTGTGAAGATTGTTTCCTACATTTCTGCTTTCCTTCTAATCTTGGTTGCATTGGCTTTGTTTGTGCAAACCCTTTTTAATTTAATGTTATCACAATTATCCATTTTTCATTTCATAATGTTCTCTATATCTTCTTTGGTCATAAAGTCTTCCCTTCTCCATGGATCTGAGAAATAAACTAGTTCTTGCTCTCCTAATTTGCTTATGGTATCACTGTTTATGTTTAAATCACATGCCCATTTTGACCTTATCTTATCTTACGGTGTTAAATGTTGATTGATGCCTAATTACTGCCAAACTATCTACCAGTTTTCCCAGCAGTTTTTTGTCAAATGATGAGTCCTTATTCCAGAAGCTGGAGTCTTTGGGTTTATAAAACAGCAGATTACTAGAGTCATTTACTGCTGTGTCTTGAGTACCTAACCTATTCCATTGATCCCTCATTCTATTTCTTAGCCAGTACCAAATAGTTTTGATGATTGCCACTGTATAATAAAGTTTTAAATCTCATACTAAACCATCTTTCTTTGCATTTTTTTCATTAATTCCTGTGATATCTTTGACCTTTTGTTCTAGGCAGAATTGTCATTTTATTATTTTAGCTTGGCCTGTCCATGAGCAATTGTTATTTTTCCAATTGCTTAGATCCGGCTTTTTTCATGAAAACTATTTTGTAATTGGGTTCATATAGTTCCAGGGTTTGTCTTGGCAAGTAGACTCAGAGGCCTCATTTTTAAAGAAAATCACTCATTTGTAGTCACATATTTGAAAGTTATTACCTGCACATTTAAATGTCAAAGAATTATAGATTATCAATAATGCTGTTCACTTCCTTCATCACCAAAGAAAAGAGAGATGTCACAGTAAAAATGAAAAGAGTCATTTATTCATTTTTTGCACATTATAGTTCAGTAGTTTATTAAATTAAAGGCTTGTTTGGAAAAATATTTCACAAAACCACCCTTTTTAAAACGTTTTATTTTTAAATTTTAAAACATTTATTTTAAAACATTTTATTAAAACATTTTAAAACATTTATTGATGTTTTCTATTTCTTACATAACCATAGTATCCCATGTAACCTTCTGTCTCCTCTTCCCTGAGAGCCATCCCATGGGACAAATTACTCAATTTAATTGTAATTAGTCCAGCTCATGAAATATATACAGAATTATCTTTTCTACATTGGGCAATGAGACCCACAACATTTGGTTGTGTGAGGATGAAGAACTCCTACCTGACTTCCTAGAAACACTTGTCTTGAAGCAGGAAGGGCAACTCAGGGCAACCCTGTGTTCAATGCATACAATTACCATATTACGTGCTCAAGAAATATATTCTGTTAACTTTTGCAGATTCATGATAGGGTCCAAGTACAAACACGTTTTCTTTCACTGTTAATTGGCCGCCTTTGAGTGTCCTTGTAAAAGACTATTATTTGTTTATTCTTCAAATAACTAATATCAGTATTTAAAGGGCAAGGAATTGTGCCTACATAGAGCCTTTTAAAAATCATTAGTAATATATATATACATATATATGTATATGTATATAATTTTTAGAAGTAATCATCTCTGGGGACCAGCCTTGTTAGCAGATTCTCGTACCTAATATTGGTATAATAATTGAACGTGAAAATAAGGGAGAGGCATTATCATTTTGAACAAGGAGAGAGCATTATATAAACAGAGAGAAACAGGAATGAAGTAGATAACCCTTACGAATCAGTGATCTGTGCTGGGAGCGGCAGGAAAGTGACCTTGAAGTAAACTTCATTTTTCAGTATAGTCTCTTAGGTGCCCTGAAGCATAGTATACATAAAGTGGCAGATTCTTCCATGAATATAGTCATGAATAACTTCACCCAATGCTTTAAAAAAATAAATTTAATTTGAAAATAATGAATGAGACATTTATTTTAATGGAGTGAAAGAATTCCAGTCCGACTGGGTTTATTACGGTTTAGTTTATCTAATTTAATGATAGTATTGCTTAAGAGATTTAAGCCCCAGGCAAATCTTTAAGATATAAAGAAGTTGTCATCGGCTTTGCTGAAGAGATTTTCCATATCTCATGAAATCACAGGTTCAGAGGCTGCCCCCTGACCACCTCGCCATCCCAAAATCTTAATGCTAGAGACCTATTTTAGTATTTGTATAGAATAGTAATTCAGTATATTTAAATTTGCATAGATTTTTTAAAATTGTTTCTACCCCCTCCCTCCCAAGGGGCCATTATGTATACACAGTCTAACCACTGACTATGGCAATCTCTCTGTAGCGCTGCTTTCAGAGAACAAGAAATAAATAATAAAATTCAGACTTTTCTATTTGAGAAAGTGCCGTAATTATAGTACCAACAGAAATAGATCCTATGAGTGGGGTCCATTACAGAGTTGCCTGAAAATTTTGTACTGGAGTTTCTTTTTGAATATGTTCACAACAAATTCTCCCGGTAGTTCTTTTTTTAAAAACGATATCTGGGGATATATTGATTTAATATCAACTAAACATATAAACATAAAGTTGATGGTTAAGGTTTTGGGTCCAAAGTACAGAGGCTGATTTAAAATTTTGCAAAGGATGACATTGATAGAAGATGGGCTCAAACACATAGGATTGGAAAGAACCTCAGAGACTGATTAATTCAATCCCCTCATTTTATAGAAGAGGAACCTGGGACTGAGACTTATTCAAATGTAGGCAAGTTACATGACTTGCCCAAATTCACACAAGCAGTGATTGAGGAGTTATTTATACTCTGGACCTCTGATTCCAAATCTAGCTTTCCTTCCACTATACCATACTCCTTCCTTATGATCTAGAAGAGAATATCAATAATATTTTATTTCTCCTCAATTTCAATAGTTAATTATTAATGAACTTCTGTGGTTGCATGGGTTATAAAGCTGTGTCTCACTTTGCAAGCATGGCGCTGAGAGAGAAGTCAGAAACCTACTGTAACAACTTTGTTCTATCTCTAGAACATGGTGGTTTTGGAGACTCAAGGGTAATTTAAGAAGCTTCTTATTTTCAAACCCAGTCTGCTGCAGCTGCAACTGCAAAGAGTTCCCAGGAGTGACTTTTGGTTTCAATCCTGTGTGGAGGTTAAGGGGGTAAGTGAAAAGATGAGGGTTTTAGCCGCAGATTAAAGAGCCAGACCAGAGAAAGTAGCATAACTGGATAAAAAAGGCATTGTAAAAAAAAAGTCAGCAATATGAATTATGTTTAATCCTTTCACTAAATTACCAATTTATAAGTCAGATTCTTTGAACTCCTGTCATCTTTTTTTTTTTTTGCCATATAATTCAAAGTTAATAAAAGAAAATAAAGACCTGACCTGGAGCTCACTGCTCAGACATGAACATTGCTTCCACTCTCCCGTCAGGTTCTTCAGAGGTGAAGAGTGAGTGCTCTTGGTGCAGGGGTGAACAGGGTATGCAACAAAAGTAATTATTGAAATTTTTTATCAATATAAATAATCACATGACTTCAGTGGTGATTTGAAAATAGACTGAACTTTCCAGCAGATAACATCTCTAGGTTCAGGCTAGTAAGTGAGATAAAAGTTTAATATATAAGTGAGATTCTAGAAAAGAGATACTCTGATGTTCTCTGCTGTAGTTATGGAGACAATATAAAACAACTCAGTGACTATTACATTAGTTGGAATTACAAGATGATAATTTAAGAGATTTTGGGTTGTGTGATGAACCACTGCACTGGGAGAGAAATCAGAGTAATCATCCACAAACAAAAACAAAGTAGATGAAATGTCTCTTTCCCAAAATCTATGAAGCTTGACCGTCTCTGCAGATAGATAATGAAATGAGTCCAAAATTTGAATATAGTGACTGATGTCTAGATTTGCCACTGAAATACCCCAGATTTTCAAATACCCTGAGTATCAACGGTACATTATGTTTTGCATTATGATGAAAAGGATAAAGGATGACAATGTCCACATAATCCATGGTCTCATCCATAATTTGCAATGAAACCCATGACCAATCTTCATGTGCTAATGGCATTTCAATGCCAAAATCATTCAATGTCTACAATGTGGTAGAAACTGTACATACAAAAAAATTGATTAAAACAACCCATGCCCTTATACTGCTCATACTTTAATAGAGGAGATAAAACAAGTGGAACCTATAATACTAATAGAGTTGTTTTGTCATTTTTTTTCAGTCGTGTCTAACTCTTCATGCCCTCACTTGGAGTTTTCTTGGCAAAGATGATGGAGCAGTTTGCCATTTCCTTCTCCAGCTCATTTTACAGATAAGACAACTGAGACAACAAACAAGGTTAAGTGACTTGTCCAGGGTCACACAGCTAGTAAATGTCTGAGGTCAGATCTAAATTTGGGAAGAAGAGTTTTCCTAACTCTATCCATTTTATCACCTGGCTGCCCAAAACTATTAGAACCATAACACTAATTAGATTATAATTGCAAAGGAGGGGTCCAACCAAAGGTTCATGAAAACCTTAAGAAGGAAGAAATAATTCCCAGTTGATGATAATTAGGAAAGGCCCCTGAGTCACTATCCTGTTAAATCTGACCCAGGCCACGGCTCTGGGTGATTGAAAGTCTTCTGATGGCACAACTTTCAAGAGATGGCACAGACCTTGTCGTTGCTATTGTCCTGTGGGTACTAGCAAGGGATTCACTTGCTTAATTGTAAAACTATTCGTTAGTAGCCTAAGGTGACACACAGGTCCAGGTGAGTCAAAGGAGGAGACTGAGAACAGGTTTTCAACATAGAAGCCTTCATCATGTTGAGGTCCATATGGAATAGGGGTTTGAGAACTAACTTATATTCTGGAATGTGTAGTTCAGAGGTATAAACATTCTTGCCTTTAACCCTCAGTGTGATTTGGCACTCTCAGGATCATTGAATTGAAAGACTGACTCCCATTTGGGAGTTCTTAAAGGAATACACATAGTCTGAAAGACATAGGCTAAGAGGGAAGAATGAAGACATTAAGAGATGAGTAGCAGCCATGGCGAAAAAGTTATCAAAGTCCTGCCCAAGGCCTAATGAGCTGAGTCAGAAAGAATCCAATCAGTAGCAGAGAGGCAATAGGAACAAGGAAGAAAGGAGATTGACAAGAGTCATTGGGCCCCATCATATGGCAAAAGAAGGTTGATGCTTTATGGTGTAGCTACCTTTTCAAAGACTCAAGAAAGAACCCCTACAGATCTGCTCTTTCTCCAGATGTCTCTCCCATATGCTGATTCAGCAACTGACACTGTAACATACCCTCTTTATTTTTTTCCTTTTTATTTAAATAATTGCTTCATCCTGATTTTTGCCTCTAGCCAGGGGTTGACTAGAAATGAATGTAAGTTAGGACAGAGAGCTAAATCTTTGCCTGGATGTTAAGAATTTTCCTGACTTAGGACTCTGGTCTATCATGACTGTGTTACTAATTTGTCGCCTGCAATAAATTCCATAAAATAGCAGATGAAGGATTCAGATGAATTGGAGTACCTTGCCTCTCAGCTAAATGGGGAGTGAATTGTAACAGGGTAGGGCCTAATGAATTTCCATAAAGAAGAGAGATGGGGGAGAAGAAGGCAGTGACAAAAGAAAAGATGACATTGGGGCAGCTAAGTGGCACAGTGAATAGAGCACCGGCCCTGGAGTAAGGAGAATCTGAGTTCAATTCTGGCCTCAGACACTTAACACTTACTAGCAATGTGACCTTGGGCAAGTCACTTAACCCCAATTGTCTTGTCTCCCCCTCTCCAAAAAAAAGGTGTTAAAATAAGAACTAGAAGCCAGGCCCCAACATCAAGTCCATACCTTAAAAAAAATAAGAAAAGATGACATCCTAAATCACCTACTGAGTTCCCTCTGCTTCCATGCCCAAGAAGGATCTAGCTATGGCCTGGGAAGGAATAAGGTGTTCGCTATCCCACAGGGAGAAGGAAACCCAAAGTATCAAATCTTGGTTAGCTAATTCCACACTTACACAGTGACATTCAGTAGTATTACATATATACTCAATGAAGTGGTTGGTAGAGGAGTAGCAGATTGGAAAATAGAAAAGTGGTATTGATGTTTGGGGCCAAAGAAAGAAGTCAAGAAAAAACAGTACTGAAAAGGCAGGTCTTGACGAGCCCCATGAGATAAGTCATGAAGGGAAGATTGGGTCCAGCCTTTGTAAGGGCTTGAATGTCATGATAAGTTTGTTTTAATGTTTCAAAGTTGCAAAAAAAAAAAAAAAGTGCGTATTCACTCTGCATGAGTGCCTTCAGTGATGAGGAGCTCATTATTTCCCAAGGTATTCCATTCCACTTTTGGACAGTTGTGGTTGTTCTGAAGAAATTTACGTTAAAAAGAGTCAAACCTTGCTTCCTGTCATCTCTTCCAGATCTTTCTCTAAGACCCAGGAGATGCTTCTAACCCTTTTCTCTCATAATACTCCTTTAAAAACATAAAAAGGCTTCTCTTATCTGCCCTTTGCTACCAAAGTCATAATTTTCAGTCCAGAAACCCTTCCCTGCCTAATTTCATCAACATATTCTCACCTAGCCTGTTCTATTTGTAATCCTCTGGACCCTCTATAGCTTATTAAAGCCTTTTTAAAGTTGCAGCACCCAGAACCGAACACAGTGATTGAGACTTGTTCTGCTGTTGCCACCATGCAGATTTGGGGCCATTCTATCTGGACTGAAGTCCTGGCTCTGCCATTGAGATAGTTGAAAGAGAGATAACTTTGCAGCCAGAGGGGCTTATGCTTTCTAATAAGGGTGGTTTAGTTAAGCCATTTTCAATTTTGGAGGGCCTCATTTTTCACCCTCACCTAGTATATGGAACAATTAGACTAAATAATCTCAAATATCCCTTTCCCTTCTAAATCCTATGTCCTCTAGTACAGTAAAATTATTGTTTCCCTTGTTCCAGATGTTATGATTTTGTTTGGGAGGCAACAATGGGGATCCATTGAAAGCTTTTGAGCAGGGTAGTGGTGTGATCAGATTAGTGTAAATGAGTGATTTTATGATGGGAGCAGTGTGAAAGTATAGTGTGGGAAAACACTGGAGAAAGACCTGTTAAGAGTATATTAAATACATTTAGGTAGTAAGTGATGAAGGTCTGAACTAGACATGAAGAGCAGAAAAGGGGGAGGGGGGTGGATTAACAACATATTCTGAAAATATAATCAACAGGGCCTGGCTACTGGTGAGATAGAGTAGAGAGGCAGCATTTCTTTCCTAGTCAACTGGAACAGTTAATGGCAACAGACCCAGAAGCTCATTGCTTTTGAATTAATTTCTGATGTCTTTTATGACTCTTGCTTAATGACCAAACACTAATCACTAAACTGACCACTAATTGTGAGGTCAGGGAAGTATATTGCCCAGGATCATATTTGTGGACTACTGAGAAACGATATTTATAGAAACTAGTTGGAAGACTCCAGATGACTAATGTATTAATGTTAAAAATTTGTTTGGTATGCCTTCATGAATATTTACGGTTCCTAAGAGCTGCCTAATAAATAGTAAATTAACATTTAGAATAATTTAAGTGCTTTTATGTGTTTAGAAATTTATATTAAAGAACACAGGGTAAACTGTTTAATAAAGATTAAGTTTGCAGGACCTCTTTGGCATATTTCAATTAAAAAAAAAAAGTTAAAGTAGTGTACCATGGATGGGCTGAACTAGTTGGAAGAATGACTAGCTAGAGTTCCTGGTTGCAATTGATTTATTTCTGTGTTATTTAAATACTGTTTCAACTAGATGAGGAAATAAGGTAGAACTGCCAAATTTCTGATTGATTTTGGCATGCGATATGAATGAGATCCAGCTAAGATGAAATAGAACTCATTGGGCCTGACAATTCATCCAAGGACATTCATAGCAACAGCAACCTTTAATACCATGAGGAATTCTTATAGATTGTGTAAAGCCTGGGCAGAGAAGCTCCAAAGCCAGGAGTAACAGGAAAGATGGGAAAGATGGAACATTTTCAGGTTCTGGGTATCTATGTCTATCCACATATAAAATAGCTTACAATAAAAGTATTTGAAATGTGTTGCCTTAGATTGATCATTTAGACATCCTCATCACATCTCACCAGGACTATTGCATTAACTTTCTGCTTTGTTTCCCCGCTTCTTCTGTCTCCTCACTTTAATCCATTCTCCATTTGGATGTCAAAGTGATTTTCTTAAATCCATGTACAACTATATCACCCCTCTATCACTCAATAAACTCTAATGATTTAAGATGGCAGTGTAGAAGAAGCCCTTGGCAGAGCAATTACAATACTTCTTTCCAAACAACTTTAAAATGACACTTCAAATCAAATTCTGGAATGGCAGAATCAACAAAACCTCAGAGTGAGAATTTCTTCCAAGCCAAGACAATTTAGGAACTCAAAGAAATCTGTGCCATGGAGTTGGATGCTGGCCCATATCCCATATAGATTAAACACCAGCAATGGGACTAGGTGGTGGTGACAGGAGCAGCAACAGCTTTGGGTGCTTTCAAGCTTGGGGACTAAGCAACTGGTCCAAAAGAGATTACAGGGAGCCCCAGTACTAGCACTGTATGCTGAACAAGATGCTTTTTTTGCAACTGCATTTCCTATACCCATTTCTGGATTATACTTCAAGGGTAGAGAAGAGCACTTTTGATCAAGAGGGACCAGGAACCCTGAGAAACTATCACTTTTGATCACAAGGAATCAGGGACCCTGAGGAATAGTATCACTTCCAGTCCCAAGGGAGCAGAGGTATTGAAGAGCAGTGTATTTTGCAATTTCAAGGGATCAGGGGCACTTCTTGGCTAAGGACCATAGTATAGACTAAAGAGCATCTCTCCCAGGATCACACTGAAAATTTGGAAGCACCAAAAATTTCCAATACCCCAGAATTATCTCTGAAGAAAGCAGTATGGGAAAAAGCCTGAAACTTGAGACTGTGTCCCTCTTGTGCCTCCCCTCCCCCCAACATGGAACAGAGCATAACTTTAACATACAATTAAAAATCAAGAAATAGGGTGGGAAAATGAGCAAACAGTAACAAAAAGAACTCAATCATGAAAAGCTAGAAGATGACAACATTTTAAAAATAGCTACAACCAAAGCTTTGAAGGGAAAAAATATGAATTAGACACAAGCCTAAGAAAAATTCCTAGAAAAGTTTTTTTAAAATGTCGAAATCAAATAAGAGTTGTAGATGAAAAATTAGGTACAAAAATCAGAGCAAAGGAAGGAAATTATGAAGAGACAACTATCAGCTTACTAAAAGAAACACAGAAGTACTGAAGAAAGTAACACCTTAAAATCAAATTGGTCAACTGGGAAAAGAAGTACAGAATCTAACTGAGGAAAAGAATTCTTTTAAAAATAGAATTGAGCAAGTGGAAGTTAATGACTCCATGAGATATCAAGAAATAATAAGGCAAAGTCAAAATAGTGAGAAAAAAATAGAAGAAACTGTGAAAATTGGAAAAACAGCTGTACTAGGAAATAAATCAAGGAGAGAAAATTTAAGGGATTATTGGGCTACCTGAAAGCCATGCTGAAAGAGAGAGCCTAGACCTCAGCTTTCAAGAAATCATCAAGGAAAACTGCTCAGCTATCCTAGAACCAGTGGATAAAATAGAAATTGAATGAACCCATTGATTACTCCCTGAAAAAATCCCAAAATAAAAATTCCTAGGAATATTATGGCTGGATTTCAGAGGTCCTAGGTCAAGGAGAAACTACTGCAACCAGAGAGAGAAAGAATTCAGATGCTGTGGAGCCAAAGTCAGGATCACATAATACTTAACAGCTACCATATTAAAGTAGCAGAATATGACATTCTTGAAGGAAAAAAGAGATAGGATTACAACTAAGAATGCAAAAGAGATAGGATTAACATCAAGAATAGCCTAACTAGCAAACATGAGTACAATGCTTCCAGGGGAAAAAAATGGATATTTAATGAAAAAGAAGACTTTCAAGGATTCCTGATGAAAAGACCAGAACTGAATAGAAAACTGTTTTTTAAACACAAAACTCAAGAGAAGTATACATGAAAGAGAAATGATTAGGGGTTCAATAAAGTTAAACTGTTTACATTTATTTATGGGAAGGTCATCTATGTAGCTTCTAAGAAAATAGAAAGATGGGGTAGTGAGTCTTTTATGCTGGGATGATATTGGTAGGAGAGAAAGGGGGATTCTCTAGGAGAAGGGGGAAGAGAGAGGAAGAACAGAGAAAATTATCTCACTTTAAAAAGGCATGCAAAGAAGAACTTTTACAGTGGAGGGGAAAATGGTGAGGGGGTAACAAACAGAGGCAAATAGAGGGTAAGTGACTTGCCCAGGGTCACATAGATAGTAAGCATTTGAGGCCAGATTTGAACTCAGGTCTTCTTGATCCCAGTCTCTGAGCTTTGTTAGTCACCTAGCTGCCTCATAAAAATATAAATATATATTAAAAAAATACATTCCAGTGGTTATTATCTCAAAGATCAGTTATGAAACCATCTGTTTGATATTTAAAGCCCTTCATGACTTTTCCCAACTTGCTAGATCAGTTCTCTCATACTGCATTTCCCTCCGTGTACTTTATGGTTCAGGGATACTAACTTATTTCTCCATGTATATCTTTGTGTCTTTGTATTGGCTTCTCTACCCACTTCGACTCCACCACTAAGCATATTTGGAATACTTCCCCTCTTATCTCCAAGTCTTGACATTCCTGACTTTTTTCCAAGGTATGGTCCAAATACTACCTTCTGCAAGAGTCTTCTCTTATTTGAGCCTTACCTTCCCAGCTTGCTTTCCTTCTATTCCTTATCTATTATTTATGTATTGATTTATATGTTGTCTCCCTTACCTATTAATATTGAGGGCAGGGATTATTTTTGTGTTTTTGGCTTTCTGTGTGTGCTTATGTCCTGGCACATAGTACTTAATAATTGATTGTTGATTGATAGATAGGACCGCTGTTTCTATACTTTCCACTCTCTTGTTCGATACTTAGCGTACTGAATTATGCTTAGCATGCACTTCAGAAACGTCTGTTGAATTGAACTACATTAAATTATTTGTCCACTATTGTCCCACTGTTTCATAGGTAGTCTTTGTCATATAGTAGGCATCAACTAGTTGAGGGTCAATAAAGAGAGGACTTAAGTCCTTGTGAGTTAAAGGGTACTTGTACAGAATAGTGGATAAAGCTCTGGGCCTGGAGTCAGAAGGACCAGAGTTGAAATGTAATCTACAGATATCTTCTAGCTGGGTGACCCTGGCCAATTCACTTAACCTCTGTTTGCCTCTGTTTCCTCATTTGTAAAATGAGGATTATAATAGCATCTACTTTTCAGGGTTGTGGATGAAATAAGATAATTGTAAAGCACTTAGCTTTGGGTGATTCTGACTTCCCTTCCACCTCAACTTCCTTTATTTTACTTTTCTTAAGGTTACTCTCTAAGACTATGAATATTTTGGTACATATAGAACCTTCCTTTTTGTTTTTGACACCCTTGGGATATGAGCCAAATGGTATGACTGCTGATAAAAGGGCATAGACATTTTAGAGGCTTTTCTTCACATCCAAAATGGTTTCCAGCTCGGCAAAAAGTGAATGCCCACCTTGGCTTTCCTCTTTTTTTTTTTCCTTCCCTCAAAATCTTTTCTCTCTCCCTCATTCTTTCTATTATTGAGAAGAAAAAGATGCTTTCCTTGTGCATTTTTTTGGGCCTCACTTTAAATGGGTCCCGCTTGATGTGAGGGGAGAGCCATGCAGAACTTGCGCAATTCATTTTCTGCTCAGGACAGAAATATCATGCACAAAGACAATATGCTACAGTGAGTCAATCAGTCCACAACCGTTAGTTAAGCATTTTCGATGTGTTAGAAACAATGTTTAATGCTTGTGTACATTTTAGAAAAAGGCAAAACATTGTCCTTGCTCTCAGAAACTGCATTCTAATAGAAGCAATAGCAGGTCATATTAGACATTTAAGATATCTAGATCCAGATAGTATAAAGTGGGGACAACAAGTGAAAAGAATTAGAGATAGGATATGGTATATTATGTATGAGGACTAGCCAGTAGGCCAATATAGCTGAACCATACAGGGCACAGAGGTGGGGAGTAAAGTGGGAAGAAATCTGGGAAGGTAAGAAGGGGTGAGGGTTTTAAATATCAATCAATATTTGATCCTGGAGGTAATTGTAAAACACTGGAGTTTATTTTGGGGGGTTGGGTTTGTGCCATCATCAAACCTTTGCTTTAGGAAAATCACTTTGCATTTGAGTGGAGGAGAAAAGAGCCCTCAATTAGAATTCAGGGGACCTGAGTTCAAATCTTACCTCTATTTTGACCTTTGACAAATTACTTAACTTCTTTGGGATTCAGTTGCCTTTTCTGTAAAAGGAGGAATCAATGATTGTTAAGGGCTCTTGCAACTTTAAATCTCTGTTCCTGTGATGAGGAGGGTCTTAGCTTTTTGGAAAGAAATGTTCTTGTACCCCACCATCCAATGTATTTTAAACTCAGCAGCCAAGTAAGAAGGCATTTATTTTGATAGCATTCTGTAGTGTTAATTTCTAAAGAAGAGCTCACTCTATCCGACTTCATTCTACATTACTTCCTATGGATGTCTTTGTAGATCTGTAAACAGACTCCATGCTTTCAGCCATTTTGTTTACTTTGTTATGTTTTGTTTACTTACTAAATTGCAACTGACTCTCCATCTCCCTCTCTCTTTCTCTCCTCAGTTTCTTCTTCTCTTTCTCCCTTCCTCTTTTCCCTTCTCTATCTCCCTCTCTTTTTTCTCTGTCTGTCCCTCCTTCTCTTCTCCTCTCTCTCCCTCTTTCCCTCTTTCTGAACCCTCTCCCTTCTCCCTTCCCCCTTTATCTCTCCCCTCCTCTCTCCTCTCTTCTCTCTTTCCCTTTCCCTTTCCCATTCCCATTCTCTTTCCTATCTCCTAAACATTCTCAGGCACAGCACACCCAATTTACTTAACATTTCCATCCCTGAAAATCTGAAAAAGAGTCATTTATACCTGTTTAAGACATTGCACACAAAAGTGATTGGAGTTTTGTTTTTTTTTAATTGACCATGACTTGTTGTTCCCTTGTACTGAAATGTTGGTCCAAAGGGACTATTTCAGGGCTAATTATTAGTTATCCATATGGAACTCACTATTGGTTTATATCAGCTGTGATTGGCTTTCTGCCTTCTATTTTACAGGCCTATTTAAATGCAGATACACTATGTTTGGGTGCTGACTGAACAAAAAAATTCAAGTATGCTAAAGACAGTGCACAGTGGATTTATGCCATTAATGAATATGGGGATATAGAGGGAGAATCACTAAAAAAATATAATGGTCCCTATCTAGGAAAGAGATTGAAGTCTTGTTTATCCAGGTTTGTGATATGCCATCCCACTAATCCTCTTGAAACCCAATATTTTAAATTCAGGCTTGTCTCACATGGTAGACCATATCCTTTTTTTTTTTCCCTCCAAAGATAAGAATGGTTTCCTTCTTTCTTTTTCAAGACCTTAGATAAATGTGAATATTGCTAAAAAGCATTTTCTGAAGGCAACCAAGGTATAGGGATTAATCAGTCTCCAGTTTGTTTAGAAGATTGCCATAGAGTTTGTGAAATTAAACAATGGTCTAAATATGAGTTTGTTGTAATTTAATGTGTACAATAAAATCAGAGCTATAATAGTTATAACCTCTCTCAGAAGTGCCTACCAAAACAGTCCATGATTTGCCCCCTTGGATTCTGGCCCATAAAACAATGCCTCCTGTAAGGTAAGGTGGCAGCCAAAAAAGCCGGTGCTCCTTTGGGAGTAGCATTGGGAGACATGGTATTCAGGAATAAGGATGAGAAAGTCAGAAAACATCTGGAGTATTATGTTTAGTTCTTAGCACAACAGACAACATCCTTTAAAAAGGACATTCATTAGCTAGAGAATGTCCAGAGACAGACATCCTGGATAGTAAATGGCTTCAAACCCTTGCCATTTGAGGGTTGGTTGATAGAACTAGAGGAGTTTAGTGTTACTGATGATGGTGGTAATGATGATGATGAAGATGGTGATGATGATGATAGCAGCACTTTAAAGCTTGCAAAGCACTGTCATAGGCTATCTCATTTGGTATTCACAACAACCCTGGGAGGTAATTGCTATTATTATTATTCCCATTTTACTGATGAGGAACTTGAGAGAGTCCGTGAATTACCTAGGGTCTCATGGCCAGATCTGAGGCATGATTTGAACCCAGATCTTCCTAATTTCAAATTCAGCATTATAACTACTAAACCAAAAGAAGAGAAGACTTGGAATAGATATAATAGCTGTCTTCGAGTATTTGAAGGGCAATGAAGTAAAAGAGGGATTAGACTGTTATGTTTACTTTCAGGAGACAGAAACTAAGAGCAAGGGACAGAAGCTACAAAGAGGCAAATTTGGGTTTGGAAAACTAATTCATGATTAGAACTCTCAGAAGTGAAATGAGCTGCCTCAGGAGATAACAGTGGAATCTCTCTCAATGGAGATGGTGAAGCTGAAGCTGAAGCTGAATAATCCATACTACTCACTTCTCAGTGCTCCACTCCTTTAAGATAGGCCCAAATGGCTTATACTCTCTTATTTCTTTCTATTGACAATGATGACTCAGGGATTTACACTGTGTGGTTGTGACCAAAAAAAAAAAAAGAATCTTTGAATTGACTGCTGATTTGGAATGGAGCTTGCTGGGTCCGGCTTCTATTGGCTTGAGAGCCAAATTTTCAGGGCGAATATTTATACCTTAAAAATTAACAAATACTATAAATCAGGACTTGATTTATTGTTTATTAACTGCCTACATTTAACAGTGTGATAGAGAAAATGTTAATAATGTAAATTAAAACTGAAAAATGTGTCACCAGTATGTTTTTTTTCTTCTGGAGAACTGTTTGTTAAACATTTTTCAGAACAACTCTCCTAACAAACAGCTGTTACAAATTGATAGAAAATATCCTAATGAGGCTTGGATATTACCCTTTCAGCTGATTTTACTTGTACTGATAAACTCTTCTTTTCTGGTTTAATCATTCAATGATTCTTTATTTCTTAGCATTCTCATTTCTATGTGGGAATAAAACTATCCCTATCATATATGATTCATGTTTCTACTCTTGCTACTAGTGTTTCTCCTCTTTGTAACTTAGTATTTCTAATTTCATTTCCTTTTCACTACCCTCCCCACCCATACAACATTGATACATTCCCTTTCTTAGACATGAACCAAAAATAGAATTGCTTCTAGGAAAGTTAGAGTGGGAGAACAAATGAATAGCTATGAGAGTAGGACGATAACTTCCTTACCTACTGAGTGGTGAAATTCCTTGTGCTCAATTTGGGCAAGTGCAGGTTTTAAGGCCTTGGCTATCCACTGTGATAAAATATTATTTCCCACCTCCATACACTGCAATGGACTTTTCACAGTGCCTGGAAGCCCTAATTTCTGGGCTCAATTTAAGTGATACTTCCTTCGTGAAAATTTCCCTGATTCTCATGATTGAATTTATTACTTTTTTTCCTCAAAATTTCCTAGGGAATTTTGCCTGCATCTCTTCTTTGTTCTCAGAATTCTCTGTTTTATAGTATACTTTTTTTGTTTTTTTTTTGCTTTTTGCAGGGGGGTAAGGCAAGGCAATCAGGGTTAAGTGATTTACCCAAGGTCACATGGCTAGTAAGTGTTAAGTGTCTGAAGACAGATTTGAACTCAGGTCCTCCTGACTCCAGGGCTGGTGCTTTAATCACTGCACCACATAGCCACCCCTATAGTATACTTTTTTGTGTGCATATCATATTCTGAGAGTATAATGTAAGTTCCTTTGGGCAAGAAATGTCTTTTTTTTTTTTTTTTGTGCTAAGACAATGTCTTGCATGTAGTAAGCGTTTAAAAATTTTTGACTTGCATTGCTCTAGCAATTCAGGATCTTTCTGAATAATTCTAGTGTTTATGGAAATAAAGTAGAGTTGCCAAGTAGAAATAACATTAGACTTGGAGTCAACAAATTAAGGGTTAAACCCTAGCTTAATCTTCTCTTAGCTAGTTGGCTTTGGTCAAGTCACTTAGTCTTTGTGGGCTTTGTTCTCATCTATAAAACAAGGAAAAAGGACTAGACCTCTGATGTCTCTTTCTGCTTTAAAATTGTAAGACTCTGCCTTCTTTTCAGTAAATGGGATAACCATGTTACTTCCTTCCCAATTATCATGGTCAACACATAGAAATCACTTAGTAAACGCTATTCATTGATTCACTTAATTAAATATCTTAAAGTTGAATGAGATGTCTCAGGCAGGATAATCTCCTATAATATCTCTGTTATTAAAGTGTGGTCCTTAAAAATGACAACTTTTCAGACAGAGCCAACATGGTGGAGAAAAGGCAGGGATTTGCCTGAATTCTCTCAAATACCCTTCCAAACAACTTTAAAATAATGCCTCAAAATGAAATTTAGAGTGGCAGATCACATAAAAGAACGGGGTAAAAAACCCAATGAAGAGAACTACTTAAAAAAGTAGAATTGGCCAAAGTGAAAAAAATATACAAAAATTCATAGATGAAAAGAATTGCTTAAAGTACAAAATTGACTACACTGGGGAAAAAGATGTACAAAAATCCAATGAAGAAAAGAATTCCTTTAAAAAGTACAATTGGCTAAATGGTAAAAGAGGTACAAAAGCTCACTGAAGAAAATTCCTTAGAAATTAGAATTGGGCAAGTGGAAGCTAATGACTCCATGAGACATGAAGAAACAATAAAACAAAAATGGAAAAAAAAAATGTGAAATGTCTCATTGTAAAAACAAATGACTTGGAAAATAGGGTGAGGAGCAATAATCTAAGAATTACTGGACTACCTACAAGCCATGACAGAAAAAGAGCCTAGACATTATCTTTCAAAAAATTGTCAAGGAAACTTCTCTGATACTCTAGAACTACTGAGTAAAATAGAAATTGAAAGAATACATTGATCACCTCCTGAATGATGTCAAAAATAAAAAAAAATTCCCTGGAATATTACAGCAAATTTGCAGAGTTCCCATGTCCAGGAGAAAATATTACAAACAACCAGAAAGAAACAATTCAAATATCATGGAAGCAAAGTCAGGACAACAAAGTCAACAACATCTAGCTGCTTCTACATTAAAGGAACAAAGGACTTAAAATATAATTTTCTTGAAGACAAAGGACTTAGAATTACAACCTACCCAGCAGAACTGAATATAATCCTTCAGGGGAGAAATGGGTAGTCATGAAATACAGAACTTGCAACATTCTTGATGACAAGACCAGAGCTAAATAGAAAATTGACTTTCAAACACAAGACTCAAGAGAAGAGTGCAAAGGTTAAACAGGAAAAAGAAATCATAAGGGAATCAATAAGGCTAAATTGTTTGCATTCCTACATGGGAAGGTAATACTTATAACTCCTAAGGACTTTATCTTTATTAGGGCAGAAGAAGTATATATAGACAGAGGGCACAGGTGTGAATTGAATATGATTAAACAATATCTAAAACATAAAATTAAGGGGTGAGAAAGAGGAGTGCACTAAGAAAAAGGAAAAAGAAAAGGTTGAATGTGGTAAATTATCTCATATAAAAGAGGTAAAAAAGAGCTTTTCCAGTAGAAGGTAAAATAGAGGAGGTGGGAGGGATGGGCTGGAATTGCTTGAAACTTACTCTCATCAGGATTGGTTCAAAGAGGGAATAACATACATACTCAGTTGGGTATAGAAATCTATCTTACCTTACAGGGCAGTAAGAAGGAAAAGGGTGTAAGAGAAAGGCGTTGACTGATAGAAGGGAGAGCAGATTGGTAATGGCAGTAATCAGAAGCAAAATGCTTTTGAGGATGGACAGGATGAAAGGAGAGGGAAATTAAGATTAAATTGGGGGAAATAGTAATCTTGATAATCATAAAAGAAAATGTTTTGTAGCAAGTTTCTCCAATAAAGACCTCATTTCTCAAATTTATAGAGAACTGAGTCAAATTTATAAGAATATAAGTCATTCTCTCATTAATAAAGGATATGAATAGGCAGCTTTCAGATGAAGTAATCAATAATAATCGGTTACCTGTAGTCATATAAAAATGTACTAAATCTCTATTGATTAGAGAAATGCAAATTAAAACAACCTCATGATACCACTCTACACTTATCAGATTGACTAACATAAAAGGAAACAAAAGATAAATGTTGTAGGGGATGTTGAAAAATGGAGACACAAGAACACTATTGGTGGAATTGTGAACTGATCGAACTGTTCTGGAGAGCAATTTCAAGTTGTCTTAAGGGCTATAAAACCATGTGTACCCCTTGACCTAGCAATATCACTACTATGTCTGTATCCCAAAGAAATAAAAAATACAAAAAAGGAAAGGAGATCTATATGTATGAAAATATTTATAGCTGTTCTTTTTATGGTGGCAAAGAATTAGAAATTGATGTGATGACCATAGATTAGGGAATAGTTGAATAAACTTTGGGGAATAGTTGAATAAACTACTGTGATGAGTAGGATGCTCTCAGAAAAACCTGGAAAAGCTTACATGAACTGATGATGCAAAATCAAATGAATAGAATCAGAAGAATATTGTACATAGTGATAGCAATATCATACGATAATCAAATGTGCATGGTTTAGTTCTACTCAGCAATAGAATGATCCAAGACAATTCCAAAGGACTCATGATGAAAAATCCTAGCCAACTCCAGAGAAAGAACTGATAGAGTCAGAATGTAGATGTAAGCTTTATTTAAAAAAAAAACACCTTTATTTTTCTTGTTTTGGTTTATATTATTCTTTTACAACATGAATTGTTTTGCATAACTGCAAATGTATAACCTATAGCAAATTGCTATGAGGCAGGGAGGGAAGGGATTTGGAACTCAAAATTTAAAAAAATAATTCACAGTGGTCAAAATTGTTTTCCATGTAACTGAGAAAAAAAATTCAGTTGAAACAAAAAGAATGACAACTTTTATAAACTTCCTCAGAATAACATCCATTCCTAGGTTACAACAAAATATGCCTATGAAACATGTACATGGAACAAAGTCTAGCACTCACCTGACAGAGAACAAACTACCAACTCAATCCTCTTTTATCTGATCAAGGCCAGACTTTTGAGTTTATAAGTGATGATGCTACCACAAGATGAAACCATCTTAGCATTGTCCCAGGAATCTGCACATGAGTATGAATTGGCAATGTTTCTTTTTCATGAGGTCTAGAACCAGACTAATGGATATATATTCAAAGCACCAACAGCTTCTTCAAACATGTAGTCATCAACATTGACCAGAAGACACCAGGACTACAAAAGTAATAATGGTAGGCTTATCCTTAGAAGATAAACTTATTAGATGAAGTCTTCTTATCCAAATAAATCTGAAAAAAAATAGCTGTAGAATTGATTTAGAACTATGGGACTCATTATAACTACAAGAGACTCTTTACTGATTCGTGCATAGCTCTATTTTCTAGGTGAATTTGTGCTTGAATAATAAGGAAATAACTGATCCCTCTGTGACATATGACATTTTTGACTCTAATATTCATGATTCTCATATTTATGAGCTCTCATATTCAAATATAAAACAATGGTAATAACAACCAATGAGCTATTTCCATTATAATATGGCAGTATATAGACTGGGAAGTCAATAAATGCTTGTACTTCTGGAAACTGTCCTCCTGCTGGTGAGACCAATGCCAGGGGATTATTTTTCCATTAATTGATAAAAGAATTCAGTCTTTTGTTGAAAGAAAAGTATAGCTGAAATTTAGTAGATCCAAGAAGATTTGAAGCTTTTGCCTTGTACTGTAATACAATATGGAGCATATGTATTTCATTTCAGGTGATACAGAAACCAATATCACTGATGCATCAACCTAAGAAGCCAAAATTGATTTTGCATTTATCTCTGTTCACTCATATACTAGAGGCAGCCAAGCAACATAGGACTTCATACTCTGTTGAATATCCCTAGAAATCTTGGAAAGCCAGGTCTTCACAAAACATTAGAAAATACCAAGACAACAACAAATTTTTGACTTAACTTAAAATATCCTTTGATGGGTTCAGTGTCATTATTCCTACCTTTAAAGATATACTGATAATGACAGCAGAACAATCGATAACTTGGTTAAAGTAAAATTTTACAGACAGCTGTTTTTGAAAATACTTGATAAGGG
>CM053591.1:108143792-108167986 GCA_028646515.1 Pseudochirops corinnae | reverse complement strand
CCGCCATCTTGGCTCCGCCCCTTAAGTGCTTCTTTTGTTGGTTGATATTGGCTCCCCTTTGAAGAAGACATTGGCTCCCAGGGTTCATAAAGTCCTGAGAAACTTGTTGACAGATTGTTTTAGTCAAACTTAATTCTTTGGAATTTAGATAACTGCCCAACGGAGCTTATATCCTCTTCTGTTACTAGATTTGGAATTAAAGGACTTGGTTACAATCTCTGGCTTTGCTTCTTGCTACCTATGTGACTTTAGGCAAGTCACTTAATTTCTCTGGGTATTAGTTTCTCAATTGTGAAGTGCAAGAGTTCAAATTGATGATTTCTACCTTTAAATTTATGATCCTCTGTGAAGAGAGGCTACCAGAACTCATGACTCCATAGTGCAATTAGACATTTAATTGAGGCTATTGAAAATACATTTATGTTTGCATAGTGCTTTATATTTTTAAAAGGAAAGTTTATCAAATATTTCTTCACCCATAAATATGTAATTTTTCATTTGGTGTTTCTGTAGTGTTATGATGACCCTGAAGATTAGTGAATTGTCTAAGACCAGTCCTTGAATTATTTTCTGAATTGCTCAAGGAAAAATAAATGTTGAGGTGAGTTCTTCTGTTGAGTGATTTTTTTTTTCTGGTTTAATTTTTTAATGTTGGTAATTCTCAGAGAATTTATATAGTAATTTGAATCAAGTAAAATAATATTTAATGACCAGATTGGTAAGGAAAGCAAAAACATGGCATTCAACGTTCAGTTGAAGGAAGGGGTAATGTTTCTGAATGAAAGAAGACTGGAGGTAGGAGGAAAATAAGGATGATCTCTCTTCAATCTCCAAAGGGCTGTCCTGTGGAATAATAATAATAATAATAATAATAATAATAATAATAATAATAATAATAGAATTTATATGATGTCTTAAGATTTGGAAAGCACTTTATTTATATTATCCCATTTGTTCCTCACAACTCTATGAAATACTTATTACGCCTATTTTATAGAAGAGGAAACTGAATCAGAGAGAGGTTAAGTGACTTCCTTAGGGCCAAATAGCTTGTAAGTGCCTGAGGTAGGATTTGAATCCATACTTTCCTGACTCCAAGTTCGAAAAACACCGCACTGGGAGATTAAACTTGGTCTTCTTGGACCCAGAGGGAAGGACTGAGAGAAATGGATAGATGTGGAAGGGATCATTTTTGACTTGCTGTAGAAAACACTTCTTAGCTTTTAGACATATCAAGAAATGGAATGCAGACAGCTTAGGTGGTATAGTGAGTATAGCACCTGCCCTGGAGTCAAGAGGATCTGAGTTCAAATCCAGCGTCAGACACTTAACGCTTACTAGCCGTGTGACCTTGGGCAAGTCACTTAACCCCAATTGCCCTGCATTCCCTCCTCCAAAAACAAGCAAAAAAAAAAAAAGGAATGGACTACTGTGGGATGGGTTTCACTTACTAGAGTTTTTCAAGAAAAAGCTGATTGACCACTTAAGAATGTTTAAAAGTGGATTCCTATGTGGAAATGGGTTAAAGTAGGCCGTCATATGGTCAAAAATCATAGAAGGGAACTTTGGGACCATAAATGCTAACCTCCTTCATTTTACATATGAGAGAACGGGGAGGCACAGAGAGTTTAGGTGACTTCAGTGTCACAAGACTATGAGGCAGTATTTGAACAAAGGCTTTCTATTCAATTCAAGTGCCCTATGATAAGTCAGAGATAACACTCTGAGTGAACTTGTTGGATGCCATTTAGGGATGGAGCTGGGGTTATTAAAAAATCAAGAGACCTGGGTTCATGTCTGACACTTTAAGTTCATAGACTTATCACTACAAAAGACCTTCTAACAGAGAGTCGACAAGCATTTATTAAGTAATTACTGTGTTCCAGGTGTGGTAAGTGTTGGGGATACAAAAAAGAAAAAAAAAATCCCCTACTGAAAACAAAACAAACCCAGTCCCTGTTCTAAAAGGTCTCATACTATGATATGAAGACATAAAATCTAACTGCCTCATGTTACAGATGAGGAAACTGAGGTATAGTGACTTTCCCTAAAGTAACTTTAAGTCTTTCCCTAAGGTCATACTAGGAAAAATCATTTGACTGAATCTCAGTTTCTTTATCTGTAAAAAAAAGGATGCTAATACATATATTCCCTGCCTCGCAAGATTATGACAAAAGAATTTAATAAACCATAGTTCACTATAAAAGTGTGAGTTATTTTAAATGTGTAATTCTTAGTGATCTGGATGACCATTTCTCTAGGATGTTGTTGACTGGTTTCATGATCTGAGTATGGGCTTGATTGGCTATCCTTGAAGAACCCTTTTGTCTAGAGGGTTTTATGCTTCCAAACCACTCGTATTTCCTTTGCAAGTAGAATTCTAATACCAACAGTCTTGTCATTTCAAAATATTAGAATGCATTGCCTGTGGCCCCTTGTACATTAGTGGAAATATTTCAGAGTCTTAATATTCTTACAGTTATTTCAGTGACAGGTTACTGTAAATAAAAGTTAGTATCTTGATATTTACAATGCATCTCATGTTTTTCCTGGCTCAACATGTCATTATCACAATATGGTTTTGCTCTTGTCCAACAGTTTCTAGCTGCTTCCCCTCCCAACTTCTCAAACAGGCATAATTTAAAAGATTTGGGACTGTGAATTAACCCGCTTAGTTTTCTGATGTTGTTGGAAGAGCAAATACCTAGGGGTGTTTCAGATCAGTTTTGAGAGACTCACCTCCCTCACCTTTTTCATGTAAATTAATTAGCTGGCATTTCTCCTGGTTTTATTTAATAAGGTACATGGCATCCTGTGAGCATATGTATGGAAAGAGCCTCTGGGGGTAAAAATGATGTCAGAAATAGAAGCTTCAATTGACCACCATGCAGGTCATTTGCTGCTTATTTAATGGCTGTCTGCCTTGAGAAACAATCCTTTCCAGACAGAAATCATTTTCCTGCAATTTCCAGGAAAACAGAGAGGATGTCAAATCATCATCTACCAGGGATGACCTTGTAATTAAATTAGCAGGAGCAGCCACATTTGCCAATGAAGCTCAGACAGAATTAAGAAAGGAGTTTTGCTTGAAAACTCTGCTTGGCATCTGTTTCTGAGTCAGTGACCTTGGCGCAAAGCATGACAATTGCCTCATCGTTCAATTTGAAAAATCTGATTGACTTGTCCAATTGGTGAAGATGACTCTTACCTTAGAATAACCCATGAGTTTTGATGTATATGACACCCTCAGCTCATACATGTTTCATGGTGTATTTGATTTGGGGTTCTGAAAGGTAATGGGGATCACAGCTTTTGTGAAGCTAAGTATAGTGATGCAACTATTCCATTCAGGCTTATGAAGTGGAACTAACACTTTCTGATCTGCATTTCCCTTTTCTGCATTAGAATGGTATCATTTTAGCATGGTTTTGTGAGCTTTATCAGCTTTTGGATGAGGATGTATCTTGCTCTTTATTCTTAATTGCTCTTTATTCTTAATTCTTCTGATTGCATGAGTAAGTGTGATCAGATCATTAAGAATACTTGACCAGGCACTGTGGGCAGTCTTCCATAGGGGTGAAATTCATTGGCTATATGGATTCAGATAGTGCAACTGTTGATGAGGTTGCCATACCATGGAATTGAAGTGGAATTTGTGTCCATAGTAAGGATTCCTGGCATAGCCTGTTTTCTGAAATCAAAATTGGAAATGGGAATTGGAGGGGAAGCAGATGGAACTCTCCATGTGTGCTACCAGAGAGGGAGGTCCAGAAACATCTCCTTCCCTATTGCTCACCTCACTTCTTTCTACAGCTTTACTCTAGAGACAAAAGGGAATGAACATATCTATGGATATCTCAGGACACCTGTATTTGATTGCTCTGTTTAGTTTCTCAAGGGCGGGAAAGTTAACTTGGAAATTAATTTAGCAACCTAGAATTTCTATATTGGGCATCTTTTCATTATAAATCTGAAGTCAGAAGGGCAAATGATTCCCAAAATGTCAACTACATAGGTGATGAATGGCACCACTACTTTTTGGACAAAGGTGAGGATAGTACCATTTAATGGTAACTAAGGGCTAAGTACTTCTGTGAAAGAAACAAAAGGTATGTACTCTGTCTCCTGTTGCTGACATAACAGGAAGGGGTTGGCTGAGACAGGAAGCCAATGAGAGTGTGTGTGTGTGTGTGTGTGTGTGTGTGCACACGCGTGCTCGAGTGTATTTAAGAAGAGCTCCAGAGGAGAGACAGACAGAATCAAGAATTTTCCTCCTGGTAGCTCCTGGTAGAGAGAACAGAATTTTCACAGCATCTGGAAGCCGGGCTGCTGGACTGAGAACTGAGTTGGAGTTTTCTATGAGACCAGAATCTGGTGAAGGCTGAAGTTGCTGCTGAGGAGGCTGCCTAGAAGGCTGCCTGCAAGGCTGAGGTTTCTTCTCGGTCCTAGGGCCAGCCAAACTGCTGGAGGACTGAAGAAGCATGACTGGGATAAGACTTTGTTTATGTCTTGTTTGATGCTTGAGTTCCCAGCAACAGAAGTTGTGAAGGTTTTGAGATGTGCTGCACCCTGTGAACTTCAGTGTGTAACAAGAACTGCCTGGAGGACTGGATGAGAACCTTGGAGCTATCTGCCTCTGAATCCAGGTGACTGTTTAGATTCAGGTAGGAGCTGGAACCATGGAAGGGGATCCAGGGAATCTGAGAGACCACCCAGAGTCAAGATGAAGAAAAGGCCTCTCCTTGGATATTGAATGTGTGATGAAATTGAAGTTTACTAGACACCGAGGGGTGGGGGATTTTGTAATTTTCTAATGATTGTATTTAGTGATTAATGATATTTAGTAATTGTGAATCTGGAAAAGTGACTCATTAAGTTAACTTATGATTATAACTTGTATTGTGAAATGATTGAATGATTAAGTAAGGAGGGTTTCCCCCTTAGGGAAACCAGATGATTATTCTTTTGTTCTTTGTTCTAAATAATGTAGCCACTTTGGTGAAAACTATGTGGCCATTCTAATGTTAAGCTGTTGTGAACACTATATTGTGATTTTCTGTGATAAGTTGTAATGTTGTGAGTATTATATTGTGATTTGTTGTCAATGTTTGCCTTGATTTGTAATGGAATAAATGGAGAGTTTACTATACTATATAATCAGAACCTTAAAAGCTGGTCACAGTAGCATTCTTTTGGGAAGCTGCTTGTGCATGGTGTTATATACCATCATGGGAAAAACACTTTATAATGCAAGGCCTCTTTTCAAAGGATGAAGTTATTGTATCATGGCTTCTAGAGGATGGGAGAATGAGGATGATATCTTGCAATTGGTACACATGATGACTGTCTTCATTCCTCTTCTTTCTCCAGCACTGATCCACATTATCGAAAAGAACAGGGTAAAAATATGGGACTGCTACTCCTTGATGACTTCTCTAGAGAGGAAATGTCCAGGAAGATCCCAGATATCCCATGATAACAATATATGGCAGCAAGAAGAGTGGGTTAAATGACTAAATCCTCGAGTCCTTCTTTCAGATTCCCTCTTCTCCATTCCCTCCACATAGCTAAGGAGACACTAATTCTGACAAAATTGTAAATACTTGATTAAACAAAGTGGCAATATGTGGATGGTGGACTCAGCTTCATCTGTATTAAATTACAAGATAGAGTATTAGCCACAAAATATATCTTTATATATGGCTGGAGACGATTATGTCACACCATTAATCATCCTTGCCCTATTGTGGCACTTCTTTCTCACTTACAATAAAGAGGACAGCAATCTCTGTACTCAAAATAATTTGCACTGAGGGTGCTGGAGGAGTTTACATGAGGCGATATTTTATGGACATCTTCTATTATTCAGCAGAGCCCTAAGTAATACAATTTGCTTCCACTTCAAAGATTCATTAAATGCCTTGATGATGGGAAGGAAATTGAACTTGGTATTTATAGTTTTCTTGGACAAATGCATTTTTAAAAATTCAATGTTAGTAAATAATTCGAGTTCATAGGAAGAAATCTGACAGGTTATTTAACAGAACACTGAATATTTTCATTTTTTTCCTCCATGGGAAATGGCTCTATTTCAATTGTTTGACATGTCAGCCATTCTGTAAAGTCTTTTGATTTCTTGGAACTGCATGATTTTTGTGACTGCCTTATATTTTCTTTAAAAAATAATATTACTAAATAAAGGCACTAGCAATTTGACCATTTCTGAGATAAAAAAAGAAGAGCTGAAGTGAAACATAGGGACAAGGATAGTGTATTTAACTGAGCAAATTAAGTCTGAAAACATGGAACAAATAGTGAAATGAAAAGTACATAAATAAGTCAGAAGGCCAGAGAAGTGGAGAACTAGTCTAGCATAGTTGTTTCTTATTGATGGGGGTTTCTCTGATGTGACTCCAAAGCCATCTTAGCTCACAGTGAGAATGGGAAAAACAAACACTGAAACTTTGATGATTTTTTCTAGAATTTTTAAAAAAGTGTACTTGGGACCAACATCTTTTTTTATACATTTAAGTATGTTTTATTTTTCCCCCACAACTGAATAAAGTGATAGGACATGGATTTAAATTTTCTTAGACTGAAGAGAGTTTTGCTTTTAGTGCTGTCATGGTTAAAATAGTATCACTTCAAGATTCCTGGAAGTGTCTTATGTGGTCTTTTTCTTGCTTTATATTTTATCACTCATTTACTACACATTTTGTTCCTTTATGTGAAGTTATGGTGACTAGATCCACTAAAATTTGTTATGTAATATCACTGCAGAAAGGAAAGCATTCTATTCCTTCCTAATTGTTTTCACTTTCCCATTGTCCACAGTGGCAAAGCCAAAACTGTTTTCCCTTCAACCCTGCTATGACACCATCTCCACCCTGCCCTCTCTGCCTGGTGACTGGAGATTGAAGTTCATTCTTCACTTGTAAAGTTGAGGTGTTTGAATCCCCTCTTGCTTATCTTAGCATAGCTCAGAAATCTTTCCCATTATCTCTTCCATTGCTATTGTTTCAAATGAAAATGCGGTCCTTCTCTTTGGCAAGGCCAACTCCTCCTGATTCTTTCCCCTTCCCACTTTTCCAGGAGACTGTCTCACTCTCCTTATGCTCTCTCTGTTCTATATGTCATTAATTAATGACTCCATTCTTGTATACCCATGCCTCCCCTTTTTTTAAAACAAAATAATGACAACAAACCCTCAATTTATCCTACCATGCCTGCCAGCTATCACCTTCTATCCCTTTTTTTTTCTTTGTGGCTAAACTGGATAAAGTCATTGATACTCAGGGCCTTAAATGCCTCTCCTCTCACTTTTAAATTGCAATTTGACTTCCAACCTCATCATACAACTAAAATTGTCCTCTCAAAATTACCGGTGGTACAGGTGATTTAACAGGTTTCATTTGTCCTCAGAAGAGGACCATGACATCAGAGAAATGATGACATGACTTGCAGTTGACTTTGATTTGAGTGAGGGAGGGCTATAAAAGGTCATCAGCCTCACTTTCTCCTCCAGAGCCATCTGGGTCTAGTGGCCAGGTATTCTACAGGATGACTAGAGATGGCTCAGAATGCAGTGGTTGACCTTGGTCCTTTTAGGCTAAGGCCTTTTCGGGTTCTCACTTGGAGTGAAGTAATGCCCATTCAGGGTATAGGATTCTCTATGAAGTGAGTCAAGGGATAGCCCCTTTAATTAAAAAAATGAACTAGGAGGGGAAGACCCTCAGGGTTGCTGGTCAAAAGAGAAAAAGATGCTATCAACATTCACTCTGAGCCAGGAGAGCCCAAAATATAGCCATTAATTGGAGCTTGGACTTGGGCAGGGACCTATTGTGGTCCAATCTATGAGCTCCAGAGTGAAATGGGTTTAAGGTTTGGTCTCTAAGAAAAGTGACAGAAAGACACATACAGAAAGAAAGAGAGGGAAGGGAGGAGGGAGGGAGAGAGAGAGAGGAGGGAAGGACAGACAGAAGGAATCTTGCCATTAAACTCCAAGTTAACTGGGCAGCTTCCGACCACCAAAATTTATCTTCCTTGTGAGAGGAGGAGGAGAGGGAGAAGTTGAGCTGAGTTACCCAGCTGGCTGGGTCCCCATTCAGGCAGCTCACACTACTCACAGGTTGCATTTGTACTTCACTTTCAAAGAGAACCATGACATCAGGGAAATGATGGCATACTTGGAAAATCCTAGAGAATCTACTGAAAAGCTAGTTCAAATAATTAACAACTAGGAAAGTTTTGTTGTTGTTGTTCAGTCATTTTTCAGTCATGTCCAACTCTTCATGACCCCATTTGGAGTGTTCTTGGCAAAGATACTGAAGTGGTTTGCCATTTCCTTCTCTAGCTCATTTTAAAGATGAGGAATTGAGGCAAACAAAGTGAAAGGACTTGCCCAGGGTCACACAGTTAGTAACTTTTGGAGGCTGATTTTGAACTGAGGAAGAGAGTCTACCTGACTCCAGGCCTGGCACTCTATCCACTATACAATCTAAATGCCTTCTAGCAAAGTTTCAGGATATAAAACAAATAATATAAATCATCAGCATTTCTATATATTACTAACACAGCAGCGAGAGCTTGAAAGAGAAATTCCATTTAAAATAATTTCAGACAACTTAAAATACTTTGGAGTCTACTCCAAAAGTTTGGAGACAAACCTGGAAACTATATGAACACAATTACAAAAAATATTTTAACATTAATAAAGTCAGATGTGAAGAATTGGAAAAAATATTAATTGCTTATGGGAAGACTGAGTCAATATAATAAAAATGACAATCCTACCTGAATTATTTTATTCAGTGGTATAACAATCAAACTACCAAAATTATTTTCTGGAGTTGGAAAAAATAATAAAATTTGTTTGGAAGAACAAAAGGTCAAGTGCATCAAGGAAATCAATTTTTTTTAATGTGAAGGAAGGTGGCTTAGCCATACCAAATCTCAGACTGAATACTAATCATCACAATAATATAATACTGGCTAAGAGATAGAGTGGTGAGTCAGTGAAATAGACTGGATATATAACACACAGTAGTAACTGACCATAGTAATCTAGTGTTTGATAGACCCCCAAACCCAAGCTTTGGGACAAGAGCTCACTATTCGGCTAAAAATTGCTGGGAAAACTGGAAAGTGTTTTGTCAGAAACTTGGTATAGACTAACATCGTCCACCATATACCAAGATAAGGTCAAAATGGATACATGATTTAGACATAAAGAGTGACACCACAAATACATTAGGGCAGCATTGAAATACTTTTATCTGTCAACTTCATGGATAAGGGAAGAATTTATGACCAAGTAAGAGTGAGAAAGCATTATGGAATGAAAAATGGATGATTTTGATGACATTAAGTTAAATAACATTTTTAAAAATTTTGTTTAATTTATTTTTATTTTGAAATTTTCATTTCTATAAGATTTTGAATTTTAAATGTTCTTTCCTTCTTCCCTTCCCTTCTCCCCTAGATGGCATGGAATTTGATATAGGCTCCACATATACATTCATATGAAACATTTTCACATGTCATGTTGTAAAGAAGAATTGGAATCAATGGGAGCAACCACAAGAAAGAAGAAACAAAACAGAAAAACAGAGAAGAGAGCAAATACTATGCTTTGATCTACATTCAGATTCCATAGTTCTTTCTCTGGATATGGTTAACATTTTCCATCATAAATCTTTTGGAGTAGTCTTAGATCCTTGCATTGCTGAGAAGAGGTAAGTCTATCAAAGTTAGTCATTACACAATGTTGCTGTTACTGTGTGTAGTGTTTTCCTGGTTCTGCTCACTTCACTCAGCATCAGTTCATATAAGTCTTTCCAGGTTTTTCTGAAGTCTGCCTGCTCATCATTTCTTATAGCATAATAGTATTCCATTACATTCATATACCACAACTTGTTCAGCTATCCCCCAGTAGATGAGCATCCACTCAATTTCCAATTCTTGGCTATCACAAAAAGAGCTACTATAAATATTTTTGTACATGTAGATCCTTTCCCCATTTTTATGATCTCTTTGGGATACAATCCTAGAAATAAATTTAAAAGATTTTTCACAAACCAAATTAACATAGGTAAGATTAGAAGGAAAGCAGGAAACTGGGAAAAAAATTTTATAGCAAGTTTCTCTAATAAAGGCATCGTTTCATTTTTTTATTTTTGATTTTTTTTGGTGTCTTTTAAAAAATTTTTATTTTATTTAATTTTGTTTTTTCTAAGCTTTGCTTTTATTTTTTAAATTTTATTTATTTATTTTCTTGTTTACATCATTCATTTCCATGAGATTTTGAGGTACAAATTTTCTCCCCATCTTTCCCCCACCCACCACTCCAAAACAGCCGTCCCACTGTATAACCCCTCCCCTAATCTGCTCTCTCCTATGTCCTCCCCCATTGCCCCTCTGACTTTCTCATAGGGCAAGATGGATCTCCCTACCCCAGAAAGGCATCGTTTCTTAAATATATAGAGAACTGAGTCAAATGTATAAGAATACAAGTGATTCCTTGAGTGACAAGTGGTCAAAGGCTATAAACAGGCAGTTTTCAAATAAAGAAATCAAAACTATCTATGGATAAATGCTCTAAATCACTACTGATTAGAGGAATACAATTTAAAATAATTCTGAGGTTCCACGTACCTTTCAGATTGATTAAAATGATTAAAAAGGAAAATGACAAATGTTGGAGAACATGTAGGGAAATTGAGGCACTAATGTACTGTTGGTGGAGTTGTGAAATGATAAAACCATTCTGGAGAGCAATCCGGATCTATGTTCCAAGACCTGTAAAATCATGCATACCCTTTGACCCAACAATATCACTATTGAGTCTGTAATCCTTTAATGGAAAAGGTCCTATGTATACAAAAATATTTATAACAGCTCTTTTTGTGCTGGCAAGGACTTGGAAATTGAGAGGATGCTCATCAATTGAGGAATGACTGAACAAGTTGAGGTTTGTGATTGTGATGAGATGCTACTGTGCTGTAAAAAAAATGATGAGCAGGACAATCTCAGAAAAACCTGGAAAGACTTACATGAATTGATGCAAAGTGAAATGAACAGAACTAGGAGAACACTGGACACAGTAACAAGTTATACTGGATGATGATCAACTATTAAAGAAAGCTATTCTGAAGGATTTATGATGAAAAGTGCTATCATCTACCTCCAGAGAAAGAACTGATGGAGTGCGAATGCAGGTTGAAGAACATTATTTTTTAAATTTATTTTTCCATGTTTTTTGTCTGTGTTTTGTTTCACAACATGACCAATAAGAAAATATATTTTACATGACTGTACATGTATAACCTACATCAAATTGCTTGCCATCTTAGGAAAATTTCTGGGAAGAAGTGAGAGAGAGGGAGCGAATTTGGAAATCAGAATTTTTAAAAAAAAATGAATGTTAAAAATTGTTTTTGTGTGTAATTGGAATAAAATATTGAAGTTATCAGTGATCTAAATGAATGTTAAAAATTGTTTTTGTGTGTAATTGGAATAAAATATTAAAGTTATCAGTGATCTATTTTTTTCTTTTTTACTGGAAAACACTTTATTGTAGGGAGTGGGATAACCAGACACAGTTTAGATGATTCCAATTTTGTTGACAGCATCTAAAGCATCATAGTCTGCAGCAAGTTGGACATAGGTTGACTCCAACTGGGCAGGTCAGTGTGTTGACCTTGGCCACATTGATGTTATACAGCTTCTTTACCACCTGCTTGATCTAAAGCTTTGTAGGCCTTGATGTCCACAATGAAGACTCAGTTCTTGTTGTTCTCAATCTTCTTCATAGCAACTCAGTGGTCAAGGGATCAAGCTTGTTTCTCATAAGGGCACATTTCTGAGGGTATTTGGCTGCCTTTGAAGTCTTAATGTCTTGAGCTGTCAGAAGGTGGGGGATGTTGGATCTTCTGTTTTTTGTGGCTATGGACTCCCTTCAACACCACCTTCTTGACCTTCAAGGCCTTGAACTTGACTTCTGTCTTGTGGGGGAAACAATGGTTTTCTTTTTTTGGCTTCAGCACCATCTTGGGGGAAAGGCCCAGTGATGTCTTAATTATTAAATCTAATGTCTTTTTCGCAATGCTTATCTCTTCTGAGCTCTCTGTCGTATCTGACACTGTTGTCTTTTCCTTAATATTTTCTCTTTAGTTTTTTTTTTTTTGGTGACATCACTCTCTTCTCATTCTAGCTGTCCAATGACTCCTGCTAAGTCTCCTTTATTGTTCTTCATACATATCATGCCTATTAACTGTAGGCATCCTTCAAGACTCTGTCATGGGCCCTGTTCTCTTCTCTCTATACTATCTCACTTAGTGATCTCATCAGTTCTTATAGGCTCAATTATCATCTCTGTGTTGATGATTGCCCATATCCATCCTTAGTCTCCTGAACTATAGCCAAGTGCCTTCAAACTCTTCATAGATATTTGACCTGGATGTATCATAGGCACCTCAGATTCATCATATTCAAAGAGATCTTTCTGTATTCCCTCAAAGCACAAATTGTCTTCTTTACAAATTTTCTTTCATTACTGCAGTGAGTACCACAATCCTCATCATCCAGGCTCTGTCATTTTCATTCGCTCTGTGTGTACAATATAATGCTGAATCTTGTCATTTCTAGCTTCCCAACATTTTTCTTTCCCACTTCCATTCTTGCCCCCTCTCCCTGTTCTAAATCCAGATACAATGGCCTCTTCAGAATTTTTAAAACATATCCTTCCACCTCTTCTCTAAGTCTTTATTTTTCAGAGCTGTGTCTACCATGCCTAATACTCTCTTTCCTCAGATGCACCTCTTGATATCAATGACTGCCTTCAAGTCTCAGCTGAAAACCCTGTTTTTATAGGAAGCATTTCCCTGTTCCCTCAGATGCTAATTCTTCCTCTTTTAGATTTACTTCCACCTTCCCTCTATGTATTTTGTTGTTGTTCCTACTTTGCTCTTTAAGAAGACCAATGGTATCATGAACATGATGTCCTGATCTGTGCGTGAATTGGGTATAAGTGAGGCAGAGCAGAGTAAAGTCACTACTGGAAGAGTTACTCTCTCCTCCAGTCTTTGAAGCCCATTGACAAGATATAAGTCAAAACAACTGGCCATAGCCCAGGAGGTAATGAGTGACTTTGGCCTTTCTAAATTAAGGTCTTTCCCAGGCTTCATTTTGACTAGGCAATTTTCCTTTAGTGACTGATGACTAGATAAGTTCCGATTTAATTTTGACCATCATGTTGTTTGGTTGCCATTTAATTTGTTTTTCATGTACTTTGTAATTTATATTCCCCATTAAAATGTAGGTTTCTTCAAGGAAGGAACTGGTTTTTTTTGCTTATTTTAAGCTTGCTTTCTTACCCTTAATACTTAGTATAGTACCTGGCTCATGATAAGTACGTTTGTTGACTGATTTCCAAGGGACAAGCTGTTATACATGGTTGGGATTTCTGTAACTCTGCTGGGTTCCAAAGGAATCATGGTTGTCAAATGATTAATTAAACTGTAAAGAGGAAAGAGATTATGCAAATAATAAATATTATCAAAATACAGAGAAAATCCCATTATAATCAACCCCATGGAACCCCAATGAAGCCATTTTAATATATTAAATGCATTGCTAGAAGTCATATTCTGAGTCTGTGACTGACCAAAGTTTGAGTTACTACATAAATAGTTTTTACTGCTATTTTATCTCTGTACTTTCATTGACATGGGGATTTCATTGTCTTCATTTCACTTTGTTCCTTAAACTGTTTCTTTGAATTGCCTTGTGTCTGCCTTGTCATGGTTCTAAAAGAGAAGGAATTAACCAGAGAAGGTTCCTCGTCAGTCTTTAATGAATTGAATGAAAATTGACCCTTATGCCAGCATAGACAAGTGAACCTTGTCATTCTTACCTTGTTCTTCCATTTCAGGCTTCTATATCATTTTGTCCACATAAGGCATACCATATAAAATGTCCACATGCACTGCATTATTTTGCAATATAATTGTTATATTACATTATATTACATACAATTAATATTTAATATACTCTCACCAACTCCTCTTGTAACACTAGGAATCATTAAAAGGAATCCCCTCATATAGTATTATAGCTATTGAAGCAACAGTTTTCTCATTTAACTTTGTTCCACCTAATGTTAAGTTTTCCTGGAATCAATTGGTATTAGGTTGGATGTGCTCATATTGGTTTGCTTTAATGACAGACAGTAGGTATGTAGTAGAGTAGATGGAGTGCTAGCCTTAGAGTGAAGAAGACTTGAGTTCAAATTATGTCTCAGATATTTACCTGGCTATGTCATCTTGGACAAGTCCCTCAACTTCATTGTGTCTCAGTTTCCTTTTCTATAGAACAGATATAATAATAAAATACACCTCATAGGGTTTTTGTGAAGATTGAATGAGATAACATTTGTAAAGTACTTTGTAAATCTTGAAGCATGGTGTCAATTCTAGCTATTATTATTGTTGTTATTGGTGGTGGTGGTGGCAATGGTGGTAGTGGTGCTGGTGGTAGTAGTAGTAGTAGTAGTAGTACTAGTAGTAGTAAGAAGAGGAGAAGGAGGAGGACTGTGCTAAATACATTGAACCAATGCTACATGTCAGCATCCCTGTAGAGATTAAGGTTGGGAAGAATATTTGGAAATTGGTTACGAGGTATTCTCCATTCCCACTACCTAAAAAATGAAGAGACGGAAATACAGCTTAATGCTTTCCTGGAAAGGGAAGGATTGTCTGAAATTGTTGCAAGATGAGTGTATGAAAGTATAACATCAGAAACTGCTAGAGATAGTGAGCACCTTGTTTAACTACCAATACCTATTCAAGGAACTTCCTACACCAAATTAAGAACCTTCTCACGAAAATATAAACACTCCTCTGGGGAAGAATTTATTGGAGTCATTGTTAGGACATATTATTAAAACAATATATTGGTGGCAGGGAACTGAGTTTGAGAAGTGGAAAAAGCTAATGGAAGGTCTCAAGGAGTCTGAATTGATCTTCTGAGTAGCTCAACATCCTGAGGTCAGTGCTGGAATACCTGCAAAGAGTCTACTGGTAATCTGCTACCTTGGAGGACCAAAAAGAAGTTTAAGGTCCATTTCTCAATATCCTTAAACAGAAAGGAAGACTAAAGAATTGTTGTGTTTGGAAAGACTGTTTTAAGATGTGTAGTTAAAGAAACAATAGAGCTAGAAGAAATGGAGAACCATAGGTGAGCTCAATTGCTGGATGAACAGCAACTAATAGGTTGACCTTGAGGTACTCAAAAAGTCAAATGGATATGGCCATTTGAGTGAAATTTTACTGACTTTAACTAAACATTAAAACAAGCATATATACATATATGATATGTGTGTATACATACATACACAATATAATGCAAAGAGGATTGTCCATGAAGAATTGAATCACTATTATATGTAGCTTGCTTTTCTTTAAATTGCATACAATGTTCAACATGTAACTTTCAAAACTGTCCTACTTGTGTGAATTCTTTCTGGTTTTCTGTTCTTTGTTGACTTAAAAAAAAAATTTCAATGACATTTTCCTCTCTTTTTCTTTTTTGTTAGGAGAGGGGGCGAACTTAACCCAAATTTTCAAGCAGGAGTCATAAGAATGAGAGAAATGGTGGCAACAGAGAAGCTCCAGCTGCCTCCAAAATATTTTCTCATTTATGAGTCAAAGAAGTTAGTTCAGGGGACAAACTGCAGCACAAAGGTTCTAAAAGAGGAGCTCAGGGAAAGTCTACTTGAGAAGCTAAGAACTAAATGTCTGCCTCTAGTGACAGCCCTTCCCCCAATCTGAACAGGATTCTCTCCTGAGTCCTAAATAGTCTCTATTGATTTTCTGGACAATATGAAGGGAAAAAAAGTTATATTCTTTCTCATCTAAGTCATTGCCTTCAACAAGTAAAATGGCAGTTAGGTGGTATAGTGGAAGAATGCTAGGCTTGGAGTTAGGATGACTTATCTTCCTGGGTTCAAATCTGGCCTCAGACACTTACTAGCTGTGTGACCTTGGGCACCTTGTTTTACTCAATTCCTCAACTGTAAAATGAGCAAGAGAAGGAAATGACAAACCACTACATTATATTTGCCAAGAAAATCCCAAATGGGTTTACAGAGTTGGACAAATCAGGGGACAAAATGACTTAGCAACAAGAACAAATGAAATAGGGTGCTCTGCACATTTGGTCCTCACTTTCTATTCTATTTGAGGTCCTTTGGTTCCCAAGAGGAAAAAGTTGCTGATGGATCCTGTCAGGGGTGATATCCATTCTATAGCCTTTGTCCCCAGTTAAGTTAGTCTCATGCAGATATTGCTAAACTAAAGCCTGATTCTCCTCTCAAGGATGTTTTGCAGGCATCTGTAGTGTTCTTGCCCGTCCATCATTTTTACCCTTTTATCATTCTCTATCCACAAACTCAGGACATTATGGTAGAAGTGTCAAACCCATTAATCCAGTGACCAAGATTATTTATTCCTTTGGAAAAATAGGAGGAGTGATTACCCATGAACACAAATGTTGCCCACTGTTGGAATGAAAAGAATGTGCACTTCATATGTAACCATAGCATATATTAGTTTATGTATATGACCTATGTGCTTGCTTAACAATATAATTTAATTTTGTGGTATTATTCTTTGCTATGTGCTCTTTTGACACATGCTTTTGAGGATTTTTATTTTCTTTAATATTTCTATAAGGAAATATATCTAAGTGACTATTTAATTAAATATGGCTTGCTTCTCTGAAAAGAGATGCCTTTTTGATAATAAATGGGGTAGAGGCAGTCTGGCATTAAGACTCTACCTCAGAGTGAGGAAGACTTGTAGCCTCTACCACTTATTGAATATATGAGCCTAGTTAATGAACTCATTATCCCAGCATCTCATTATCCCAGACCACACACTAAGACAAGGATTTACTTATTTTTCTCTGTCAGGGAGAAGAATTGCCTTACTGCTTCCAGAGGAGTTTCTTGCCCCCTGTTAAATCACAGGTACAGATAAAAAAAAAAATAAAACAAAAATATTAAAAGATATAGAAGTTTTTGGTTTTAAAGTCAAGTGGATCCAGACAGACAGTCCCCCTCTTGACTCTCAATGAAAAGCATGTATCCAGCTTTGATGTTCTGTGCCCCTAAGCTTTGACCCTGTAACCCTCTTGCCACCTGGTGGTAGCATACGGTAATTCTAGTTACAATTATTGATAATAGGAAAATTTTTTAAATATATATTTGAACTAGGGAACAAAACAAACAAAAGTAATGCAGTGTGAACTTTGCAATAATGAAAAATTGCTCAATCTTGTAATTTTGACTCTAATATTTAATATTTATAGGTTTTTCATACATTTTTGTCTCTCTGATAACAATTAGCTTAACTTAAATCTTAAACATTTAATTGAAGCATGAATCATTTTATATATAACATAGAAAAACATTAGTTATTACATGGAATTTTATTGTCCATTCCTAAGATAAATTACAAGAAGGACTAAAATCAATAAATTAAAAAGTCACTACTTTGATTTTAAGATGACTTCAATTTTTCCATCTTTCTTGTGTTAGCTTACTTGTTCATACAGTTTTCAAGGAAAAGTTATCTCTTTTCATAACCATAAATAAGGGTATATGAAAATAATCTGAGTTTAACATTTGCAGCTGCAGATACATCTGGATTGACTTTATTGGGGAAAAAAAATCACTTACTACCTAGCAGTTATAACACATGTTCTGTGAGTTGCTATTGTGAGTATTGTATATGACCAAAAGAAAGAGATCCCTTGATCATTTACAGTAACTAAGCAGAATTCTGAGATTTAACAGCCTCTGGGAATTTTTGGTTTATAAGATTACAATGCGCCTTTTGTGGAGAGTAACTCTCTTCTCAGTCATTACTCTCTCAAAGCCATTTCTCTTTGTAAAGCTTTGTTAAATTATACTGTCACCAAAATATCCACCAATTTAGATTTTCTATATCTGTGTAGTTCAAATTAGTCAGATATGTTAAATAGATCATTGGCTCTTGTCACAATGCTAAATTCTTACCTAATTAAATTTCCAAATGCTTGTAAGTGGTAGGACTAATATGATCCATTTATTTTCACAGTTCAAAGAACATAGAGAGCTAATTTCCAATAAATACTGTATTGCCCATACAGCAGCAAATAAATCAGGTCTTCCTTGCCTCCTCCTTTCTAAAATATTTTCTTTTTATTCTATCCTTTAGATGTGTGTGGATATGCTTTAGGGTATAATTTCTTAACAAAAAATGGATGGATTTTTTTCTCCAGTTCTCTTCTTCCTTCACTAATACCTTTTAATAATGAATAACTTCATTCTCCCCTTCAAATAAGCAAAGCTCAAAGTCTAGCTTGGAGTGGCTCAAAAAGCTTTTTTTCCTAGGATGCTGAAAAAGGTGAAGGTTGCTATGGTCTGCTATCCTACAACACATCACTGCTACCTTGTATACCCTGGGCTGCTAGCCCTTCCCCAAACGCTTGTCCTCTTGGTGCCCCTATCCTGGGTCCACTTGTAGAACTGCACTTGGTGTTCTGCCATCTGCACAGCCTTTCCACTACCACTGCTCAATCAAATTTGCCCCAGGCATAGGAATTCCTAAAGTAAAGGCTCTAGAAACACTGTTAAGATTTATATCTTATATGACTTGTTTTCTTCTTTTGTATGACTATTATTCCTTGATGCTGGACTGTGAGGCTCAATGTAAAAACAATTCTATGCTTTAGAAAACGGATTTTTTGGCTTCTCCTTCCCCTCCACCCACATCTTTTTACCTTTTCTTCTACGCCTCTCAATGTTCTTAGCTGTTCTGGGGAAAGCACTGAAACAAATTAACCACAGGAAAAAGCATGGGAAAAAGGGGCAGGAGGCTGGGCTGAGGAGTGAAATAAGAAAAGATTTCACCCTTGACAAGGTCATATGAAGATTCTGCAGGATTAATTGTCACTGTGAAGAGCAGATGCTACCAAGCTTGCCATTTCATGACCGGGGGAAGCAGAAGGGATTTCATTTTTGAGAACTTTTGGTCCATTAGGTTTCATGTGCAGCTCAACTGCGAGCCTGGTGCATACAAAGCCAAGTTCTATATCGTCCCTCGGCTTCCACTTTACGTGGCCCTTTCCTGCTGAATAAGGTCCTTTGAGAACAGATAGATTGTGGCTTATTATATAGTTCTGATTATGAATCTGTGCAATTTACGAATGTTTTGCATTTGAAACCTGGAATTGTTTAAGCCTAATTTGCTGACATATGTGCATTTGCTGGAGGGGGCCAGGACCAAATGACGTCTCCCATCTGTGGAGGGTATTACATCTATGGCTAAAAAATGAAAACATGAAAAGGGCTCAACATGAAAACTACATATACCGTAGTTTACAAGCACATTCTTCTGAATTGTCTTTTCTCTTGTGGCTTGAGTTACTTCTTGTCGAATGCAGATGCACAGAAAAAGGCCATTTGCCCCCTAATTTTAAGTTTTGTTGTGGTCAAACTGACAGGCAGAAATCACCAAAGTCATAAGAAGGGCAGGCAGACAGGTAAGCTCTGCCATTGCAAGAATAATGGCTCTAGCTTCAATGTCTATTTTGGTGTTTGAGAAGGCATTAGGAGGGTTGGCCTTAGGCAGAATTGTGAATTAGATAAATTTGTCATCAGCTTTTCAGACTTGGGCCCCTACACATTCATTATATATAAATATATTTGCACAGTGAACAATTTTTTCCCTTCTTCCCTACCCTATATAAAAATCTTCTTTCAGGAAGGATTTTGCTTCAAGCATTTATATCTTTTACAGGTATTATCTTCGTTTTTGGGAAAAACCGTCTGTGTTTCCTATTCTTAATGTTGGGAGGTAGAGAAGCATTACTTGATAGAGAGGGTGCAGGGTATACTTGGATTGAGGAGAAACAAAGTGAAAACTCTGTCTTAAATTCACTGTGTAACCCATCACTTAACCTCCCTGAGCCTCAGTTTCCCCTTCTGCAAAATGGAGCACAATACCTTTAATACCTACTTCTCAGAGTAGTTATAAAAATCAAATGATAGAATTATATAAAGCATAATATGATTGTTCATTCATTATTATTAAGTGCTTTAGGTTCTTAGCAAACTGGTGGAAAGGGAATTTTTGAGTGCATGGAACCACATATGCAGCCTACCCTACCTGTGGAGATGATCAAGGCTAGTTATCAGCTATCAAGTTATCAACTTATCATTCATTTATTCATCCCTTCAGCTAATATTTCTGAATGCGTATTGTGTGCAAGGTCCTATGCTCTAGCCTGAGGTGCTCACAAAAAATGAATAGCATGTCAGTCTCTGTCTTTAGGCAGGTAGGTGGTAAAGTGGATAGAGTGCCAGGACCTGAAGTCAGGAAACCTCCCTTCAAATACTGTTGGATGAAATGCATTTGACAAAATGCCATGAAACTTTTCATTGAGTGTGGGAGTGTGGGAGTGTGGAAGGGAGGAGAACTGCATGTTCACTCATATTTCTTGAAGGAGTAGATCATGACCAACCTTTACCTTATTTATAGGTTGGGTAGGCTGCCTATGGTGTGATGTAAATTCAGTACCCTCTCCCACTCAAATGCTCTCCCAGCCAATAATTGAAATTACTTTACTGTGTAACAAAGATATTTATTTCAAATATAGAGATTATCTATGTTAATCCCCTCAGCCTGCAAAAGTGCTTCATGAATTTCTGATCTTTAAGTATTCTTGGCTCCATGATGAAGTAGTTGTGGGGAATAATTTTTTTCAGTGTATACCTTCATCATTTTTTTTTTTGCAAAGAACTGTCATTTGGGGTGTGTGACATATATGTAAAAATGACCTATTTTGTAACAGTATAGTACATTGAAAGTTTGATTTTTTTTTTGAGTCCAGATGATTTGCTTCTGAGAATGTAGGTATTATATATGTGATTTACAAGAATGTTAGACCATTAAAACCCCAAATTCAATTGAGAAATAGGTCTCAGAGATCCCTATTCTCTCATTCTTAAAATTTCGTAATTTAAAATTGTCCTAAACATTTTCAGTTAGGGTCTTGGTTCATATTCAGTATTTAGAGGTTATTTCTACTTCTAACTTCCAGACTGAGACAGGTGGACTTAGATTATTGTGTTGTAGTAGTAAGAGTACTGCCTTGGAGTCAGAGGACATGGATTCCAATCCTGACTCTTCTAGTCCTCCTCTCTGTGACCTTTGGCACACTTTTTGTTCTTTTTTTGTATTAATTTATTTTTCAAATACTAAAACTACTAAATACTAAAATACTAAAAATACACAATAAGAAAAAGAAACACATTATAAACTTATATACTAAAACTTAAATACAAAATAAGAAAAGAAAAAAAGCATTGCCATGTGCATTGCAAGAATATGAGAGAGGATTCAAAATATACAGCAATAAATTTCCATTTCAAGAAAGTCTATTGAAAATATTACACATTGTGTTTAGAGATGTCCTTCTTTTCCTTGCTTACTTGTGGGTTTTCTTTTGTTCTCTGCTGTGCACATCTATCTAAATATATACGTATGTATATATGTGTGTATATCTATATATACATATACAGACATGCACGTACACATACATACACGCATATATACACATACATATACACATACTTACCCTTACATACACACATATTTACATATCTACAATCATTCTCATACATAGACATATACATTCCTATGCATCTGTTGAAGACCATACAATACACGTTTGTCCTCTGTTTCTCTGTTTCTTCTTTCATAAGTCCACATTTTTGAATATTTTTCTAAGTATTCTTCATTTTTTATACCACATCAATATTCCAACTTTATACTGTCTAGTTATTTTAAGTAGTCTAAAACAATATTGACTAATACGGATGCTTCTATAGTGTTGTTTCCCTCTTTTTCTCAAATCTGTTATCTTTAACTTTGAGATCATGATTACTAACCCTGTGGTTTTTTTCCCTAATAAATTCTACTCCTGATCTTTATTTTGTGTTTGTGTATATTTCTTATTTCCTATCCCTTTTGACTCCTTTACTTTATTTCTACCCACTACCTTGCCCTCCTATTACTTAACCAATTCCGCTCCACAGATCCTTCCCTTTTCTTCTCCCCCCACCCTTTTCCTTATCCTCTTGTTTCTATCTGAATTTAGACCTTGCAAATATATGTTATTCCACCTTTATCCTATCCCTATTCACCTAGACAATTTTCTATACCCCCACCCCATTTTATTCCCTTATCCTCTTATTTCTTCATAAATTTAGAAGACTTTTACTCCCTTCTAAATGTATATATTGTTTTTTCTTTAACCCAGATCTGATGTGAGTAGGTTTCCATCTAAAAATCCCTCCCTTATCTTCTCCCCACATTTCCTTAGCCTTTTATTTCTTTCTGAATTTAGAAGACTTTTATTCCATTCTGTATTGTTCCCTCTTTAACCCATTCCCAATGACAGTAAGATTCCAGAACTACCAACCCTCCTCCCCCAACTAATTCCTCTGCATCAGTTCTTTCTCTCATACCTCATTTGTATATGATAATTACCCTTTCAATCTTTTCTTAAAAGATTTTACTTTTTAGGATCACATCATACTCAGGTTTACCTCACTCTTTCTTTCTAATTACCCAGTTACAAATTACAACCTTAGACAGACATTCTATATTTCCTCATATAAAAAGCAAACAGTCTGCCCTTATTGAGTCCCTTGAAATTAGTCTGTGACATGTACTTTATATTTCTCTTGGATCTCATATGTCAAATTTTCAATTTAAGTTCAGACAGGTTTTTTTTAAGCATAAAATCCTGAAAGTCTGTCAATTCATTAAATGATATTTAAAAAAAATCAGGATTATGCTTAACTTTGTAGGGTATGATATTTTCAGTTGCAACCCCAGTTCTTTTGTTCTTTGATATATAGCTTCCCAAGACCTGCTATCTTTTAGGTTCATTGCTGCTAGGTCTTGTGTGATTCTAATTGTGCCCCTGCCATCATTTAATTGTTCTTTTTTTTCTTGTTGCTCATAACATTTTCTCCTTGAGCTAGAGGTTTTGGAGTTTGACTGTGATATTCCTGTAGGATTTCTTTCAGATGGTGATTGGTTGATTTTTTTATATTTCTACTTTCCCCCCTTGTTTTAATGCTTCAGGCCAATGTTCTTTAATTATTTCTTGTATTATTATATCAAGATTCTTTTTTTATATTAGTTTTCAGGTAACCCAATTATTGTTATGTTTTCTTTTTTTGATCTGTTCTCCAGATCAGTTGCTTTTCTTATGAGATGTTTCACATTCTCTTCTATTTTTTCATTCTTTATATTTTGTTTTGGTCTCTTAGAGCTTCACTGGCTTCCCCTTGCCCAATTCTAATTTTCAATGAGTTATTTTCTTCCTTAAGATTCTAGATCTCTTTTTCTGGTTGTTTGACTTTTTTTTCATAATCTTATTTTTCTGGAATTGTTCTTATTTTTTTAATAAAAAATTTTCCTCAATCTCTCTCATTTGATCTTTAATGTCTTTTCAAAGTTCTTTAGTGAGTAATTTTGGGGGAGATGATCATTTGACATCATTCTTTGGGGTAGAAGAGATTTTTTGCTTCAGTATCCTCCTCTGAAGATGAACCCTGGTCTTCTCTATTTCTATAGCAATTTTCTATAGTTGAGTTCTTTTTCCTTTGGCTACTCATTTTAAAAAAAATTTGTAGCAGCTTATTATTGTAATCATCACTAGTCCTGGGATGTGGGGAATGGTACCTCTAGCCTTTAGTCTTCCTTCAGTTGTATCCTCTGACCTGAAACCAAAACCAAGAACTCCTTCCTCCTTTAAGTGCCCATAGATAGCAGCATCACTGACTCACTGATTTGGCCCTCACTGGACTTGTACCTGTTCATTCTCACCCAGGGCCCATCTGAGAAGCCCCACTGGGTTTGGCATCCCTTATGAGCAGAGGTTCCCTCAATGTTCCCCTGCTCAGACACCTGGACTGCCTTCACTGTCTGGAAGGTGAAAATTCCTGTGCTTGGGGCAAGGCTGCCTCTCCACTTAGCTAGCCCCAGGACTTGCTGCTTGCTGTTTCAGTTTCTAGGAGCTCTCCTAGAGGTGTTTTCTCTTCACAGGGATTAAATCTTGGTCCTGGGATTTTTTCT
>CM053591.1:108127161-108138036 GCA_028646515.1 Pseudochirops corinnae | reverse complement strand
TATATACACACACTCACATATGTATTCATATGCATATATATATACACCCTTCTATATATACATATGTGTATGTATACATACATACATACATACATATATATATATATATATATACACCTTTATACTCCCTTCACCTATCCTCATACTGAGAAAAGTTTCATAAGTTACAATTATCATTTTTCCATGTTGGCATGTAAATAGTTCAACTTTGATAAGTTCCTTATGATTTCTTTTCCATGTTTACTTTCTCATGCTTCCTGTATTCGAATGTCAAATTTTCTATTCAGTTCTGATTTTTCCTTAAGAATGCTTGAAAGTCCTCCACCTCATCGAATGACCATATTTTCCCCTGAAACATTATATTCAGTTTTGCTGGATAATGCTCCCTGACACCTGGACTGGCATCCTTGGTATTGTCCTTCTGTCCTCACTCTCAGTTGTCCCAGGTATCTAATACTGTAATTTCTGCCTTCATAATATTTTTTATATATTACCTTTTCTCTCTACTCAAATAACCATAGCCACAGTTCAAATCTTTACCACCTCTAACTTGGACTACTGCCGATATCCTTCTAAATAGTCTCCCTACATAATTTCTCTCCTTACTCCAATCCATCATTCAGGCATTTGCTATTTTTTTTTTCATTTTTTTATTTTTGCTTTTTTTTGGAGGGGGGAGGGCAGGGAAAGTGGGGTTAAGTGACTTGCCCAAGGTCACACGGCTAGTAAGTATTAAGTGTCTGAGGCCAGATTTGAACTTGGGTCCTCCTGCCTCCAGGGCCAGTGCTCTATTCCCTGTGCTACCTAGATGCCCTGAAGATGATTTTCTTAAAGCATGGGTCTGACCATATTGTCCCTTGCTTAGTGAGTTTCAATAGTTCCCTATTACTTCCAGAATCAAATAGAACACCCTCTATTTGACATTTAAAGCTCTTTATGACCTGATCTCTTCTTCAGTCATTTTATGTTTTTCTCCCTTCTACATTTTCAGAGATCTAGATACATTGGCATACCTTCATTCTTCAAGAACGGTGTTTTATTACCCTGTGCCTTTACACTGGCTGTTCCCTATGTCTGGAATACTCCGCTTCCTCTCCTCTGATTTCTTGTTCCCTGATCGTCCTTGTTAAAAAATATATTCTTGACTAACAGACAATGGAATTCAGAATTAGTTATGTTAGGAAAAATTTTTCAGCACCTAGAAAGTAAAGTTAATCTCTATGCCCAGATCACTCCAGAGTATCTACCTGCACCAAAACAAAAACAAAATAAAACAAAAAAACCACTTCATCATCAGAAAGGAAATCTGTTGCTAGAAGGTGCATTCCTTTTGTTTAAGTATTCAGCACATGAATACACATGGTGCCAACAGTCCAATCATTCTGGGGGTCAGCTATAAATTTAGGAAAAAAGGCAAAAAGGGGTCAAGATTTCCTATGGAATATCTCAAGAGGGAGTTCAAGAAACTAGAAGCAAAGCGTTTTTTATTCATCTCTTTTCTTTAGACCATTCTATGAGAAGAAAATTTTATTTGATCGATATTGTTCTCATACTCAGGTAAAGGGTGTATCTTCCTTTTTTGGAAAGCAGTAGACATACTCTAATATACTGTACCACAGGCTAATTAAGCAATAATTACTGTAGACTTTAAAGATAGGTAATGACTAAAACTAAATTTGTTTATCTTTTCCAAAGCCATAACTTAGATAAAATGGATATCAAGGATATATATGACAACCCATGAGTTTTCTTTGAAGATATTATCTGAATTCTTCAAAATTCTTTAAAATGCTAACAGCCATAATTTAAAGTGTTTTTATATTTTGTAAGAGCAAAGAACACTGTTTCTGAATCAAGTAGCTAAAGCTATGGTCTGGAAATAAGATATTGGTTTGATAATTACAAAAAATTTATGGGGTGCTTATTGTATGCTGGGCACCAGGGGATGTACACAGTTTAGATTACACAGTTTTTGCCCACAAAGACCTTATATTCTATAAGGAAGATAAGACAGTGCAGAGAGATACAATACATAATAGGGTATGATAAATGCAAACCACCTCCTATGTGAGATCGGAGAAGGAAAGGTCATTTCTAACCAGTAAAATGAGGGATGGCTTCATGGAGGAGGCATCATTTGTATCGGTTAAGAATTCAACAGGGAAGGAAGGGAAGGGAGGACATTCCAGGACAGGAAATTGGTAGAATAAAGGCCTTGATATGTGAGGGTGCCATGAATGTTCAAGGGATTATGGTTTGCCTAGAGCATATAATTTATGGAAAGAAGTAATATGAGATAAAAACTAGGAAGATAAGATATTAGGAACATTCCTGTTTGGATTTTCTCTGCAGTGGCATTATTAGGACTGACATAAGGTAACTTCTGGCAATTGGGAATGGATTGAGGAACAAAAAGCTGATAGCTAATTGGAAAAAAGAGTAGATGTATTATTTCTAGGTGTGTAGCAGTAAATAAGAAAAAAGATACAGGACAGCAGAAAATGGATATCAGGGTTAAGGGAAATCTCCATTTTAGCCTCCTCCCTTAGGGTATGGGGACCTGAATGTATTTCTAGGCAAGTGATGGGAAGTAACAATTAGAGAATGAGGTACTGAAAATAAAGAGGAAGGTGATAATCCATGAGGCAAGTTGTCAGAAGAAATAGGAGAATCTGAATCAGGTGTACAAGTGAAAGAGTTAATTTTGGCAAGAAAGATGGTCACAGAGTGAAATTTTGAAGTAAATTTTAAATAATGTAACCCAAACTATGAAATATTACGACAGAAGATACTTTAGTATATAACCATATAGAATTTTTAATTGAATTATAAAGGGAATGATCTAATTTGAATGCCCTGTGATAGTTATTTAAAAACCAAATATTAAAGAGAACTAGGAGGAAATTGCAGCCTTATGTTATATCTGCAAATGTGATATCTTCTAACATTAAAGAAGAATGCTTATACTTTGGAGTAAGCTTTTCCCTAACATAAATTCTTAAAATAGTGATGCTACTTAAAGTAGTGATCTTACTATCATCAGATGTAAGATCTGGACATCTTCATCACACTGTAAAGTGTCCACCCCTACCCCCAAATTTGGGGGGGAGGATTTTTTGTTTTTACTTCTAGTGTGCCTAGAAGTATTAACCCTATTGAAGAAACGATCAATCCTGTACACGTGCATGCATGTGCACATACGCATTATATATAGTACATGTTCCAGAAAAAAATAGAAATTTCAAATTGGAGATGAAATATTGCAGCATGAACTTGTACCATGCCATATGTCAAGAAACATTAAGAAATTTATCCATGAGATGGAAATAAACATGCAAACACGCTTCAATGACCTGGGAGCTTCCCTGATTTAAACTCCATTGAAAACCCCTCAAATTGTCATCCCCTCTGAATATGCCAGAGGGGTGCTAAGAGTTTCCAGTTAGGTCAGTCCAGAGTTGGTCTTGGCTTCAGCATCTAGCCTAGTCCAGCAAATAGGGAAGGAAACATAGACTTGATTCCCAGTACTGACTAGGCCAGCAGGGCAAGAAGCCCAGAGCTATACACAACTCAGTTCTGTGTCCAAGCCAACAGAGAAAGGTCTCCCACAGGGGCTAGGAGTCTAGATGTAGAGCCCTGAGTTACGAGCTAGTCCTGCAGTGAAGGACACCCAGAGCTGATCTTGAACTCAGCCCTAGCCCAGGCCACCAAGTTGGGGACAGAGGCACTCAGTGCCCAGAATTCTGAGGGTACATTGCCCAGAGTATATTTTTGTTATGTTTTGATGATCTTAAAGTGGGAAAGGAAAAGGAGAGAGAAAAAGATAAACTTGGGAAGAAAAGGGGAACAATAAATGTACTATCTTACATAATTAGGGGGTATGAATATGTTTATACAAACAAGGAAGGGGTTGGAGAGGGGAAATAAGCATTATTTGAATCTCACTTTGAAATGGTGCAGAAAGGAATGGAACCAAGATTACAATTTATACTATAATAAGAACATTGCGCAAATGAACAATTTTGGAGCATAAGAAAACTGATCAATATGATCAACTGTAATTCCCCAAGATTAGTGGGTTAGGATGTTGTCTACCTCTTGACAGAGAGGTGGTGGACTCGACATGCAGAGTGAGACAGACATGCATTTTTGGACATGGTCAATGTGGGAATTTGTTTTGCTTGACAGTTTATTTTTCCCCTCAGAGGTGGTATGGGAGGAAAGGTGTAGAGATGGGAAGAAAGATAGGGCAGGTATTTGTTAAATGAAAAATAAAATACTATAAATAGTAAGAATGATAGAATTGATAATAGTAATCAAAAGAAAGCCTATGGCCTGACAAAACCATACCAATCTTCTCTTGATAGGCAATAAACTGAAAAAGCAGAGACACACATTTTTGAATGTAGTAATTTGTTTTATTTAATTATGCATATTTTTCCAAGATTTTGCCTTGTTTTCAAGTAGTGTGATGCAGGAGGGTGAGAAATTAAAGTTTTGTTTGGAAAAAATGATAAAGAATTCTTTGTTTTATATTAAACACTCTCTATGGGGAAAATGGACTGTTTATCTTTGGCATACCTAATATTAAATGTGATAAATATGGTTTCATGATGCAGAATTATAGAATACAAGTCAAAATCTTATGAAAACAGTGGCAATAATGTGAAATAAGGATTTACAACAAAAGGAGGACATATTGAATATCAAATATTTTTAAGATGTAAAAAAGTGGCAAGGGGTACTGTATAAGTTAGCACATTAATTTATATTGGTTTCCCAGGTAATTTGCTCACCACTGTAGTAATAGAGGTGAGATTTAATTTCAAATTTGTCCTGATTCTTGTTTAATACTCATTACACTGCACCAAGATGCTTCTTATAGTGCCAGTGCATCTTTCCAATCTATTTTATATTATTCCCCTTCGTAAATTTCATGGACCAACAGAAATGCAGCACTAATTATGTCTACCTAGGTCTTGTCCTCTTTGTCTGAGCTCTATAAATTAGTGTTTGCTCTCCCTACTAGCTGTAATACACCCCTTTTTCATCTCTGCCTATTGTAATGACATTCTTTCTTTTAGGACCATCTAAAAGTGATATCTCCCTCATCAGGAAAATCAAAATTGGAGACCTTTGCTTGATGTTCTCCTTTGCCTATATTTCCTTCTATCTTGTATTGCCCTTATCTATACATGTGCCATATCTCATCTAGTAAAATAGAAGCTCTTTGAGGGCAATGACTAGTTGTTGTTCAGCATGGTATCACCAGTGCCTATAGACTTATCATAAGTACAAAGTAATTAGCTATTAATGTTTTCAGTGAAGAAATCAAGTTGTAAACCTCAAACAAGATAGTTTGTATGAAAATGTTTTGAAAATTGTAAAGTAGATGGGGTGTGGTGGTGCATGCCTATAATCTCTCACACCAGGGAAACCAAGGTGGGCAGATTAATTGAACTTGAGAGTTCTAAGAGGCAAAAGGGTTGAAGTTGAACGGCTATAATAAGTCCAGCACCAATATGGAACAGTAGGCAAACCAGGCTGCCTTAGAAGATACAAACTGACCCAGGTCAGAGACAAAGCATGTCAAATCCTTCCTGCTCAGAAGCAATGGGATTAATCCCACTGTACTCCCAGCCTGGGCAAGATGGGGGCACCCAATTTGGAGAAAAGTGGAAAAGAAGGAAGAAATAGAAAATTTTGAAGTCTTGTATACAGGTAAGATATCATTATCCTCACGATCATCATTATTAATATTAACAAGAATAATTATCTTTATCTTCTTTATCCTTGTTGATGAAGTTCACATCGAGATAGAAGAAATTGCTACCCTAATATTCCTGCTTTATATTGAATGTACTGCAGTCTATTGCACCAGTATATAAAATGATTGTTAGAATAAGTGTTAGAATGTAGGCTCATTTTTGTAGGCTCACTGAAAGAGTCTTTGTGACAACTCTAGTAAGAGGATAATGGAGATAATATATGTATATCATCCTATTCATATATGATTTTTCCTTTTTCTCCTGGATCTGGATAATCTATAAATATTTTATTTTACATTGCTTGGAGATTATAAGCAATGTTTTTATTTATGATGATAATTAAAAACATCATTCTTAGACTTTTTTGTGGATTAACATTGACTAGGTAATTGTGAGCAACAGTTTTCTCTGAGATTATTAAAATTATGGTGATGATTGTCATTCAGGGAAGATGAACCAGTGGTTCATTAATCCATTAATATTTCCCAGTACTCTCCTTTGATATGTGGGGATAGATATCTCTTGTCCCTTTCTGGTTTTTTAACAGGCTTTTTTTTTTCCTCCTAAGTTATTTTGCCTTTTCCCAGATGACAACTGGAGTCAATACTGTAGGATAGCTTCTGCCCATACATGTCACTGGCTCATGTAATTTTTACATTTAACATTGACTCCAGCCTATCTTGATCTGTCCAGAAAGTATTGCATTCTCCCAGTCTCTTTGTGTTGGGTGGTATACCTTTAGAATGGCACACCAATGTATTCAGGGGCTACTGAGGAACAATTACCATGGCTACTCTATTCCCTATCCTTTCCCACTTCCCTATGTTCCCAACACATACTGGAGGGATTTTATGCTTTCACGGATTCTATACTTGGAGGCAACACAGATGGCCCTCATCTTTATAAATACCCATACTAACATGTCATTGTCCTATGCATTCTCTCATAAGAGGTAAAATTTTGAGGTATACATTGTACATTTCATATACTCTTATCAACTCTGCAGTTGAAACTTTTCTCTTTTGTCAGAATGTCTGCTCCTACTTTTTCCTATTATCATTTCTAATCAATAACCACAACTAACTTCAACAAATAAAAATGACTGACTTGTTAGGAAAGGAACAGGTGGCATGCTTGTTTTTTCTAGGAAGATGTAGTGAGTGATCTCTTTTTTTTCCCTTCTAAACCTAATAAAGAAGAATGGATCTTCACTTAACTAAGGGTCTAAACTCTGTAGAAATGTTATAGGAAAGTGAGCATGTAGTCACATCATCACATTACAAATGAATGGATTTGGAATATGTGTGTGATGTCTGCAAACTGGCTTTCCAGATGGTTTTGCTAATATCTTGACAAACTGATTTTTACACTAAGGTCCTTCTAGGATTTGGCAGATTTGGTAGAATGCATGATGTGTGACTCAGTTAGATTATGGGGCAATTCATACGCCATTTTTTCCATTAAATGAATCCGCATGGTCATTCCCACAGTTCTCTCCCTGAATGACAGGTAGGAACTGAAATTATAACCCAGACAGACCTCTAGACAACTCCCAAAGTTTCACACTAATAAGGAAGCAGCGAGTAATGAGGCTGCATCTAAAATTCCTACAAGTCAAAAGATGAAAGCAACAGCTACCCTTTCTAAGCCTGAATTTTTTATCTCTTTGTTTATTTGTTCATTCATTCATTTGTTTATTTATTTATCAGGACTGAAGATTTCACCCATGTTAGGAAGTTTCTCAGTGAGATAACTCCCCCTACTAATGCAGAAAAGAAACTTCTCTGCAATTTATATGGAATAAAATAATTGCTTGGAACACTGAGAGTTTAAGTGACTTGCTTGGAATGATATAGCCAGAGGCAGACTTGAATCAAAGTCTTCTAATTACATAGCTGGTTCCCTATTTACTACAATATGGAAAATTCAACACATATAATATCTCTGAAGTTTGCCTCTAACCTGTATACTTTATTAGATTCACAGAAAGACTGTTTCTTTGTCTTCTGTTTTAAATAGTGCAGATTAACCTATCAACACCTAATAAAGAGAAACAATATTTCCCATATTTGTTCCTTTAGTGAGGATAATGGTTTTCTTATCTCTTCCCCCCACGTGGGGACACTGACATTTTATAAGTGCAATAGTTTATGCATTAATATTTTACTTAGAATTCTTTCATTCTAGATCTCTGTCATTGGGACTTGAGGGCAAGTAAAGATTGAAGAAGCTTCACAGTCAGCTCTGGGGGATAGTTTCTGCATTGGAGGGTGCAATAGCAAAGCCAGGCATTAGGCCTGTGGGGTAACCTGTGTGTACTCTCATTCTTCTGGCAGAGATAAAGCAGCAGCAATCGCCTGCTTTCTTCCCACTAAGTTGTCACCTTGTGTGTGGGCCCAGTCAAATGTAGAATTAGTCCAACCCACAAAGCTTGGTTAAGGGTTTCAGGCCTGTCTTAAAACCATTACTGCAAGTAGTTGAGAGGGCTAAAGAAAATGTCAATCCTCCAATCATTATTCTCCATCTCTCACAGCTCATTTGATTTTTATCATGAAGTGTTTTGAATTGCCAATGTCGAATTAGTTAGACATAGTAATGAAGTCTTATGGATTTCGATTTTCTTTCTCTTTAAGCAAATTATTTCCTGTTCTAATTCTCAATGGACTGTGATGGAAACTTCAGTGACTTTGCATCTTTTACTAGTTGTCCCAAATCACTACTTATTTCAAAGCACAGGTGTAGTATTATTCAGGGAGTGATGTCACTAAAAGTTTAAGGCTTTTGTTTTGCCTTCTGGTACCCTTGGGTCTTGATCCACTAATTTCACTGTAAGATGATTGAATTTAGAGTCCATTACGAGGACTGAAGGCTTATTTTCTTTAGCATCTCTTTTGTAGAAGAAACTGAATCTTTTCTCTCCATGGGAGCCTGTGCAAAAGATGGTATCTCTAAGCCTCATGGCTTCCTGTGTTCTATTTAGATTTCAAAGTAGCTATTAACTGACCTTTTGTTTTTCCCCAAAATCAAGCTTTTGAGTTCTTGGGGGTGTTCTTATGTAATCATAGAAATATGCTTGGATTAAACTCCAGAGACACTGTGGCTCAATGATCTATACATTGAACTGGCCAGGAGAAGATCATACTAATTTACATTTCAGGTTTCTTCTAGCCTTTAAACTCTGGTCTGTGGTTCCATTCTAATCCATATTGTGTTGCTCACTAACTTTCAGATTTTGTACTGTCACTTACTCATAAAATATTTCAGTGTCTAAATATGGAGTAATTGATAATAATATTAATATCTCATCATGAAGTTGTTAGGATTACTACACTCTTTAAAGAGAATATGCTAAACATTCTTATTGTTCTCATGAACATTCAAACTGGTTGTCTGTATTGAACTGCTGCCTTCCATCAACTAATAGCCAAAATGCTCAGCCCCATTACTTTTAGTTATTTCTTTCCAAAAAAACTTTTCAATACAATCAGAATTGCTTTAGCTCCCAATTATGGTTAACAGACCTTGGTTTTATAGCTCAGCCCCTAGAGCCCTGGCAAAACATTAAAGTCACATTATACCATTAATTCCCTCCCCATCTCCTATGCAAAATGAGTAATATATAAACAAAAACCAAAGCCCGAGCAATGGGACAGATAGTAAAATATTTGATTAATGGAAATTCTTATTTAAAAATAGAATTAGTATGAGCACTTTACATATTGAGAAAGAGTTAAACTATAGATTTAACTTTTTAAAATCAAGCAAAATTCTGCATCTTATGCTTGGTTCATGTTCAACTCAATCATCTGTCTATACTTGTTGCATCTTAATTCTTATTGTTCAGTCATTTCAATCATGTCTGACTCTTTGTGACTCCTTTTGGGATTTTTTTCATGAAGTGGTTTGGCATCTCCTTCTCTAGATTATTTTACAGATGAGGAAACTGAGGCAAAGAGGGTTAAGTGATTTGCCCAGGGTCACACAGCTAGTAAGTGTCTGAGCCTGATTTGAACTTAGATCTTCTTGGCTCCAGGCTTAGCACACTATCCACTGTGCCACTACTGCATAAAAATCACTGCAATTCAGAAAGATAATTCTTGCCAATCAAACTACCAAGGAGATGCCTTGTAGGGATAGACAGCTAGTTAGTGTAGTAGGTAGAGTTCTAGACTTGGAATCAAAAAGTGTTCCAATCCTGCCTCTGACACTTGTTAGATATAGGATCCCGGACATATCATTTAAACTCCCTTGGTATTAGTATCCTTATGTTTAAAATGGGAATGAAAATAACATCTACCTCACAAAGTCATTATGATAATTATATGTGACGACATATTTGAAGTACTTTGAAATCTACAAAATGCTGTATTATTTAGTTGTTTACTATTTAAAAGTAATCATTAGACAAAAATAATTTTAAAGTAATTTGGAGGAACCAAATGGTTAGAATTTCAAAGGAGATAATTTAAAGAAACAGCATTAGCATAGCACTTAAATTTTCAGAGTCCTTTACAAATATTAGCCCATCTGATCCTCCCAACCCTCCCATAGTGCTTTGACAACCTGGTAAGTAGGCACTTTAATTATCCTGATTTGACTAAGAAGGAAAATGATGCTGACAGGAGCAGTCTTGCCCATGACAACATAGTAACTGAAACAGGATTTAAACTTGGGTCTCATTGGCTCCAAGTCCAATACTTTAAACACTACCTGCCTAAAAAATGGGAATGGATGGAGACTAGCACTCCCACACCTTATATTATACTGTAAAACAGAATCATTGAAACTCTTTGTTTCTGGTTAAAAAATAGAAAGGTAAAGAAAGGGCAGGGATTAGATGAGGATGGAACCTCTCAATCTAGTGTTCAACAAACTTTCTCTCTTAAGATCCTTGAGAAGGAACTCCCTACTATGCCCAAAGGGCTATAAATAATTGCATACCCTTTGACCCAGCAATACCACTATTGGGATTATATCCCAAAGAGATTACAGAAGTAGGAAAAGGTCCCATATGTGCAAAAGTATTTATTGCAGCTCTCTTTGTGGTTGCAAAAAACTGGAAATATAGGGGATGCCCATCAATTGGGGAATGGCTGAACAAGCTATG
>CM053591.1:108109943-108126661 GCA_028646515.1 Pseudochirops corinnae | reverse complement strand
GAGGGGAGAAAATCTGAAACCCAAGTGATTGTGGAACTGAATCTTGTAAATTAAAAGTAAATGAGTAAATAAAAAATAAATTTAAAAAAAAAAAAAAGAGAAGGAACTCCCTGTTTGACAACGAATGCTAAGAAAATTGGAAAGCAATTGGGTAGAAAATAAGTTTTGACCAACACTTTGAACTAGAGGTGTCAAACTCAAAAAGAAAAGTGGGCTTACCAAATCATATATAAGGATTCCTGGAGCAGCATACTGACTTAGAAAAACATATGTTAACATTATCTATAGTCTACCGTATTTTTATTTATTTTGTGAAATATTTCATAGTTACATTTTTCATCTGGTTCAGGACCATTTTGAACTGAAATGAGACCTGTTTTCAACATTTTTGCTTTATAGCAAATGATAAGTTCATCATTGATACAGATCTGAATATTAAGGTCATGCCTTTAAAAGATTGGAAGATGGCCAGAGCAGGTGCCTATCATGAGGAGGGAAATTTCTTATCTAAATAAGGGATAGAAATTACAAAAGATAAACTTCATTATTTCTGTTACACAAAACTGTCAAGGTTTTGCATGAATATCAGTACAACTAGGATAAAAATAAAATCGAATGTTGGGAAAAATATTTGGATCTCATATGTGTGTGTATGCTTGTGCAAGTTACATATATACGAATAAGAAGAATTCCCCATTGGATAATGATCAAATGACGTAAATACATAATCCTCAAAGGAAAACTTTATTAAAACTGTATTAAAACTATTAAGAAGCATATTAAACATCTCTAATAATAAAAATGCAAATCAAAACAGCTCTGGGATTTCACTTTACATCCAGTAAATGGGTAAATATACCAAAAAGAGGGGAAAATAATTATTTTAAGGGCTATAGAAAGGCAGAATCATGAATTGGTCCAACTTTTTTGGTAGCCATTTGGAATTACGCTAAGAAAATGCTACTTATGCAAAGAAAATGGCTAAAATCTCTATAGTCTTTGACTCAGAGATCCTACTCCTATACATATATCTCAGGGAAGTTAGAGGCAGAATGAAAGGAAGGCCTCATAGACACAAAAAATATCTATAGTATCAGTTTGTGTGGTGGTAGACAATTATTGATATGAGAATGGCTAAACATGCTCTGTCACAGAAATGTAAATGGAATATTATTTAATAAGAAGAAATCTTATTAAGAAATAATAACTATGTAAATTCAGAACAATATAGGAAGATTTATATGGCCTGATACAAAAAGAAGAAAAAAAAACGGAAAGAATAGTAGCAAAAACAACCCCAAATTCATGCTATTATGTAAGCATATTAAAAACCTCCTTTTAATTTCCCTAGAAATACTAAGAAATAATATTTTAGATATTTTAGATCTTTCCCTTTAGGCAGATGGAACAACAAAAGCTAGGGCTTTCCTTTGAAATTAAGGAAGCTTATTAATGAAGCTTAACTCTTGTCTTAATGAGATCATTGCTTTTCCACCTATTTGGAGTGATTGGCACCCTGATACACCTGGAGACAATGCCTTCTTTTTTGAAATTCAAGGTTAGGATGTTGATCACAGCCAGGAACTCTTTAGAGGAAATTGGTCCAGGAAGGAAGGAAGGGACTAAGTGGTGACTATTTTGGAATGTTATGTCAAAACTATATTTTAACATAAGATTTCCCCCCACCCCACCCCACTCTCATCCAAGAAATCTATTAATGTTACCTGAAATCTTCTTGGGAAAGAATGTCATGTTAGGCAGACCTGAACCAAAAATCTCAGAGAACATAGTCATTTTTTTAATCTACCACTATACATTCACCTTCTATGTTGTTTTAAATAAAATATCTAATCCACTAAAAAAATCATAATTTCTCTTCAAAACATTATCCATATTCCTGGGCTGCAGAGGTCCAATTATTTTGTATCCTTCCAACCACATGCACACATATTCCAATTCAATTAAAAACACAGAGGAAAATACAAATTTTTAACAAATAGGCAAAATGAACCTGCACCGTAGCCATAACCAGAAATATATTCCTATTTCTGCATCTAGAGTTAACCATTCCTCTTGCAGGAGGTAGATAATATGCTTCCTCATAAGTCCAAGGGAAACATGATTGGTCATTACATTGATTAGGGTTAAGTCTTTCAAAGCCGTTTTTCTTTATGTTGTTATTTTCTGTTTTTTAATAGTTTTCTTGGTTCTTCTCATTTTACTCTGCATCATTTCAAACTATCTAAGATTCTCTAGAATAATATATTCTATTGTTTCTTATGATACAATCACATTGCATTATGTCAATATGGCACAAATTGATCAATCATTCACCCAATGATGATAATCCTTTTAGATTCTTATTCTTATATTTTCTTTTCCCCATTTAATCTGCCCTTCAAGATCAAGGAGTTTATTTTTCTTGAGACTATTTACCTTCTGCGATTTTGCTCTTTTTTTTAGCCAAACCCTCATAATTACTTATTCCCCTTTTGAATTTGATATTCAACCAAATTCTGTTGGTACACACCAAACTCTGTGTGAATTTGTGTGTATGTGTGTTCAACCCTCTTTTGTTGTTTTCTGGTCAGTGTGAGGTTCACTTGATACCTGCTCCCTTGATTCCATCCTCATGCCAATTACAAGAAATTAGCAAGTCCAACCCCTCTTCTTCATTTCTAACATGTGTTTTTCTTTCATCCTCCTTTCTCTTTCTTTTCTTAAAACCCTCAGATTAGAACTAATCCATATTCTTTTTCTAATTAGAGTCCCTCAATGCTCTTTGAAGACATTAAAGTTCTAAAGTAGAAGTTCTTAGCCTGGGATGTGTGAACTTTAAAAAATTATTGTAAAAACTATATTTCAATAAAATTGGCTTATTTTATACATTTACTTTTTTGCATTTAAAAAGGTTATTGGACACTCACTACCCAAGAAGGGGTCCATAGGCTTCACCAGATGGCCAAAGTGGTTGATGATGCTTCCTCTATTAGAATAAGTTAGAAATTATCATTGGAAATTACATCATCATATAGTCATTTCCAATTACTCACACAATTTTACTTTGCTAGATTTCTTTTGATTCTTGAGTTTATATTTCAAAGTTTCTACTCATGTCTAGACTTTTTGGCAAAAAATGTCTGAAAATGCTATTTTCCATTAAAGGTTCATTTTTCCCCCTATAGAATTATATTCATTTTTAAATGTCAAGGTATTCATGGTTGCAAGACTACTTCATTTGCCTTTTAGAATACAGTATTCCAATATCACTTCTCATTTAGAGTAGAAGCTGCTGGATCTTGTGTTAACAACCCTAACTGTGCTTCCTTAATATTTAAACTCCTTATTTAATCCAGAAGGATGCTTGCAGTACTTTTTCTTTAATGTGAAATTCTGGTTATTTACTAACACATTCATGAGACTTTTTCTTGTGGAATTTCAGATGCTAATCGAAAGATTATATCTTATTTACCCTCTATTTCTAGTTGATATGGGTAGTTTTCATTCATTATTTATTAAAATACAGTGTCTAAGTTATTAAAAAAGTAATTTTCAGTGAGTACATTGATTTTTATTTTATCTTTTTTGACCGTTTTCCATGTCACTTGTTTTTGGTATGGGGAATGTTATGTTTTCTTCTATTTTTCAAATCTTTTGATTTTATTCTAATATTTCTTGTCTCATGGAGTCATTCATTTCTGTTTAGTTTATTCTAGTTTTCAGGGAGTCTATTATTTATGTAAGGTTTGCAGCTTCCTTTTCTAAGCTATTTATTCTCATAATTCTTTGCTCCAGAGATTTAATTTAATTTATTTTGTTTTTCTTTATTCTTTTCTTCCATGCATTCCTTGTGGGAATATAACTTTTTTTTGAATTTTTGCTTATACTTGTTATAGAGAATTTTAAGGCTATTTTGGGAATCATATCAAGCTTTAAAATATTTTTTAAAACTAGTTAGTTGAAAAACTTCCAGTTTTAGTTCTTGAACTGTAGCTTTTTGAAAGGGCTAGGTTTTGCCCCCTGCATTATTCCTGGGTAAGGTAGTTAGTCTTTCTTGGTTTCATTCTGGATCTTCTGGGTTTCTGTGCTGACATTCATATCCTAAGGCTAATGCTTCCTTCCCCCTCCACTCTGCACTAGATCTTTGAGGTTAAGAATGATGAATCTTCAGGACCCCCCAATGACATCTCAGGACAAAGTACTAGTGACTTCAGAGTCCTTGAGAATCTGGGCTATCTCTGAGCCCTACAATGCTACATTCATCACTACCACTCTTGGTGATTTCTTGAGGGTTTCTGAGCACCCCAAATATTTCTGACCACCATGGGGCGTTCTCTGGGGACCATCATCTTTTGCTACATCCAGACAGATTTGCCTGCACTGCTGTTGTCTGTGATAGTGATAGATAGTAGTATTATTGTTCTTTCTGGGTTTTTTCTGAAGTTTTAGGGTGAATAAAGTCTTTTATATATTTACTCATTGGACTTCTTAATAATTATTTGGTCTTATACTAATTTCAGACATTTGTTTGAATGGATATAGGATATAAAAGTTATCTGAACATCTTGGCTTGAAGTGCTGTGCCACCACATATAAACTCAATATTACAGTCTTGGATATACTTATACAAGTGAAAGAAACAACACTCAAATAGATAGGACAAGAAGCTGGATAGGAGGAAGTTTATTTAGAACAAAACTGCTGAAATAATTGCAAGAATGTTGATAGACTGATTCATAATATATTTGGAAAGGAAGATGCCAAAAGCGAAGGGAATATCTTGATCTTTATTAATACCCCCCAAATCTACCTGCACATTAAGGCATCCTTAAGAAGAGTCTTAAAGGCAATAAGCATGCTTTCATAAGCAATATTTTATGCTGTATTACATATTTACCATCTTGGTTTTACTGGAAGGGATAGAGAATAAAAGATTCCATTGTGCTTACTGATAACTGTAATGGTAATAGGAATTTGAAGATCTTCCCTGCCCCTTAATAGGCTTAAGGTGAATTTGAGGACCTTTCCTGATTTGAAAATAAACTTTGCCTCCTAATAGGCTGAATGTGGTAACATGGAGCCTGAGGTTTGGGGCTTGTTTTTCAGGATGGAACAATTTTTCTTACTTTGTAGTCAAGTGGGTCACAAGGGCAGCTATTGAGCCCCCTGACTTTGACAACCCAGATGCTGGTGCTTTTCTCTCTGGCAATTGTAGGTATGTGATGGTCAGATAGCTAGAAGCTCTGTCTGCTGATCTGCTGAATTGTGTTTTTTTCTCTGTCTGTATTTTTGTCTGCTTATAACTTCTGTTTGTATTCTCTGAAGTTCAGAGTGCTGACTTTTTCCCCCTGAATGAGGTAAATGATATAAATTTGATTAAAATAAGATTGTTAGCCCTTTTTGAGTTACCTTTCATTAGAAAAGCAGATCAAAGAACCTGTGCTAGCAGCCATCCTGAGTATGTTAGGGTGTTTGCTGCTACAATAATTTATATAGGAAAGACAAAGTTCTTGAATTTTTGTTGCCCAGATTATAATAGTTCAATAGATGACCTGTGTGTAGCTAAGGCATCAATATTTATAACTGGGACAGATTACACAAATGGACAAAAGAACTAAAGGGAATAGACTGGATTGACTTCAGAAACCTGCAGAACTCTTTAAGAGTACCAAACTTCTCCAAGAAACAAGACCCGTCTTTTTATACAAACATTCCACTGGTGGTATTTTGTAGCTATAATAAACAGTACACAATAGCTTCTGAAGAACATCACACATTGAACAATGGAGAGGCACAAGATTTATTCGACCTAAAACAAATTAGAATGCTTCGGAGAAACAAGGGAGTAAGAGATGTTATCAAAGGAAATGTATGACAGGAAACAAAGATGGACTGGTCATTACTGGTATCCTTACCATGTCAGAAGAAATTGAGAAAGACTTCCAGCCTGTTAGGTGGACCCTTGAGATAAATGGGCAAGAGATGGAGGCATGGATGGCTATTGATGTGAGAAAATATTCAAATTGATTAGAATATGGGCGCATTGAGAATATCATTATTATTCTTTAAGAAATCTAATACTTCCAGGGAGCAGCACTATGCCCATGAATCAGGGGAAACCATCTGGATCAGTTTATCAACTTTCTGATAGCTCACTGAGTGATCAAAAACCAATGAAATTCAACTATAGCTGTGTTGGTCATAAAAAGGCTTTAACATTTATGACTCAACCTAAATGTTTTGTAGGTTTGTAAAATTGTTCCTATAATATTTTAAGGCTGTTTTTCTTTATTTTGGCAATACACGATCATGAAATAGAATATCAAATTACATCTTTTAACATTTTATAGCCTAGTTGGGAGACAAAACAAATACATGTAGCCAAATTCAGTCATACAAACAAACCCAAAGCATTCAGAGAAGAAAGTGGAATGGGGAGCAAAATAATACTAGGTCAGCTCCTTTTTCTAGTTTAAAATAACTATCCAAATACAATTTAGCATTCCTCAAGCCTTTGGTCAGTGAAATGGGGGTGGTCCTTTCTGTTTCTCCCTTCCTCAGTGAAACATACCTATGATTGAAATGGACAATCTTATGGACCTTTGGAAGAAAGATATCAGATAGGAGAGATTTGGCAAATGGATAGAATATCATACTCTCAGCATCATCAGAATATTAGTTGTTTTTACTTAACTCTTTGCTCCAAGGAGGTTTTAATTCTGAGACAGGAAAGAAGGAGAGGTTTGATTCTAGGGGAGAGGGAGAGGAGTATTTAAGGATGCATATGTAGCACTTACAGATAGAAAAAGAAAATGCAATAATAAAACCTTTTTTTGGTAGGGGGGAAGGTAGGGCAATTGGGGCTAAGTGACTTGCCCAAGGTCACATGGCTAGTTTTTTGTGTCAAGTGTCTGAAGCCAGATTTGAACTCAGGTCCTCCTGACTCCAGGGGTGGTACACTATTCACTGCACCACCTAGCCGCCCCAATATTAAAACTTTTATAAAAAAAAGAAAAATATACATAAATAAAGTGCAGTATTAACCTCTATTGCCTTATTATACTTTGTTAAAAATCTAGTATTCTATACGAGATTTTTTCTATACTACTATAAAGTCTAATTGGCTTTTTTTTAGATTAATTGAAAATTATAAAGCTTAACACAAGGTATTTCTGCATGTTTAATAGAAATGTCAGAATTGGGAAGTGAAAGAGGGATGCTCTATGTGACTTTTGACAGTTTGAGATAGAATCCTACTGTATTGTTTCTAGCTAAAATTGATAAATGTTGAGGCCATGTTGCTACCTCTCCACAAGACCTTAACTTGAAGGCAGTAGAAAAATAACTAGTACTTGTAACCCAGCCCACATGGAAACAGACCCCTTAAACCTTGAATATTATCCTTGTGGTTTGAGGTAGGGATTGCTCATCACAAACTGAAATGTATAAATAACACTTTAAATTATTGTTCCTAGGAATGAGACCATAGAACTGTATATAGTTCACTGTCTGTGATGAAACATTTATCAGATTTATGAGATCTCTGACTCTTTTTTAATTTAGAAAAAAATAGGAATAAATATTCCCTTGATGTGCTTAGGGAAAGGTGAGCTAGGCCAGGTTGGTAACCAGGTAGGTCAAAACTTCTGAGTTGATCGACTTGAGGGGTTGTATGTAGGGAGGGTGGGGGAGAGGGGAACAGCAGTGAGAGAAGCAGAGGGCATGTAGGGACTTGGCAGGTGAGTGAGTGAGTGATATTATACCCTTGAATGATCACTGAGCTTCCAGACTAGGTGAGATAGGGAGACCTTTCTCAAAAAAAAAAAAAAGAGACTAGAAGGAAAAGGAGAAACTGGAAAATCTGTTCTGCCATATGATATCACTGGTGAACTTCCAAAAAATCTCTTCGTCTCTCTCTTTCATGGCATGATCTTCCTTTGTGAAACTTGTATAGAACCACTGTAAGAGTGCATACTTCTGTCTAAACCAGGGAGACTGAGAAAAGGGGACAGCACAGGGGTGGCTAGGTGGTGCAGTGAATAGAGCACCAGCCCTGGAGTCAGAAGGACCTGAGTTCAAATCTGACCCCAGACACTTAACACTTACTAGCCATGTGACCTTGGGCAAGTCACTTAACCCCAACTGCCCTCCTAAAAAGGTAAAAAATAAAAAATAAGAAAAGGGGACAGCATAAATATGAATTAGTCTTTTGGCTTTTGATTCCATAATCCTATGTGGTTTCTCAAAAAAAAAAAAACACACACACACAAAAACACAAAAACAAAGAAACTTTTTTTCTCCCTTTATCCTTTGCTAATCTGTGAGTGAAGTTCTCTTCCATTTGAGATTTACTAACTTATAAGTTTTGAATAGTTTACCTCTTCAAGCTGGGGTATTTGCTGCTTAAAGGGATAGAAACATATTTCCCTCTTGATTATTTAGTTAATAAATAAGGTTTAGCAAATGACCTAAAAACATATCCTTGCAGTCAGTCATAGAGATTCAGCCTGCAACTGCCACTGATTCCAAGAAATCAAATCTTGTAATTTCTAAAGCATGGATGCAAGAAATTGTTTCTTAGAAATTCAATCTATCAGGAATTATTTTAGTGCCTACCAGGAGCCCGTCAGGTGCTGGAAATACAGCTGTCCAGAAGGGGAGCTTTCTGAGGAATAAAAAGGTGACTGTGCATAGAACAAACTCAGAAGTAGAACATTGTTTATGCTTCTTTAGCACTTCAAAAGTCTTTGACTAGATCAGGGTCACTTGATTTTCTTGTTCATTCTTTCAGCAACAGACTCTTCGTGATCCCATTTGGGGTTTTCTTGGCAAAGATACGGGGTGGTTTGCCATTTCCTCCTCCAGCTCATTTTACAGATGAGGAAGCTGAGGAAAACAGGGTTAAGTGACTTGTCCAGGGTCACATAGCTAGTGTGAGGGCAGATTTGAATTAAGGAAGATGACTCTTCCTGACTTCAGGCTGGGTGCTTTATCTACTTTGCCATCTAGCTTCCCCCAGGAACTTCATTTATGGATCTCATTTGTAAGGTCTCGACAACTTAATAGTATAAAGCCAAGCACTAGCAGCTTTCCAGAAAATGATGCTGTGAACAGCTTTCAAGGTTCTGATTACATAGTATAGTGAACACTCTATTCAATAACAAATTAGAGTAAAACATTCACAGAAAATCAAGGTACAGCATTCACAATATTATAACTTATTACAGAAAATCAAAATACAACATTCACAACAACTTATCACTAATATGGCCACATAGTTTTCACCACAGTGGTCACAAAAGTTTGAACAAAGAACAATTATCTAATAACTCAGTCATTTAATCATCTCAATCATTCAATCATCCCTAAAGAGATTTGCCTCCTTAAAGGACAGCAAGTACAATAGTCAAAGTTCTCCACTCATGGGGCAGGCTAAGTTAACTCAATCAGTCACTTATTCAGTCATCAATCACTATTCAATCATCAGAAAATACACAAGCTCCCCCCCCCCCCCAGGTCACTAGTAAATTACAATTTCTCAGTCAGTACATAGTATCCAAGTAAAGTCCTCTTTTAGCTTGACGTGGGGTGGTTTCTCAGATTCCCTGGGTTTCCTTCCATGGTCCCAGATCCTACCTGGATTCACCAAACTGTCACCTGGCTTCAAAGGCAGACATCTCCCAGGTCCTTGTCCAGCTCTCCACACACTTCTTGTTCCACACTGAAGCCCACAGAGTCCAGTTGACCCTAAATACTTCAGTCTCTGTTCCCAGGAAGTCAAGGCTTAACAAAGCCACCAACAGGTTCATATATAGTACCAGCTTCACAGACATGCTTTCTCAGTCTTTGGCACCTCAGAAACCCACAACAACTTCAGCAGCTCCAGCTGGCCCTCAGATCTGACTGGCCCTAGGAAATCCTTAGCAACTCTGGCGGACCCTTGGACTCAGCATAAGTTTCAGCTGGTTTCCAGAATCAAAATCACTTCATTCAGGTTCTCCAAATCAAAATCATTCTCTCTAGCCTGGGGGTCTTTCCTCTTCAGCCTCCCTGGTGACAACAGCTTCTGCTCTACAAAGCCTGCTCCAAGAAGATCTGACTCTTCCTCTCTGGGTTTTTCCTTACATACAATATTGCCCCTCCCTGTTCAGCCCCTTCCTGTTACATCAGCAACAGGGGACAGGAGTTCATACCTTCTGTTTCTTTAACAGAGGCTTGATCTGAATTAGGTGCTAAGTACCTCTTAGCAATACAAAAGGAACTTCAGGTCTCATTCCTGTTACAAATAGGTGGCCTCAAGAGTTTCTATAACCAAAAAAATAATCTTCTTGGGATTAGTCTGATGCTGAGCAGACTCTCTCTACTCAACTAGGCTGGTCCTCAAACAGCAGACATCACTGGGTCCATGTGGAATCATTTTTCTACCTAGTAGGAACAGCTTGTCTTCTTGGGTCTTTGAGAACCTAAGCCATCTCCACTCAATGATGAGTTATTATACTATAAAAGAGTCATTAAAGAGTAGCCCTAGAACAAAGTGTGAAGGAGTATGAAGAAGGTATTTTGGAGTTTTCAGAAAACAGCCTTACAAAGTATGAGGGTGTCTTTGATTGACTCAAATAAATTAGTCATGCTTCTGGAACTTTAGAAAACTAAGCCTGGAGGGCAAGGGGTAGTCAAGGCTTGGAACAGTTGTGGAATATAACTTAGTAGGGGATGGAGGAGGAGGGAATTTCTGTCTTAGCACTACAAAGCTGATACAATAGAATGACCTTACTCATTTTGATAAACAATATTGCAGCTAGGTGGTACAGTGGTTAGAGTGCTGGGCCTGGAGTCAGGAAAACCTGAGTTCAAATCTGGCCTTAGACATTTACTAGCTGTGTAACCCTAGGCAAGTCATTTAACCTCCATTTACCTTAATCCACTAGAGAAGGAAACGGAAAATCACTCCAGTAGTTCTGCCAGCAAAATCCCCTAGACAGTATTGCCAGGGTCACAAAAAATTGGATACAACTGAACAACAATAATAAATAATATCTACAGTGTATTTTCATGTGCAATACATGTGGCATAAATTTGGTGCTCAATAAATATTTGGTTCTTTGTAGATCTTAAAACAGTATGGAAATATGAGTTGTTATTCTTGAATTTTAAAAGTTCACATTATAGATTTTAAAATTATAGGTATGTGCAACACTTTCTAAAAATGTTTTAGAACATGCCATGAAAGTTTCAGCAACAAATGGATAAAATGCATCATTAACAGTTTGTAGTCCTGCTGAGTCTCTCTGTGACTCTCAGTGGTTGCTATGCTAATTGAAGTTTGAAGGTTCTGCATGGTCAGGTAGGAGGACTGCTTCGGCAACTAACCCAGACCCAGTGTGTTCTAGGTAATGGGTCTGCTTTTGTTTCTCTGTGACAGGGCCCAACAAGTATTTTCTAACTCAGAAACAATGCTTTCTCAACCACAGAGATTTCATATGTTACAATCAGAAGAGACCTAAGCTCTTAATTTTACGGATTGTAGAAAGAGTTGTTGGTGAAGATAGAGCTTCACAGGAAGTGGCTTTTCCTGGCAGAGATTTCCCTGACAAAATCACAGAATGTTCAAGCAGGAAAAGATCTTAAAAACTCGTTTATTTCAGCTTCTTCGTTTGTCATGTGAATAAACCACCTTGCCAAAGTCACGTGGACAGTAACATGGCAGGGACAGAACCAGGCCCAGATTTCCCAACTCAGTCCATCAGTACTAGTTCTCTACTCTATAACATACTTGATGGTGATAGACAAAGCAAACTTCTTCTCTTTGCCTCTAATTAGAACTTCAGTTTGAGTTCTGGGTATTGGCACAGACAACCTGCGATGACATGCAAATCGATTACATTTAGATGCGCAGGCTATTGATTTAGAAGGAGAATGTCATAACTCAATGTCATTTTCATAGATGCTTTTACTCTCAATGAACCTTAATGATTCACAGTAAAGATACAGAGATGTAGGGAGCACCTTTGTTTTTCTTTGAGTAGAGAGAATTATTACAAATGAAATTATCGAGAAAGTAGAAAATAAGGAAAAGCACCAAAATTTTATTATTTCTCCATTTAAATAAAGCAATATGTCTAAAGTATATTAGTAGTCAGGAATATTCACAGATAAAGTAGCAATTAAAACAAAGACCTTTGTTAATATATTCACTTATCTATCATCTCTCTATCATCTACCTATCTCTATATCAATCATCTATCCATCCATTCATCCATCCATCCATCCATCATCCATGTTTTTAGTTCAGATAATTGTAGGGAACTCCTAATGAGGAAAATCCTTCTACCAGTGTAAATCAGCTCCTGATTTGTGATCTTAGCTCTTAGGCAATTGCTTGTGGGAACTGAAAGGTTCTCCAGCCTAGGATCACATAGCTATTATGTGTCAGAGGCAATACTTGGACCCATGTCTTCTTTAATCCAAGTTTAATTCTCTATCAATTATATTATGTTTTTCATAATAATTTGTAAGAACAAAAGTTCATAGTAATAAAAAGCAAAAATATGAGAAATAAATAGGTTCTATCTCATGCAACTCATAAGCAGGAATGTTGTCCATGGATAGGACTAAACAGCTACTCTGATGGTTCAATTTCATTTCTCTCAGGCCAACCCTTCTAGAGCTTCTTTGCCAGACTTCTTACCCTCCATACCAGATACCGTGCTCTGGAGGAACTTCCTCCCTGGGAACACTTTCTCCTGATTGTTGACTAACTCTTCCGAGCACTATTTCAGGAAACCTGCAGTACTTTACTTTATTCCCTTCTCACTAGTCACTTTCTACATAGCTTAATCCCCAAACTCCTTGCCAAAGTAGGTAACCCTGTCCTCCTGTTCCGATATTGAAACCATGAATCGTAATCATAACAACCTTGCTATTGTTCTTGCATGGAATGTGTCAATCCACTCTTTTTTGGACACCCTCACCATAACTGTAAATGTACCAAAGTGCTCCTACCTAGGGCTACCTCTGTGTTTTGTTTCTGCTGTTAGAATAAAACCTCTGTTAAGATGGGGGTTGTCTTTAGTATTGGATTTGTGTCCCCAGCCCTTATAGGCATAAAATACATGTCACTCATTGGCAAGCATCACTTAATTCATTGTGCCTATATTCCACTCTCTATTTAATGGGGATGACTCTATGTTTCTTACAAACATGATGTGATAAGTTGGCGAAATAACGTCAATAGTAGTTGTAGCAGTAACAGCAGCTGGCATACAGCACCTTAAGTTTGGCAAAGCTTATTTCTGCTTGGAAATGTATTTGATGTGCTCAGAAACACAGTTACCATAGATTTTTAAGTGCTAAAATTTCCATCCCTAAGTCTAGAAAAATCATATAAAACCTTCATTTAAAAAGTTGTTTTTAAGTTCTGAGCCTTTTCTTCCTGTATGTATTTCCTCTTATATTAGAATTTAGAAGACCTCATTTTGACAAGTATTAAATATTGTTTTCTTGGAGTTGTGTATTTCTGCAACTGTATAATTGAGAGAGGTTCCATTACTTTGAGGAAAAGAAGTCTAATGAATTGCAGAGCCATCTCTCTCTCTTGAGGCCACAGTGCCTGGTTCAATAAGTATATGAACCACAATATGAAATGTGTTTGAGCTATATTTCTAGGTTTCATTATGCATCTTCCATGTTTTTATTTTATTTTGATCTTTATCATGGTGGTATTTTGCTACTAATTATGAAAACTGCCATACACCTTGGGGATCCAAAGGGCAATACTGAGTATTTGGCATTGATTAGAACAGGATTGCTAATGGCATATGTTTTTGCAAATGGAAATTTTAGACTGGATAGTTGCTTTTTCATACTATTGTCATCCTCATAGTCTTATTTCTCAAGAATGATGTTTATGTCTCACTCCTGCTCATGAGGTTTTTTGGCCTTCAATCATTTCAGTCATTCTAGTGTCTGAATAGAAATTATTTGGGGAGCAAGTATGGCTGAGTCAAAGAAAAGTGACTCTAGAGTCACCTATGTTTAAATCTTACCTCTCATGCTTCAAAGAAATTTTATCAGGACTCAGTTTTTCATCTTTAAAATTGGGGAGGACAGTTGACTGGGCATGGTGGCATACTCCTAGAAGAGAGGCTTAGTTTCATAGATCTCTTGAACTCAGCATTTCTGAGCTGCATTGGGCTAAACTGATATAGGTATTTACATTAAGTTCAACATTAATATGATGGGATTATGGATGTGAGGGTCCTTCAGTTTGTCTTAAGGAGAGGTAAACTGATCCAGGTCAGAAACAAAGCAGGCTAGGACTCCTGTACTGATCAGAGTGGGACTGGTAAGCTAGGGAGACTCATTTTAGTTTTTAGAGGTTACTGGACTAGATGGTCTATGAGGTACCTTCATGATCTAGATTTATGATCCTGTCTTTCCCTCAACTTTAGATTTTCTCAATTTACCGGGTAGTGGTACTCACTGATTTACACAGAATATGAATATTCAAATTTAATTGGCTTAGTCTATTTTTGGTTGTCTTTGAGTGCACAGCGTGTTTGTGTACACTAGCTTTGGTCATTTTATGCCTCATGTCATATGTTCCTAAAGAGAAGGAACCATGAGCATTTAACTCCATTCATTTAGTCCTAAATATAGTTCAGGCTGCCTAAGAAAAATTATATAATCATCTGAAGTTCCCAAGTAAATTTTGGATAATGACTTCTTGAGAATGTTCTTTTTCAGAGGACTTATGGACATGAGAAAATATATAACAGCTCTTTTTATAGTAGCACCAAATTAGGAACTAAGGAGGTGGTCACTTATTGGGAAATAGTGTGTTTCACTAAGGCATATTAAATGTAGTATATCAATGTATTTGATTATTATTACATAATAAGAAATGATGAAATATACAGTTTCAAAGAAAAATGAGAAGATCTCTATGAACTGATGCAGTGAAGTAGGCAGAGATAGAAGATTAATTTATACAATGATAGTATCATAAGGGGGCAAAACAATTTTTGAAAGATTGTAGAACTCTGATCAATGTCATGAAAAACCTTAATTTGAGAGTACCAAAGATGAAGCACATTATTGACCTCCTTCCATATGTGTAATCATTGCTGTTTATCCTTCATTCTTCAAGAGGACCATGAAGCCAGGAAGGTGATGCCATGACTTGCATAGACTTAAAATAAAGAATGAGATATACAGTTTTGGACATGGCTAGTGTAGGAATTTGCTTTGTTTGACTGTGTACACTTGTTATGAAGGTTTCCTTTTTTCTAATTTTTCACTAGGTGAGGTGGGGGAGGGGTTAGAGGAAGAGAAAATAAATGCCTATTAACAGAAAAAGAATAATACTAAATTATAATTTAAAATAAATAAAGTATCAATTAAATAATAAAACTGAACTAAAAAAAGGAATTTTTATTCAGGCATACCACACTTGTAATTAGGAAGACTTTGGATTAAATGTCTCCTCCAACACTTGATAACTATGTGACTTTGTTAACAACCTTTGTGAACATCATGCAACAATGTGTCTCATCTACTAAATTGTAGAAATTGCAATCTGTAGTGGAAGGAATTTCCATTCCAATGAATTCATAGTTCTTTGATATAGTAATATATAGAACAGATATATAACAACTGTTTCAAAGGACATTTATTAGGTGCCTCTGATGTATCATTTCAGAAATGCACAAAGGTAACACTTATTAAATACACAACAATGTACACTTGTGCAGAGACACAAAGGTTAAATGTAAAACCACATACTGCTAGTTTCCTGGGCCCTCTCTTCCCAGGCTAAGAACATCCTCAGTTCCATCTTTCAACCCCCATATTGCTGTAACAGTAATGAAATTTGAAGATCCCTTTGTATTGGAAAGCTAAGAGGTACTTAGCACCTAATTTCAAATTAAGCCTCTGTTAAAGAAATAGAAGGTATGAACCCTGGTTAATGATGTAACAGGAAGGGGCTGAACAGGAAACCCTTGTTGCTGACATGACAGGAAGGGGCTGGACAGGGAGGAGCAATACTGTACATAAGGAAAAACCCTAGCTGGGAAAGTCAGAATTTCTTGGAGCAAGCCATGTGGAGGCTGGATAAAGTGATTTTGATTTTTTGAATGGAGCTTATGCTGCTGAAGTCTTCCAAGGGCCAGCTGGAGCTTCTGAGGAGCTGCTGAATCCAAGGGCCAGCTGTAGGTGGTGAGGATTTCCAAGGACCAGCCAGAGCTGCAGAAGACTGAGGAAGCATGACTGCAGTGTTGATATTTTGTACAAATGTTGTTGTGGCTTTGTTAATGTATATGAATGTTCTTATGGCTTTGTTAAGCCTTGATTTCCTGGGAACAGAGACTTTGAAGGATTTAAGGTGGACTGGATAACTGTGAGCTTCAGCATGGAACAGGAACTGCATGGAGAGCTAGACAAGGAACTGGGAGCTCTTTGTCTTTGAACCCAGGTGACAGTTTGGTGAATCCAGGTAGGAGCTGGGACCATGGAAGGGGATCCAGGGCATCTGAGAGCCTACCTGGAGTCACACTGAAAGAAAACTTTACTTGGATACTGTGTATGGACTGAGAAGATTGTGATTTACTTGTGACTGTGTGTTTTCTGAAGATTGAATAGTGAATGATGACTAAATAGTGACTGATTTGTAACTTAGTGTGCCCCATGAGTGGAGAACTTTGACTCTAGTATTTGGT
>CM053591.1:108063370-108109443 GCA_028646515.1 Pseudochirops corinnae | reverse complement strand
CCTGGCTCTGAGGGAACAGTAATTTGTTTTATCAAAAAGGAGGGAAACATGCTACACAGTATTGTCTATGGATGGACTGCTATCTTCCTTTTTTATTTTTATGTACTTCTATACAAAAATGAAAGTATATATACTCACAATTCCATATTTGCTTCTCTTATAAAAAATCATTCCTCTCTAAAAGAATATATATTTTTGATTCTGTGCAAAGCTGGGAAGAAGAAAATTATTTGGGGCTCTGTTATAATCAGTCTTCCCCAGAGATTCAGGTTTAGACAGCTGCCCTGGGAATAGAAATATTGAAGAGTTCAATAGATGGGGCAACTGGTATTTGTTTCAGCACTGAATGAATAAGCTGGCAGCCAATCAAAAAAGACACAGGAGGGTAAAAGTATATTGCAAGGACAAGGCTAATATAGAAATATGTTTTGCATGACTTCACATGTATAATTGATACCAAATTACTTGCCTTCTCAAGGTTTGAGTGGAATGAATGAGGGAGAGAATTTGGAACTCAACTTTTAAAAATGAATGTTAATTTTTGTGTGTAATTGGGAAATATTTAAGGAAATGAATAAAATATATTTAAAAAGAATATATTGCAATGAACATAGTTATCATCATCAAGGTCAAATGTATTGACTCTGAGTTGGATAAAATGCCCTACTTATTGCTAATCTCTATATTTTTTGTTACAAAATTCTTACATGTCCTTTACTACTAGTCATGTTTTCTAAATGTCTTATACAAACCCAAATTGAAGCTTGGAGATAGAAAAATAAAAGGCACAATATAGACATATGAAAGAAAAAAATCTAAACCTAGAAGTACACTTTCATCTCATATTTTATATGCTTCAGCAAATCCCCTATTTTTCCCTCTTGAGGAAAATCAAAGCAGTCTTCAGTTGGAATGAGTACCAAAATTCTAACATGTGACAGTTGAAATAACACCAGGTAACCCGTCATCTGGGATATTCATGTTACCATGTTGTGTGGACCAGTGGTTCTCAACCTTCCTAATGCTGCAATCATTTAATACAGTTCTTCATATTGTGGTGACCCCCAACCATAAAATTATTTCCATTGCTACTTCATAACTGTAATTTTTCTACTGTTATGAATCTATCTGATATGCAGGATGTATTTTCATTGTGACAAATTGAACATAACCCACAGGTTGAGAACCACTGGTGTAGATAGTCTAGTGTTTTTCTTTAGAATCACAGAATTTCTCAAACTTTTATATTTGGAAGGAACCTCAAATGCCATAATGCTTATTTCTTTTCTTTTTTTTACAATATGCAATTGTGACCTTGACTCTTAATCCAGCTTTTATCAACGTATAAAGTGATGTATATATTTCAACTGAAACTATCAGAGCATTGGGTCTTATTTCTTCAGCTACCACTCTGCTCTCCCAAAGTAGCAAAGAAATCTGTGATTTGATGGTGGTAAACTTGCATTTGCAAACTGTAGGGTAGATTGTCCCTCTGGACACCTGTTTAAGCTTCCCAAATGGTTCTCTGCTGCATTCGTTCCATTAAATGTTGGTACATTTCACTTGATTAATAAAATCAAAATGCTACAAAATCTCCAACATTTACATAGATTCACTAATTATGTACATGACCTCATTAACACTGCAATCAAGTGAGAATCACTTCAAAAGCGATTGAGGAACCTCAATTAGTATAGGCTATAATAGATGAAATGTTTTAAAGCATATTTGGATGATCAGCAGAAACTACCAGGTGTATAACAGAGGTGTGTGTGTGGGGGGGGGGGGGGGCGGTGTAGGTGTACGAGTGCCCCGTGATGGGAAAATGACCAGCTGTGGCCTTCGACTATAGATAACATATTAGAGTGGAGAGAGGTTTTTGCTTGTTGGTTGGTTTGTTTTTGTTTTTCCCACAGCTTTCATGTGGCTCCAGGCTTCTGCTTTTGCCAACAAAGGTTTTGCAGACTATGAGTTTTTTTTTTTCCTTCCTAAGCAGTATTATTCAAAGTTTTACTTCATTTTATCACTAGCCTGCCAGCAGGAAGAGCAGTGTTTCTTCTTCCTCTCAGAGAGTATGGGGAATAAGGAAAGAGAGGTAGATGAGAAAGTTCAATCTTCTAAAATAAAAGCTCCTTGAATTAATTTCTGTTTTTGTACCATCAATTCCAAACATGTTACTTTGCATTTCCTTGTTGTTTAATAAATGCTTATTGAATTAAATGTTGATTTCTAATGCTCTATGGATTTTTCAATTTTTTTCCACCAAAGAATTTTAATAACATACAAAAATTTGCGTTTTTGCCTCTGATACTTATTAGCTGTGTGACTCTGGCTAAATCATTTAACCTCTTCCTTGAGCCTTAGTTGCTCATTTGTAAATTGAAGATATTGGATTAGAAAACCTCTGAGTTTGCTTCTAGTTCAACATCAATTATTCTCTGTTCTAAATCTTAAACTTGTAAATAAGCTCACTGATTTAACTGGACCAATGTAACAGAGGTTTTGTCCAAACACACCATATTTAGAAGGCCCTGGCAGTAGCTGAAGTCCTTTGGAATGCAAAAGTTATCTCTTCTTCTACTCTTTATCCTTTCTCTCCACCAAGATGCTTTTTTCTTTCTTGCCTTGTGAACAGAAAACAAATACCTATATTCATGGTTCAAGCTTTGTTACTTGTTGATAGGCAGCATACTATAATAAAATTTCAGATTCATGGAATTTTATACTTAGAAGGAATCTCAGGAGCCATTTCACCCATCTAGTCAAATATAGACCCCAGAAAACATCCATACAATAACACACCTGACAAAGTGGTTACCAAGCCTTTACTTACAGACTTCCAAAAGGGGGAATGGCCTTCCTCATATGACAACTCATCCCACTTTTGGACAGCTCTAATGGTAAGGAAGCTCATCCTTGTACCAAGTGTAAATTTGTCTCTTTTAAATTTCTACCAATTTCTCCCAATTCTTCCCTCTGGGACCAAAATATCCCTAGTTCCTCCAACTAATCCTTATATTTCATGGACTTGTGACCTTTTCTCATTCCCCTAGTACTCCAAAGGATAATCTTCAGCATATTGGCATCCTTCCACTGAAGAATAGTACTAGACTTGGAAATTAATAATCATTAGCACTTATACACAATTGAGGTTTACAAAGTTTTTTTTTACAAGTATCATCTTATTTTCTCCTCACAATACCCCTTGAAATTAGGTGTTATTATTTTCTCTATTTCACAGATAAAGAAACAGAGGCATGGATCAATTAGAGAGGTTAAGGGACTTGCTCAGGATCACACAATTAGGAAATATCTATGGCCAGATTTGAACTCAAGTTTTTGAGACTCCAAGTTCACTGTTTAGCTGCCCAAGTCAGAATAAAAGCCTAACTCTTTGACTTAGCTCACAAACAAATAACTTCTCTCATTGGAGCCACAGTTTCCATAAATGTAAAATAACTATACTGAATCTTGCCTTACCTGTCTCACATATTGGTTTTGCAGGAAGAATTTTTATAGAATATAAGGTTCTGTTGGAGTGTTATCTGTTATTAGTCACAGGAGCCATAAAACTTTAGAGCTAGAAGGGACCTAAGAGGTCATCTTGGCCAGCTCATCCAAATGGTGAAGCCAACTATGCAAGTTAGCATCAAATAGAAGTACTAGTTATTCTTGAAGCAATTATTTGTGCTATCTGAGGGCAATTGGTTTGTGTTCGGGTGTGTCTAGGTACCTTTCTTTGTCATAAAGAAATCCTTATCACTCTGTGAGCCTTTGATATTTCTGTGGGAATCAATGAATTTATGAATGTATATTTTACTCTTAAAGTTCATATATATATGTATATATATATGTTATTATTTGTCATGGGGATAGGGTTATGTGGATATCAGTTTTGGAATATGTTCTTTGTTTTGTTTTGTTTTGTTTTTTTGCTTTTTGCAGGGCAAGGCAATTGGGATTAAGTGACTTGCCTAAGATCACAGGGCTAGTAAGTGTTAAGTGTCTGAGGCCAGATTTGATCTCAGGTGAAATATTTTCTAAGGAGTGAGATGTTAATATAGGCAGTATCACTAGTTCATTGGCAGCCTGAAGGTGGGACTGAAGGAAGTTCTTCCTTCCCATAAGCTATTTCCTGGCTCCCCCTTTGAAGAATTTTCCTGTCAAGGAATTTGTTTTTTCCCCTCACTTTTCACATATCACTTGTTAATGTATTATAAGGTAAGCATGGATCTGCCACAATTAGAGTACAGAGTCAGTGACTATAAGGATTTGCAGATTTAATGTACTCTGAATCATTAACTAACTTTGTTCTTTCTGGTAATCTCATCCTTTTAAAACTGTTCTTTAGAATTTTTTTCAATTAAATCAATAAGCATGTATTAAAAGCTAACTATTTGCTGGACTCTATGCTAAGTGCTGGAGATATGAAGGAAGGCACAAAAAAAATGCCATGCTCTCTAAGAGGTTACATATTAAAGGAGGAATGATACGAAAATAAATAGCAAACCAAATAAATAACTGCACGAATGAACAGATAAATAAATAAACAGTGTACAAAGTAGAAGAAAGGTGACCTTAAAGTTCTTCCCTCCCCCCAGTCCCACCACTCCCCAGGCATAGAAGATAATACTGTGTAGAAATGGCACACAGATGGCAGAGTGTTTGTATGGGAAAGAGCAAAATGTCGAATGTTGCGTGTAAAGAGAAGAAATGTATAACAATCCTGGGAAATGAAATGATGAGATTCCTAAGATTTCCAAGGTCCCTTTCAAGTCAGGGTCCATGATTCCATGAAGCAATATGTCCAGATGCAATCTACTCCATTTGTGGATCAAGGCATTTTTATCATCAAAGGTTCACATCCCTGTAACTTTTATGCATAGAACCACTTGTGTTGATAGCTATGAAAAGTTACAAAAGATATGCTCATTTTAAATGTTTACTGATTGACATTTTCTCTTGAGATGATGGAACAATGGATCAAATTCAAGATCTATTTTGTTACCCTTTAGTGACAAATAATAGCTTATATATACATATATATAAACTTTAAATATATACACATGTGCACATATACACATACGTGTATATATATATGTAGACACACATACATATATGTGCACACACATACACACTTTAAGGTTCACAAGATACATAACAAATACCTCATTTTCTCCTCACACCAGCTCTTGGATGTAGGTTCTATTATCATCCACCTTTTACCAATGAAGAAACTGAGGCAGGAAGAAATTAAGTGACTTGCCCAGGGTCTCACATATAGTAAGCATCTGAGGCCAAATTCAAACTCAGACTTTTGTGACTACATGTGTACCACTCTCTCCACCGCATCTAACTACCTCTAATATTTCAAACAGTCAAAATCAGAGGTTACTTGGTTTAGCTCTTGGATGGGCCTCTCATTATGGTGGATACACCTATCAATGAGACAGCTTGCATCTCATCAATGCTTTCTTTTTCTGTATGTCTCTTGTCCATGTCCTCCAGTAAATTCTCTAAATTAGTTGTTTCAAAATCCTATCTTGGTGTGGCTAGGTGGCTCAGTGAAGAGAGCACTGGCCCTGAAGTCAGGCGGACTTGAGTTCAAATCCGGCCTCAGACACTTAACACTTACTAGCCGTGTGACTTTGCTGAAGTCACTTAACTCCAATTGCCCTACCTTCCCCCCTCCAAAAAAGCAAAAACAAAAACAAAATTCTATCTTATTCTAGTCTCTCCAACCAATTCCCACTTCTAGTCAATACAGTAAGGAAATTTATAAGTAGCCAGCACAAAGTAGCAATAGCAAAAAGTGAGATTGAAAAGGAAAACCTAGAAGTAATATGCAAACTGTCACAAAGATCAAAGAGTATAATTTATAAGTTGTATCATATATTAACCAAAAATCACTTCTTGTCATACGTACTGAATCAGAGGAATTCATCTAGGCTTTGCTGGTGGGGTTTTTGGTCTTATGATATGTAAATCTCAGACAAATTCCAGACATCTGCTATCAGACCAGCAGAATACCAAATATTGCTGATAATTTTGAGATAATGTGAACAAGTTAACTTTTTTAAATTGACAACTTTGAGGTTATTAGAATATGTTAATGAACTAAACTCAGGGTAGCACAGATAAGAGTTAGTTCCCTCTCAAAACCCTATAAAAATGGGACTTTAAATTCCTGTCCCCTACCCTGGCCTCCGCCCCTGCACTCTTACATCTCCTAAGAGTCCATGATGCTCAAGTACTCCTAACTCTAATCCATGGTTACCTAAGTTACTCATCCTCTCCCTATCCTCTTCCTCATTGGATCTGCCTTCCTTCACGTCCCACCCCGTCTCCTCTTTGTTGTTTCTGTATCCTTCTTTTGCCATTTGTCTCTATATTTTTGGTTCCATTTGCCCTTATACTCTCTATGTCTTATGAAAGTGTGTTTGCAACCTCACTTTTGTTGCCATTGCGGTATTTCCCAATGAGTACCCAAAGAACCAAGCATTCCTGCTCTATTTCATAATTTTATAAATTAATTAGCATTTCAAGAGTTCTACCCAAAGCCTTATGGACATTTATCTATTTCTCTTCACATTGAATTGATACTAATTATATATACAGACTACCCATTGGTTATGACTTACTGTAGCTTCATAACCTACCCTTTTCCCATTAATAAATTTCTGTAATGACATTCTTTATACCTATTCTCTTCTGTAATTCTTGGTTGGTAATGCAGTATCTTAGAAATTTATCATGGGATGACCAGACAGACAAAGATGGTATAAAGATCTATGAAGTTGAAACACAGATCTGATCTCATTTGCTCAACAAATGGAATTCAGTTCATGCTATCCATATGTAGTCCATAGGTAATCGTCATGTAGACAGTGATAGCTTTACAATATGTTCATGAAAGCATTCAACTTTTTTTAAAATTTTTTCCCACATTTTATTCAATATAAAACATATCTCTACAGTTTTCATTGAGGAGGTTGACCACATCCACGACCAAATTCACCTCTAAACTGGAATTCTGTTGCTGACCCAGCCCCAACCTCAGCCTTCTTGTCAGCACCAGGAGGAGCAACACTTCATCTGTTATGTGTCTCTGTCAGCTTCACCCCGAGTAAGTAGGGCAGGTCGCTTACCCTCTAGACCTTTGGGCCTTGGCCTTCCTGTCTCTGGATGACTTCTTTGAAACGTGGCATGCACAATCTCAGGGAGAAGGTGAAGGTAATCCTGGAGGTACTGAATGCCCTCATTGGTGAGGTACCAGTAGAAATGCCTCCATGCGAACTGCTCCTTAACATAGCCACGAGACTTTAGAGACTACATGGCCTTCATGGCATGGAGATTGAGCACATTCTTGTCTGCCAGCTCAGGGTGCTTTGGCATGTGAACATCCTTCTTGGCTACCATCACTCCCTCCTTAAAAAGGAGTTCATAAATGGCAATCTGGTTCTTCTTGGGCATCAACATCTCGGCAGCGGCAGTTGCTGCTCTACAAAAGCATTCAACTTTAGAAATAGATTAGTTGATATCAATAAGTAAATAAATGTGTATTGAGTGCTTAGCCTTATTAAAAAAACCTCAGCACCTTCCAGGATGCCTAAAAGTTAACAGAATGTAAGGAGCATGAATAAACCTAAGGTGATTGCACCTAATCTTGGGTTCTAACAATAGACTATATCTGCTTGTTTAAAATCTGTGAGAACTCAACTGACAACACTGAAATACAACATTTCTTCTCTCAAAAATGTACTTTAAAGTATTGATTGCCCTGAGGAGAAAATTCTCATCTCCTGAGTGAACATGGGATATTTCAGACCCAGTTTTTCCTATTAGTTCAAACCCAGAATGATTAACACCACCTCCCATTGTTGTAGCTAGCTTTAGATCATTTATGTTTCACTTTTGTACAACTTTACATGGTCAAAGTCTCATTGGTTTTTCAGTTTTTTAGTCAAATATTGGTGTTTGCTTTCTTTTCCTTATTTCCTTCCTTCCTTCCTTCCTTCCTTCCTTCCTTCCTTCCTCCCTTCCTTCCAACATGAGAAAAACTAGTGATCCTAGGAGGAATGGTGATATTTTTATGTCTATGTTTTCAATTCCTGGTTCCAATCTTTCCTCTCCTTTTGCTAAAACTTCTAAGCTCTATCATTAATAACAACTAGTTTAATCTTTTAAAGGCAGGATATGGGACATTTAGTTCATCCTGTCTTCAGATCTAAGTGCCAAAGAACTTAAGGTTCAAAGGATAAAAGGAACAAATATGTTTCTAGGATAAAACTAAGATAAGAAGTCAGCCCTAAATCTCAGGGGGATTTATGGACCTTATTATACTCTTATCTACTTGAATCTTGCCCAACAAACATCTCTCTGTAACTGCTCTTGATCAGTCTTCAGTCATACATATTAACAGTGGGAATCTCCCAGGCTTCTCTGCTGGGCCTTCTCTTCTCCCTCTACATTATCTTTTTTTTGTTTTGGTGATCTCATATGATCCCAAGGATTAAATTATTCTCTCTTTTCAGATGATTCCCAGATGTATTTATCCAGCCCTAACATATCTCATGACCTCCAGTCTTACATCACCAACTGCATATTGGATGTTTGGACACAGAATAGAGATCTCAAAATCAGCACTTCCAGAGACCTTGTTATGTTTTCCTGAAACCCTCCATTTTGCCAGACTTCCTATTATTGTCAAGGTCACCTTTCTCTTCCCAATCATCAAGGCTCACAACCCTCATCTTATTCTCAGCTCCTCATCTGCACTTAACAAAAAACATCTCCAATTTGTTGACAAGTATTATAATTCTACCTTTACACCTTCTCTCTACTTATACAGTTGCCACCCTGATGGAGGGCCACCTCACCTCATCCTTGGACTATCATAACAACTTTTGGTTAATCTCCCTGCCTTAAATCTCTCCCTTCTCTATCTATTTTCTGTTAGGAAGATCACTGCCAAAGTGATCTTCCTAAAGTGCAGGTCAGATCATATCTTACCCCATTATTCAATAAATTCCAGTGGCTCCCTAGGACCTCTCAAATCAGATATAAGATTGTCTTTTAAAGCCCTTTACAACATTTTCAATATTCTTACACTTAACTCCCCTGTATGTACTCTATGATCCAGTGACATTGACCTTCTTGCTGTCCCATGTTCCTGACAGTCCATCTTCAGATTATGAGTTTTTTTTACTACTGGCTATTCTCATTGCCTGGAATGCTCTCTCTCCTTACCTCCACCTATTGGATTTCCTTCAAGATTCAGCTAAAATACCACCTTCTTCAAGAGGCCTTTGCTTCCCTCTTCCCCTTTGCCCAGCACCTTCCCTCTCAGATTTCTTTCACTTTACCCTGTAGATATCTTGTTATTCACATCTATTTTTGTAGTTTGCATGTTTCTCCCTCATTAAAATGGAAAGTCCTCAGGGGCAGAGATCATTTTTTTTTTTTTACCTTTCTTCAGACCCTCAGCTTAGAACAGCACCTGACAAATAGTAAGTGCTTAATAAAAGCTTATTGATTGACTAGCAGAAAGAACCCTGGGTTTGAAGTCAGAATACAATAGTTCACATCCTAGTTTAACCACTTGCTATCCATATGACCTTGGACAGCTCATTGAATATTTCTAGGCCTCAATTCTATCTATCTATAACATTCCATCTATAAAATGAGGTAGTTGGAGTAATGAGGTAGCTTCTAAGACCTCTTTTTGCTCTAAATCTATGCTAATACCATTAATCAATGGATACAATGTGTGCACTCTCCCTTGCCATTCTACTCTGCCTTCCATACCATAGAATGTGTCCATTCCACTGCACTGTAGTAGTCACATTACCAATCTGGAGGCACTCATTTGCCATGATGGGCTATTCAGCTGTGGCATATCATATTTTAATTATATTTTCTTGAACATACCAAATGAAGGTTCATTTTAACAGCAAACAAATGTATATTCAGGAGGAAAAATAGTTCTACAAACTATATCACACTTTTTAGGGGAAAGAATAAAATTCCTCCTCTAGCTAAATTGCAAAGAGCTTTGCAATAAAACACTAATGTTTATTTTCTCAAATAAAGGGAAAGGAATAAAAATCCCTCAATCATACTAATGGAAAACAATTTTATCATAAAACCTTCATATTATTTTGTTTCCTACTTTGAGTTTCACCATGTGTCAATGCAATGTTACAGTACAGTGGCAAGGTTGCTGTGGTAGAAAGGAATTAAGAACTTCTCCATTGCAGAAAATGACAAGGTACCTCAGGGCAATCTTTGATGCTTTTCTCTCTTTTGCTTCCACGTACAATAAATTGATAAGTCCAGTGTCTTTCTTTTCTATAAAAATCACTCATATCCCACTGCTTCCATTTCTGCCAAATTATTTCTTCAGGCTCTGGTAAACCTCACATAGTTGAGAATGATGTCTTTCTTGCAAATCTCCCAGACTTCAAACTCTCACTCTTAAGCATTTCATTTGCAAGATTCCATACATACTACTTATTCATTCAGTCATTAAAAAAAAAAACAACAACGCTTTAATAAGTACCCTACTATGTGGAGAGTTTAATGCTACAGGACAATGTGAGCAGACAAAAAAATTAGATGATTGGTTCCTTTCCATCATGGAGATTACAGTCTTATTAAGGGAATAAGGCACAAAGCAGATGAATCAATCAACAATTATTTATTAAGCCCCACTAAGGTGCCAGGAAATGTGCATGCTAAGCAGTTCAGATACAAAGAGAAAAGTGAAAACATTAGTTAGAGGACAAATTTTATCCTTTCCCCAAGAAGAGATTATATATGTATATTATATACTTATATAGCATGTATGCATGTATGTGCATATATATTTCCCATTAAAATGAACCTCCATTTAATATGTTCAATAAAACATAATCAAAATAATTTCTGCCCTCAAGGATCTGACATTTTAATAGGGAAGACAACATATATATACACAGACACATACACACATATATATACACACACACACACACACACACACACACATCCACACCCACAGAAGGTATACAAAATAAATACTATATAGTTGAGGTTTTTTTGATGGGTATGTTTTGGAGAGGGAAAGGCAGGGCAATTGAAGTTAAATGACTTGCCCAAGGTCACACAGCTAGTAAGTGTTAGGTATCTGAGGGCAGATTTGAACTCAGGTCCTCCTGACTTGAGGGCCAGTGCTCTATTCACTGCATCACCTAGCTGTCCCTACATAGTTTTTAAGGGACATTATTAGCAGGCATGGGAAGGGATATTAGGAACAGCCTCATTTAGAAGGTATATGCTTGAACTGAGTTCAGAAGGCAACCTCAGGGATTCTGAGGGGTACAAGTGGTGAAGGAAAGCATACTAGAAATGGGGGCAACCAGTACAAAGGCACAAGGTGGGAAGAAAAGCAGCCAAGGTGACCAGAAAATGCAGTGTTATCTAATAAGCTCATTGGAGAGGGGGTAAACAAAAGTGTCATGTGAGATGCTAAGAGGAAAGGTCATTACTAAATGTCAATGGAAAGACCAGAGAAGATTTTCTGAAGCAGATAGTATTGGGTTTTGAATGACAGGTGAAGTCAATAAGAGAAGGAAAGGCATTCTAGGAACAGGGAGTAGTGTGAGTAGAGACATGTGGACAAAGAATTGTAGAGACTGTTCATGGGTTAGAGAGTAAAAGAGTTAGGTTGAAGCACATTATGCATGGAGGGGAGCAATGTGAGATAAGGATGTATAGGCTGATGCAATGGGGTCTAGGGCCTTGGATACCAGATAAAAATATTTGAACTTGACCAGTAGAAGTGTGAGGGCAAATCTATGTATGATCATAATTACTTATAAGTGTTATTATTGATAAATTAGAAGTGAGCATAGAATGGAAGTGGAGAGACCTGAAAGGAAACTAGCGTAATAACAGGCTTGTCAATATCCTTCCTAAAACATGGTTATGTTAACAATTTTTTGACTTCTGCACCATTCTTAAAGTTCACTAACATGCTCGGGTATCTTTTGTATGAACTACTGTCTTATTATGTTGTTCCTTTTAGTATACTTGCACAGATTTCAAACCTAAGCAAAGAACTGCATTTATTCCTGTTAGATTTCATCTTGTTAACATCAGTCCATCATTCCACCCTGATAAGATATTTCCTGATTCCCAGTTCAGCCACTGAAATGAGGTATCCCTCCCAACTTCATATCAACTATAAATTTGATACAAATGTCATCTATTGTTTAAAATGTTGAACAGGGGACAGCTAGTTGGCACTTAAGTCAGGAGGACGTGAGTTCAAATATGCCCTCAGACAATTGACACTTAACTAGCTGTGTGACTTTAGGCAAGTCACTTAACTTCAGCTGCCCTGCCTCCCCCGCTCCAAAAAAAAATGTTGAATGGAGTAGGGCCAAGGACAGAACACGTGAAAGCCTGCTGTAGACCTCCTTGCAAGTCGCTGTTGATGTCAATCACAACACTTTGGTTCTGATTGTTCAACCAAATTGGAACCCATCTAAATTATACAATTATCCAAACTATATCTCTTCATCCTTCTCACAAAGATATTGTGAAATGATATAAAATTCCTTATAAACTATGCAAGTAAAGTTTGTCTATTATATTCCCAAAATCGAGCAGTCTAGTAAGCCAAACACAGAGAAAAAGTAAAGTGTTAGGCATGAATTATTATTAATACACTCAAGCTGCTTTGAGGCAATAATGTTTTCCTTTTAAATTGCCTCCAAACTATAATTCTAACGATTATATCCTAGAATTTTGCCAGGCATTAAGGTGAAGCTCACGCACATGGAATTTGAAGAACCAAGGGTGAAATTTATCTAAGACTCTTATCTAAATTATTAAACACAGCAAAGTAATCTGTTTTTTGTAAACAATAGATTTTTATTAATAACTTCTGTTTTTACACTGATGGATTTTTTCTTACCCCTTCTTCTCTATGAGGGAGTCATCTCTTATGACAAAGAATTTTCTTAAAAGCAGGAAAACCAGCAAAATGTATCAATACAATGAAAAGATCAAGGATTACTGCCCTACCCCTACCCCTTCCAATCTGTAGGTCTAGTGGGAAGTGTTATGTCTTATCTAATTGGAACCAAACTTCTTTGTACTTAAACAACTTTGAGTTTTTCTTGTTTTGTTTTGGGTTTTTTTGGTTGTTAAGGTCTTGTATATCTTTCCCTAGCTGTGCTTATCTTGCTTTACATCATTTAAATGCTTTTTTACTGTCTCCTTACTTTTTTTTTTTTTCGTTTTTCTGGTTTCTATTTTTTGTTCTGTCTTTGCCCAGTTGAAATCAGATAATTCTGAATATTCTTTGTGGTTTATTGTTATCCTCTTCCTCTTCCCATCAAAAGTAGCAGTTTTATTTGGTCTTTGAACTTTCAATCTAGATTTGGAGTCAGGAGGACCAAAGGTCAAACCCCATCTCAGATGCATACTAGCTGTGCAACCACGGGCAAATCATCTGATATCTTTTAGTTTTGGTTTCCTCATCTGTAAAATGAAGATAAAAAATAATAATAATAAAATGAAGAAAATAATAATAAAATAACATCTAACTGGGTTGTTGTGAAGCTCAGATGAATAAGATTATAGATGTTTAGATCTTAAAGGAACAGAAAGCCCATCTAACCTATCTCTTGTTTGTTTGGATAGTCTGGTAAAGTCATTCAGGTGTTTAAATGAATTGTCCATCAGTTAATAAACATTTATTAAGTACCTGTGTATAAGAATTTTAGCTAGGGCTTGGAGAAAACCAGGAATCAGCAATTTTTCGAAAAGAGATAGAATTCCAGGTGTAGGAGACATCCAGTGAAAATTCAGAAGATAGATTGTCTTGTTGGAAGCCAGTGTCAAGGGAAAGAGTAAGCAGAGGTAGTGGATCTGATTGTAAGATATAAGAATACAAGAAAGATGGGAGAGCAAGTATAAAAGATTTTGAATGCCAAACAGATGATTTTACATCTAATTTTAACGATGATAGGGAGCTACTGGAGTTTATTGAATGGGAGAGGGTGTGACATGGTTAGATCTTTGCTTTCAGAAAAATCAGTTTGATAGCTTAGTGGGGGATGAACTGGAAGGGAGAGACTTGTAGCAAGTAGATCAATCCACAAGCTATCGCAATCATCTAGGTGAGAGATGATGAAGATCTGTCTGCACCAGGGTAGTGGCAGTGTCAGAGGAAAGAGAGAGATATAGAAGAAATGTTACAAAGAAATGTTAGATCAACAGGCATTAACGACAGTTTGGATATGGGGGGGGCAAGAGAAGGTGAAGAGTTGAGGATGACTCCTAGGTTGCAAGCTAGGGCAATTGAAAGTGTGTTGGTACCCTTGACAGTAAGAGAGAAATTTGGAAGTGGAGAGAATTTAGTGGAAAGATAATGAGTTCTGGGCTCTGAGGTTCAGCAGCAGCGGCGGTGGCAGCGCCAGCGCTTCCTCCAGATGAGCAGCCCTAACATGGCTCTGCTGCCGTCGTTTCCAGGGTCGCGGGCACAGGACCAGCCCGTTGTAGAGGCCTGGCCAGAGGTCTACACAGCAGTCCCTCCTTCACCTCCTCCTACAAGTATGTGAACGTGAAGGAGGCCACCATGGATGTGAAGTTTGTGACGGAGGGAGCCCAGACCCTCCTGTGGACAGAACTCATTCGAGGCTTGGGGATGACCCTGAATTACCTGTTACGGGAACCTGCCACCATCAACTATCCCTTTGAGAAGGGCCCGCTGAGCCCGCACGCCTTGAGGCGCTACCCCCCCCCCCACCCCCCCGCCCTGGGAGGAGAGGTGTATCGCCTGCAAGTTCTGTGAGGCGGTGAGCCCGGCCCAGGCCATCACCATCGAGGCCGAGCCCAGGGCGGATGGCAGCCGCAGGACAACCCGCTATGACATCGACATGACCAAGTGCATCTACTGTGGCTTCTGCCAGGAAGTCTGCCCCATGAATGTCATTGTGTAGGGCCCCAACTTTGAATTCTCCACGGAAACCCACAAGGAGCTGCTTTACAACAAGGAGAAGCTTCTTAATAATGGAGACAAGTGGGAGGCCGAGATCACTGCCAACATTCAGACCGACTTCCTGCATGGGCGAAGCCTGAGCTCCCGGCCACTCCCTTCCCACCCAGTCTGGGCAAAGGGCAGCAGCCGCCCTCCAGTCTGGACCCCCGGAATAAAACCTACAAATGTGAAAAAAAAAAAAAAGAAAAGAAAAGAAAGGTAATGAGTTCCATTTTGAATATGTTGATGTATGTGATGTCTTCAGGACATCCAATTCAAATGTCTATTTGGCAGTAGGAGATGTGAAACTGGAGACCAACCAAGATATTAGGACTGAATAAATAAATTTCAGAATTCTCAACATAGAGTTGATAAATGAATTCTGGGGACTGATGAGATCAAGTGAAGTAGTGTAGTGAAAGAAGAGAAGAGGACTCAAGGCAGAGCCATGTGGGACATCCATGGTTAGTGAGTCAGACATGGGTGAAGATCTGGCAAAGAACATGTCGTATAGGTAAGAGGAGAACCAAGTGAGGACAGTGTCACAAAAATAGAGAAAAGATTATCAAGGAGAAGAGGACTATCAACAGTATGAATGGTTGCAGATAGGTCAAGAAAGACAAGGATTGAGAAAAGTCCTTTAGATTTAGTGATTGAGAAATGGTTAGTAACTTTGGAGACAACAGATTTTGAGGGGATAGACAACAGGGACTCAGAGATGAGACTGAATAATCAGGGCTAACATTTACACAGTTCCCTAATGTTTGCAAAAGCACTTCACATACATAAGCTCACTTGAGCTTCACAACAATCGTGTGAGGCAGGTGCTATTACTTTACTTATTTTATAGATAAGATAATTTTAGACTCAGATTAAGTGTTTTACACAAGGTCACACAGCTAATTATTATCTTAATTCCAGCTTTATGACACTTAACACTCCAGGTTACTGTCTCAAAGGAAAAAAAAACTTTTTTTTTTTAATTTAAATTCCTTCTGATCAAATCAACTGTTCTCTAGGCAAATTACATTCTTCCACATCTTTATTAGATAGACCTATTTATGGCAGAGAGCCCATCATTCCTGTGTTAAGATATAGGAAATTAGCTACAGTTCAGAAAGCCAAATCTTTTTCTCTGAAATCATCTTCTTAGCCAGCTGTTCACATCCTACATACTCCTTTATCTTCATAAGCCCCAACTTTCATTCAGCAGCAATGATGAAAACATCATCTGTGTCCCTTGGTCTTTAAGAACACTGCCAAGATCTACATCATTTCCCTATCAAGACTGTTTCTTGCTAAGGTTCTTGAAAAGTCCTTTCTGGAAGTATCATTCATACTTGCGTTTGTTACCAGAAATGGTCATCAGTTAGGTTTTCATGTGTTAGAAAGTATTATATTATATAGAATCTGAAGATCATGGATTTTGACCTGGAAAGGATCTTAGAAACCATCTAGTCCAACCCCCTCACTTTACAGATAAGGAAACTAAGATCTAGAGAAACGTAATGATTTGTATAAAGGTCACACAGCAAATATCAGAGATGGAATTCAAATCCAGGTTCACAGGCTCCAAAGCCAGGGTTATTTCCATGTCTAAGACTGATGACTCAGGAAGAAGTCCCTGAATCACTCACTTCAGGTCACTCCATGATGACGTTTGTACCCTTCACCAGATTGCCACATGATTCTAATTACTGTGACTAGTAACACAACTATCTTCATACATCTTGGAAGGGAACTAATGACTTTCATAATATATTTCTTCTTCCTGTGGCTAGTAAAGAGTATCTGTTCTTATTCCAGAAGCTGGGGTCTTTGGGTTTATCAAACAGTAGATTATTATGGTCATTGACTGCTATGTCTCATGTACTTAATCTATTCCACTGATCTACTACTCTATTCCTCAGCCAGTACCAAGTAGTTTTGATGACTGCTGCTTTATAACACAGATTGAAATCTGGTATGGCTAGGCTTCCTTCCCTAGCATTTCTTTTCATTAATTCCCTTGATATTCTGGACATTTTGTTCTTCCAGATGAATTGTGTTACTATTTTTTCTAGCTCTAGAAGAGAATTTTTTGATAGATTTGTATGGTACTGTATATGTAATTTAATTTAGGTAAAATTGTCATTTTTTATTATATTAGCTCAACCTAGCCACAAGCAACTGATATTTTTCCAGTTAGTTAGATCTAACTTTATTCGTGTGAAAAGCATTTGGTAATTGTGTTCACATAGGTCCTGGGTTTGTTTTGGCAGGTAGATTCCCAAATATTTTATAATGTCCACAGTAACTTTAAATGGAATTTCTCTTTCTACTTCTTGTTGTGGACAAAAAATGCTGGGAAAACTGAAAAATAGTTTGGAAGAAACTAGGTATAGATCAGTATCTTACACCATATACCAAAATCAAGTCTAAATGGGTGCATGATCTAGGTATAAATGCTGATACTGTAAGCAATCTGGGAGAGCAAGGAATAGTTTACCTGTCTGATTTATGGAGAAGAGAAGATTTTATGACCAAACAAGAATTAGAGAGCATTATTAAATGCAAAATTGATTTTGATTACATTAAATTGAAAAGTTTTTGTACAAAAAAAGTTAATGTAACCAAGATTAGCAGAGAAGTGGGAAATTGGAAAAGAATTTTTACAACCAGTGTTTCTGATATAAAGGCCTCATTTCTAAAATATACAGAGAATTGAGTTAAATCTATAAGAATACAAATCATTCCCCACTTGATAAATGGTCAGGGATAAGGACAGACAGTTTTCAGAGGAAGAAATTAAAGACATTTGTAAGTATATAAAACAATGCTCTAAATCACTATTGATTAGAGAAATACAAATCAAAACAACTCTGAGGTACCATATCTCACCAGTCAGATTGGCTAAGATGACAAAACAGGAAAATGATAAATGCTGGAGAGTATGTGGAAAAATTGGAACACTCATGCATTGTTGGTGGAGTTGTGAATGAATCCAACCATTCTGGAGAGCAATTTGGATCTATGCCCAAAGAGCTTTAAATAAGGACATACCCTTTGACCAAGCAATATCACTTCTGGGGCTGTATTCCAAAGAAATCACAGAAGTAGGAAAAAGACCCACATGTACAAAAATATTTATAGCAGCTCTTTTTGTGGTGGCAAAGAATTGGAAGTCAAGGGGATGCCCATCAATTGGGGAATGGCCGAACAAGTTGTGGTATATGAATGTAATGGAATACTACTGTGCCATAAGAAATGAGGAGCAGATGGACTTCATAATAACTTTGGAGAAACTTATATAAACTGATGCTGAGTGAGGAGAGCAGAACCAGGGGAATTTTGTACACAACTACAGACACTTCGTATGTTTGAAGACTAACTTTGATAGGCTGGACTCCTCTCAGCAATACAACATGACTAACATTAGATGTGAAGGTATTTGTAGAACCTATATTTGATTACATGCTACTATGGGGAGAGGTGGAGGAGAGAGAGGAGGAGAAAATTTGAGACTTAAGAGACTGTGGAACTGAATGTTGTGAACTACAAGTAAATAAAATGACATCAATTATTTAAGAAAAATTCTAGGAAAAAAAAAAAGAGTATAAGATTTATAGAGCTGTGTGCCTCACCCTTTCCTGATGATAGAGCATTGCTTACTCTTTAAGATGGGGAAAAACCTCAACTCTCATTGAAATCATCTTTCAGTAGGATGATGAGCTATAGACTAAGCATGTAGTAGAGGTTTACTTTTTTTTTTTTAAAGATTTAATGGGTTTTATTAATTTCCAGACTTGTGATTTCATTGGCATGGTGAAGTCCGGATGTGAAAGCTTTAAAGTCACAAATGAAAGTCATGATTGGGACTCAGATTTCTTACTCAAATAATACCAAATTCTCCCACATTGTACAATAGATGTGCAAAGGGCACAAAATAATTGCAGGCCAGAGGAGGATAGGGCCTGGGGGGAGGTGGGAGATTAGTGCAAGGTTTGCTGGTGTGTACAAGGAAGACTAGTACCTCTGGTGTGAGGATTTGCAACATCCTTTTCAGGGCTTCTCATTCACCTTTGGTGTCCACTTTCCCTGTACTTACAGATAGCTCAATTTCTCATTCTGAAGCTGGATTATTTAAGTGTTTTGGCATTCTATTAATTTTAGTGGTTTGTATTTTCTAGATAATCTTATATTTCTTTTCAATGATTAGTTTTGTTTACCTTTAGTTATGTATAAGAGGTTCTGAAATTTTTGTTTATTTCTTCACTGTTGTGGTTTTACCTTGTTCATTTAATTTTTAAATTTGATTTTCCTTCCTCTTTTTAAACAGTTTGTTTAAAGTTTTATTAATGTTGGTATTTTCAAAGAAACAGTTTTTACTTTTGCTCATCAATTCTACCATTCCTAGTTCTGAATTTTTCTATTTCTCTTCTAATTTCAAAAAAATTTCTCTTTTCATGATAATTTTTGCTTATTTGTCACTTTTATTTTCCTATGTTATTATTCAATATTGCTAGGGCTATAATTATTACTCTGAAGACAGCATTAGTTGCATACTAGAAACTCGTTTCTATTTTCTTGTTTGATCCACTCCTTTTCTCAGGACGATGTTATTGTGTCTATATTTTGGTCTTTATTTGTTGACTGAGCTCTCTTGTATGTATAATGTCAGTATTAGTTCATAGGATAGAATTTAGAGCTTTGTAGATCAATAAATTAATTAATTAAACCAGATTGGAGTCCATTTGTTCTGGACAGCTTGGATTTCAGCATTTAGTATTACAATGGATTGCTGAGAGCCCTTTGATATAAAAGATATTAATATGCCCCTACGTAAAAGTAGCTCCCAAGTTTGTTAAAAAGTAGTTTCTTGAGATGTCAGGAGCTCACAACAAGAGTCATAAAAACAAAGAAGCAAAAACCTAAATCTATTCTTCCCCCCTGAGGGCCAACAGCTAGGTCCAGATCATCCCATTTGAGGGCAAAGTAATCCCAAATTGCCCCAGGTCCTCCTCGTAGTTTCCTTGCTCACAATAATCCTGGTTGGGATTGTGAGGAGTCGACTCTTATTTTCCAAGTTCTACTAGTAGTCTGGCCCATGTCATATTCTAACCCTCTCACTTTCCACATGAGGAAATAAGTTCAGATGAATGATTTTGCCAGTTTTCGTAGATGAAAGGATAATAAAGCCACTATTCAAACCCAGGTTCTATGGTACCACACATAGCACATAACCTTTCCACCTCCTGAGACATTCTGGTTTAGTTACAGTACAAGGAAGAATGTGAAATGTACAAAGGACATTTAATAGGAAAATTAATAGGAAAAATTTTAGGAACAAGATACCACTCTCACCTAATGGGGAGCAAAGAAGGGTTCACAGAGAAGATGGCATCTGAATTGAAACTTTCCGGAAGGGAAAGTCTTCCACAGACGGAGATGGGAGTTGGGAAGAGTCCTAAGCATGACTACTTGGAAAAACAAATGGCATGGCAGAACTCAAAAAGAAGTTGGAGAGGAGTCTCTAGTTCAATTTGTCTAGAACATACAGAAGGTGATTAGAAGAAAACATTGCTTAAGATGAAGAATTTCCCCATCACTTATTACATGAGACAAGGATCTGGATTTGAAGGGTATTTTCAAAGTCTTCCTTCACTAGATTATATCCTAGGATGACTCTTCTTTGTGTCCTGCTGACCTGCTTGGTCCTTATAATTATATGTAAGCTTCTCAAAAACAAGTTTCCAAAATGAAACTCCATGCTCCATAATCACAGTCAGCAGGAGAACAAGAATCAAATCTTAGTCCAAAAAAACCTTTGCTGCTTGTTTGCTTCTATGATCCTCTGTGCACCAGCAGTGACCAAATGTTTTACCCCGTCTCAGGTGCTGCTCAGGTTTCAATCACAGTATTTTATAACTGTTGTAGATTGAAAGAGTAACTGATATGTTTTAAAAATTTGCTTTATGTTCTAAATAAAATTAGTAAAATTAATATTTCAACCACATATACTATTTAAATGACATCTAGAATTAGTGGGGTTTTTTTTTGCTTTTTCTTTTTTGCAGGGGGGAGGATAGAGCAATTGGGTGAAGTGACTTGCCCAAGGAAGGTCACACGGCTAGTTTTTGTGTTAAGTGTCTGAGGTCAAATTTGAACTGAGGTCCTCCTGACTCCATGGCCAGTGCTCTATTCACTTTGCCATCTAGTCTCCCTGCCCCCAGTTTTTTTTTTTTAATGAAATTATTCTAAGCCTTTAACCCTGAAATAATAGAAGTAGAAAAGCAAAATGGAAAGTGCTGTACTTGGGAATAGGAGAGGCAGGTTTGAAAGCAACTCTGTCATTTACAAAGTATATAACTATGGTCAAAGTTATTCTATTCTTCAGTTTCTTCATCTATAAAATGGGAATGATAGTATTTGAATTGCTAATTTCTCAGGATTGTTGTGAGAGAAACTCTTTGCAAATCATATAGCTCTATGAAAGTGTAAACTAGTATAACCTGGGGTTCAAGACTGATTCATTTGCAGAAGACTCTCCTCATTGGTAGAGAGAATTGTCACTCCATGAGTGAGGGGCAGACTTAATATAAAAACTTAGGAAAGGTGAGATCTTCTACTTATTGCTTCTGGCTTGCAGAGAGGAATCTAAGCAAAGAGTCTTTTGGAAATATACGACACTTGAATCCTAAGTTAGATTAGTATTATCTAATTGTAACTAGATATGATTATCTGGATTTGATATTTCTGCTTGCAGAAATCTGAATATAAGAAGAAAAAAAATTTACTAGGCAGCTAAGTGGCTCAGTGGACAGAGTGTTAGACCAGGAATCGGGAAGACTTGAGTTCAAATATGACCTCAGACTTTTAATACCTGTGTGATCCTGGGCAAATCACTTAACCTCTGTTTCCCCTAATACTCTGGAGAAGAAAATGGCAAAGCATTCTTGCAAGAAAACTTCAAGGACAGTATGGTTTATGAGGCCACAGAGTTGGATATGACTGAACAACAATAATGACAAACACTTACAGTGGAAACATTTTCAAAATCATAAAAAGATTCCCTTCTCTAGATAGATTTTCTTTCCTTCTTGTGAACAGATTAGAAACTCAAGGGAGTACCTTTGGAGATATATATATTTTATAAACTATCATCTGGAAAAATAATCTGACTGCTTAGAATTGTGGTGTAAAGGTTCTAAAACTCTTAACAGATATTATTATCATATTAATAGTATCAATTAGGGAAGCTAACATTATTCCATTTCTCTAACCAAAACATAAAACAGATCCTCAAAAGCACCAAGTTAAGTAGAAGTGTTTCCTTTTTGAATGTTAATAGCAATTCCAACCAGCCTTAGCATATGATATATTATTTATACAACTTACAAATACAAGCAAAAATGTTGCAAGATAAGATGAGGGTCAGATGACAAGGAGCTACCCTTCAAAGAAAAAACTCAACAGGAAGAAGCTAAGTAGAATTATACCAAGAAAGTATTATCAAAATCAAACAAAAAAAGAACTAGCTATTTAAAGATTTTCCTAGTACATTATTTGCAATTGGAAAAAGAAATAAAAAGGAAGCCATTTAAACATTCAATGATAAGGGAATTGGTTAAATAAATTGTGACACTGCTTTCATTGAGACTGACAAGTATGAAGAATGCAAAGAAATCTTGAAAGACTTTTTTTATGAAATAATGAAAATTTAAACAATTTAAACTAGAAGAATGGAGCATATACTGATTATGACTGTATAAGCTAAAAAGTGAATGAGAATGAATGGGCAAAGAATCCTGATGAAGACTTGAAAAGGAGTGATTGAAAAAATTCTGTTGTGATATTTTATGCATTGAAATGCATAATTCATTTTCAGGCAAGTTTAATTAATTGTATTGATGGGCAATATTGAGTTTTTCATAGGGGGTAGACCTATAATCCATTTTTATAGGGCACTATGGGGTGAAGAAACTCCCTCTATCAATCTAGGTTGGCACATTTTCTGCAACTTACAGTCTTCAAGAGTTTCCTAGAAGGCTGAAAGATCGTGACTTGCCAATAATCATACAGCTAGTCTGTATCAGAAATACATTTTGAATGTAGGTCTTTGTGGTTTTGAGGCCAACTCTCTAACCATTATGCAATATTGCTCAACAAGCTTTTAATAAGGGAGAAGAGGGAAGAAAGAAGGAGAGAAAGGGGAGAGGGAAAGGGGGAAATGGAGGGAGAAAGAGGGGAAGGAGAAGAAGGGGAACTGAGAGGCAGAAGGGGGAGGGGAAAAGAAGAGAGAAGTGGAGAAAGGGGAGAATAGGGAAAAAAGAGACAGAAAAGGAAAGAGAGAGAATCTCTGCAATGTCAGTGCATCTGAAGACCCAGAGTTGAGATAAAGAATAGTCTTTGAAAGAAGTATATGAAAGCTGAAGTCTGAATTTTTAGGCTAGATAGGAAATTTGATAATGCTTTAATTCAATTCTGCTTCATAGAGGAAGAAGTACAAAACCAAACAACTAGAGAACCAATGGTAGAGGGAGAATGGGGTGGCTTATCCTCCTGAGTAATCTGTGTTCTAGTAAATTGGGAGAAAATCAATCCTTAAGATCTATGATCATTTTCTTACCTTAATTTCATCTACTTCAAAAATTCTCATAAACTTATGTATCTCTTGACTAGCAACAAACTTTCGTATAGGCACCACACACACGCACACACACACGCGCGTGCGCGCACACACACACACACACACACACACACACACACACATATCCCACACTTCTTGACTGGTATCACAGACATACTCCTTCACCAAGAATCCTATATCTTGGTTCTGCAAAATAGCTCTCGATTGCCTCACTAATTCATCATTTATTTATATGACTTATCTCAAACCTTGTGGTGGGTGTATTGACAGATACACTTGGCTGCTAACACTAAGCAGCACTTTCAAAGCTTAAACTAAGCATGAGTTTAAAACCAGGGATCACTTGGTGTTGTTTTTGTTGTTGTTGCTGCTGCTGCTGTGGCTTTTGTTATGAAAAAACATGTAGCAGGAGAGTACTAATATCTCTCCAACCCTCCAACCTATCTCTGGTTTCAAGAGTTAGAATTTGGGTTGATGCCAATTATCAGCTTTTTATCCTGAATGCAGGAGCCCTGAAAATCAGCAGTGTGTCAGTATAATCTAACGTGTCATACTAGTATACAAATCATGTTCACCATGTAGGTTTCTCACTAAATTTGCTCCAGCAGAGTTTGCGTGGGAGAAGATTTATCCCATGTATTCTGTCCCTGTCGGGTGCATATTTCCAGCAGCCTCAGATGGAATGGCATGCTGTAGATTCAATAACAAAAGCATTACATATAAAATTTGATCCCCTAACATAGAATCATAGAGTAGGAAGGGACCCTATAAAGAACCTGATCCAAAACCTACCTGAAGAATGATTCTACAAATGCCTTATTTATTTTGGAATATGGATTTAGACATTTTTCATTAATTTTATTTAATCCCATCTTGCTTTATACTAAATAAAGCTATATAAGTAGCATACAGCTAGAAAGTCTTAAGGTCTAGTTATTTAATCTCCTTTTCGTCAGCAACAGAAGAGCTATTGCCTCAGTCATGAGGACTGGAGGGAGAGGAAATTGATGGAATGGACATGCATGCCATCTGGCATGCCATGCAAGTTACCAAGCCTAGCATTCCCTTCCTAGACACTGATACAACTGAAGGATGTAATTGCTGAATAACAAGAATGAGGAAGTTGCTGCAGGACTGAAAAGGGGCAGAGATCTTTGTGACATAGGAATGTCACCTATCATTTACATAGATCAGAGGTGATGTTTACCCATTCACTTGTGAGTAAATTTACCCATTTACTTGTCAGTAAACCCTTATAATCTTGTGGCTAATGACTACAAAAGTCCCATAATCTCAGCAAGCATTTCCCAGAGATGTTTACAATATAGAAGAAAAACAAAAATAAAAATCTTGATAGACACATAGGGAAATCTACCCAGGATTTCCATATGGAATCATTTCTATGCCCCAATAAAGGCTTGTCTGGCTAGTTTACTTTCCCGCCTAGTAAAATATTCAGCTCTATATCCAGAGTATAAGGGGCCTCCTACTTAGAGATCTATTTTAAAATGTTGGCTATAGGCAACTTCAGAGTGGGAGGTATCCCCTTGGTGGTGGCATCAGCCACCTGCCCATTTCTGCAGCCCATTTGGACTGCCTCAGTGATTTTTATCATGTAAAATACAATAAGAAATGATGGAAAGATTGTCATCCTAAAGAATAGTTATTGTAACAATAACATGTAGCCTTGTTTGCTTGTTTTAACCTAGTAGCAGAGTGGTTTTTATACATGTAACAGTAATGAGAACTTGAAGATCTTCCCTGCCCCTTAACAGGTTGAATGTAATCATACAGAGCCTGTGGTGGGAGGAGTTTTCTGAACAGGTGGAACAGGAAGGGGTAGAGCAGGAAATGAGTCAGAGCAGTTAGAGGAAGAGGTAGGATGCAAGCAATGAGACACCTAGATTTGTCAGTGTTTGTTTGTGGGAAGGCCTGAGCAGGGGGAAGGCTTTGGGATGGTGTTGCTTCCTGCAATGATAATGTGTGTTAACTTTTTTATTGCTATGATGGCTTTGGTTCTCTGATATCTGAATAAATGTTTTGCTTCCTTCTTCTATATGGAGAGCCTGTTATTTTTGTATTTCAGAACTATATCAGCAAATTCATAGTCATGGTCAGTGCTGTGAATATTGCCTTGGTGATACAGTGCAAGATTTTTAGGATTATAGAATTGAGAGCAGAAAGGAACCTTTGATACCATTTAGTCACCCTCGTCCATTTTAGAGATGAACAAGCGGAAATGAAGAAAAGATATATAATTTATTAAAGGTCACACAGGTTATGAATAGAGCCAAAATTTGAACCCACTTCTTATTTGGGCAGCTAGATAATATAGTGGATAAGAATGCTTGGCCTGAAGCCATAACGACCTGAGTTTGAAACCCATCTCAAGGACTTACTAGCTGTGTGACCCTGGTTGCCACAGTTTCTTTATTTGTAAGATGGGAATAATAATACCATCTACCTGCTAGGGTTGCTGTGAGGATCAAATGAGATAACATTTGTAAAGAGCTTTGCACCACGTCAGTGCTAGCTATTCCTCTGTCTTCTCCTCCTTCTTCTTTTTTCCCTCCTCCAAATTCAGTCTTCTGTCCACTATATTGTGTGTTTCTGTGAGTTGTATCTGTTTTGGGTGTCACCGTGCTGGTGAATTAATGTGCCCATTCCAGGTCTGGAGCCATAGTTAACCAAGTCTAAGTTTGGGCCAGCTGTATCTCCAATGAAATTGTGAAATATTACTTTTCAATCTGTACTGTTAAGAGTGGGAAATTAGCCCATTACATTAACTCATTTGTGAGGTGAACTAGCACAGGAAGGTGGCATGTGGTGATTAGTTTGCAGGTAGGTACTTGATATGGAATTAGTTTCAGGCCTTATGTTACTAAGAAACAAAGCTAGGGAAGCTTGGGAGTGGGGAGAGCTTCCCTGTACCCTCTTTTGGGTTTCACATGTTATATCTTTTTAATGGGTTATTCTCTACGATTATTGTTTAACTTTTGTTACTTAACGTCTATTTAGGGACAATACTGGGCACCCTACCTAATATCAAAATTGGTCCCTATTGTATCATCTTTAAGTTTTAAACTGCTTAAAATGAACATTCCAATTTCCCTTTAGGTAGGTCTCTAGGCAATTGTAGCAAATTCTCTGTCTTAGATTCAGGGCTTTTACATCTGCCCATCAGAATCAGGGGGTACCCCTAGGGGTTAATACAGGGGTGGGAAAACTGTACCCTCAAGGGTACATGTGGCCCTGTAGGTCCTCAGGTGTGGCCCTTCGAATCAAAACTTCACAGAATAAGACAAGGATTTGTTCTGCAAAAGTTTGGATTCAGAGGACCGCACGCAAGGGCCTAGAGGGTCACATGTATCCTGGAGGCTTCGTATTCCCCACCCCTGAGTTAGTAGTACTCCTTTCCTGCAATCAACCTACACTAGCTGTGGTTCTTTCATTGTTAGGGGGCTACTGACTAGGTCTGCATTCCCTTTAACAACTTAACATTGACTTTTACAAAAGGATATTTATTTCAAAGACACAATAAGAACAAGCATACAACTATTTCCCTCCCTCCTTCCACAATATCTTGGGGAGGAACAACTCTTCCTTATGCCCATAGATCTCTATGGGAGTAGGCTCAAAGCTTAGCTCACTTCCTACTTAGCATTAGTCCCACTTAATGTCCATTCCAAAGGTGCCTTTTCTGTCCAATGAATCCTTATCTGCTATCTAGTACTGGAGTCCTGGAGGTTCCTACCAAAGTTTGCTCCTTGATCCTTGGGGCATTGATGCTGTATTGGCTACAAAATACCTAGGCTGGTCTATGATTATGAGATTTTTGTAGTTTGCTCTTTTGAATTTTCAAAATTCTCAATGTCAAAGATCCTACTCTCTTTACCTAGAAAAGAAAACAAAAAGACTGGGGACTGAGGATGATTTTTCTTTTTTTGGGGGGGTGGGGTGGGGAGGGCAACGTGACCTTGAATGGGAGAAGACCTCAAGATATATGGGATCTCTCACTAGTTACTCTTAGTAGAAGAGTCACCAAGATCCCCTAAGAGTGAATGAGGCAGAAGTAGCTGGTGCTGACAGACTTTTTGGATTCTCCTGAATTCAAAGATCTCTGCTTTCCTACCTTTCTAGCTGACTAGAATCAGTTACAGAATGTCTACCCTTAACCATTATGATTCTCACAGAAGCAGGCTCCCTAACGTCAGTCATGAGGACAATTGCATCAGTCATTGAAACTTATGGAGTCTGAACATGTGTCAGACCCTCACTGTTCAATATTTAAGTTTCTCCTTTTTTGTTTCTCCCTCATTTAGTCCTCCCTCTATCTAATCTTTCTTCTTTTTCACTCTCTCCCTTATACTTTCTCACTTCCTATATCACATTTTTAAAATGTTCTACATTTTTCTACTCTCCTTTCCCTAGTTCCTTAAAAATAATTTTTATTTAGGATAAAAACAGACAAATATTTTAGGGAATAAAAGCATTCATTATATACATATATATGTATGTGTATGTGTATATATATATATATATATATATATATATATATATCTTACTATCTCTACCTTGGGAATCAAACTTAAACCAATTCAATTTATAAAAATTTATTTAAGCACTGATAGCTGAATTGAGTTACTTGATAGTTAAGGAGAAGAAACCTGAGCAAAGTCTAAAATGTACTCTAGATTTAGTGAAGTGATTTTAACAGAGTTCAGAGAAATGGTCAGATGTGAATTGGATCAAAAGAGATAAGGAACTCTCAAGAATTCTAATGACACAACCATACATAATTCTGATGGGGGAAGACAAAGGGGAGTAGTTATCTGAAGACACCAGTGTGGATACACTGAGAATTCATCAAAGAAGCTTAGATTTATTTTTAAGGCATTTATAGACAACAGAAGCAAGGACAGGGAACTGAGTAGCAAAACAAAAGTATGATGTGGTCCTATAAGAACAATGTCAAGAATGCTAAACCCCCCAAAGAAGAGAAGAGTGTTAGGAACACTTAGGACTGACTGCAAAATGGCTTTTGAAGCTATGTTGGGATAAAGAGAAGAACTGAATAAGGAATAATTCCCTTGTTGTCTTGTGGTGTACGGGACAATGATAATGCTCTCTGACTCAGCCGTACCTTTCTAGATGGTAAATCAGACAATGTTCATACAGTGAAGTCTCTCTTCAAGACTGAGGACCTTAATGTCAGCATGATCTTCAATACGACAGCAGCCTGATGTGGCTCTCATAGCAGTCACACTGAACCTGAGGTGGAAATGGAAGATGAGCAAACAGAGTCCCTACTTTTCCAAGCTTATTAATAAATGCACTTTGCCCCACACATTCTGCCAGCCAAACTATACTGCTCTCTGTCTCTGAACATGCCTATTGAATTAATATTTAAATCAAACTCAAATGATGTCTCCTCCACTAAGCCCTTGATTCAACTTGTCAATGATAACCTTCTATATTATATAATACTTTGTTTTGTACCTCTCTCATGCATGTCACATAATATTACTTATTGCAGATACATGTTTTTGTGCCTAATATTCTGCCAGTAAACATGCAAGTTCCATAACGGAAGGGGCCATGAGGTACCCATTTCTTATATATATTTTGTATCATCATCACATAGCACAGTGCTCTATAATACTAACTAGATACCTAACTGATCCATTCATGTATCCAACAAGTATTTGTTGGATGAATAAATTGTAGTTATTTCTTTTGGAGAGCTGAAATTTTATCCCATGGTAAAATTTAGAAAATATATTTTTGCCTTTTTTCCCTTTCACTTATGTGTACATGTGTGTAATGGGTTCTTTTTCCACTTATTTTTCCCCTATCACCCAAAACACTGTTCTGTGCCAAAGACCAATTGCTTGAATCCAGGATTCCCCTTTGCATTTTTTTTTCCCATTTAAGACTATTCTTCCTTATCTTGCCCAGGTTGGAAATGCAGCAACCATGCATGGACCCAGTCTGAAGACAGATCACCATGAAAGCTTTAACTTGCTCCATATTTCCAGCATGGACCAGTTCACCCCCTTCTTAGGCAGCCTAGTGGGCCTTCCCTCTTGGGGACTTCACTATATTGATGCTGAACTTGGTGCAGTCACATGATTAGTTTTTGTTCTACCCAACTCAGAATTCCCAAATTCAAACAATTCACCAACCTTAATCTTTCTACTATTATCTAGTATTATAACCAGGCTTATATGGAGTCTTTAGGTTACCCTATCTTCTCTGTAAATATGATAGCCCCTATTCTCTAACTTGTAAAGTAACAGAGGAAAGTAGAATTAGCTAAAGTAGCATCCAAAGAATGGGTCATGGTAAGTTGGAATTATGTAATATTACAAAGAAATGTTAATACAAATCAGTTGCAAATTTCATATAGATACAGCTAATATTTTGGTAAAGAGTATACCCTCTAGATTGGCATCTAATAGTCTTCATATGTAATTTCATGTTTCATGTGGATCATAAAATACACTTCTCCAGTAGAAATTTCAAATGTCACTGCTAGTATTGGAAAAACTATATCACTGGGAGGAAACGCTAGTGCTGGAAAATTCTAGGATGCCTGTTCCCATAAAATAAATTCACTCATAAGAAAATGTCATCTTTCACTTAAATGAATGCTGTAGTGGAGGTACGACAGTGTATGATTATGGGCTATTTATTAAAAATAACTAGGACTCAGCAAATGCCTTGTTGAACTCGACATAACCTTGACCAATAGGAGAAAAATTGTGACTGAAAGAAAGCTGAGGATGACCATTACAAGTTGAAATTTCATCATGTGACCCCCAAAGGAATTCAGAGTTCTTAATATCAAGCAGGGTGATTCTTTAGGACAATGTTCATGTGATAAAAACAGAGCTTTGGTGTTAAGCTAGAAGCCTTTCTTCTCTGCCAGTAATTAATCTTCAGTTCATGTTTTAAACTGATGTTGTCATGACTGCCAGGAGCTATGACTGGGGCCAGAGACATAGCCTCAGAATTGGATTGGGGGCATGGAGATCCATAGGGTCCCAGAGAATTCCCATTCTCCATCTTTGTACATTGACTTTAAAACAGAATAGAACAAGAAAGGAATTTTAATTTTCCATCCTCATAGTTCCTTCTAAGCTTAGAAATATAATAAATATGGACAACAGACTATCAGCTCCAGTAGCAGAGAGGTACAAACTCTAGAAACAGAGAGAACCTAATTATCCTCTCCTTTTGGGGTTGTATAAATTGAGTAGGGTGTGTGTGTGTGTGTGTGTGTGTGTGTGTATGTGTGTGTGTGTGTGTGTGTGTACGTATGTTTAGGTTTATAGGAACTGGATTTGGAGTCAGATGACCTGAGTGAGAATCCCACATCTATTAATTACTCCCTGTTTAAACAAGGGTCATTTATAATCTGGACCTCAATTCCTCATGTATAAAATGGATGGGTTGGAATAGAAAGCCTCAAAGGTCTTTTCTATCTGTAAATCTATGATTTTAAGATCATAGGATCAATGGTTATGTCACATAGAATATTTTCTACAGTCCCAATGACTGAGATATCCACTTTCTACTGCCAGGAATGCAGGGAACAGACAAGAAAGAAACAATTTTCCTGTAGATGGCTATACCCATATATAACAGTTACTCATGCCTGATGAGGAACTAGAGTATAAAGTAGATGTAGGGAGGCCCTTCCCAAAATACTTTTCTAGCAGAAGTGAACTCTGGGAATCCAAGTCTTACCAGGTGAAACTTTGATCTCTCTCCCTCACCTCCTCCCCTTAATTCCTTAAGGCTCTGCTCTAGGTACCAAAGTTGGTTGCAATATTCTGGTATTCTTAGGTGAGCTGAGACCCAGGGTGAGAGAACTGGTGACCGAACCATTTAATGAAACCAGAGCAAACCTACTAGACTCTCTAAGTAGTGACCTTGGGCATGTTATGTAGCCACTCCATACTTTTAATTAAAAAAAAGTCACACCCCTCCTACTTAACTTTAAGTGAAATTGGGAAAATAATTGATACTGTGCTCTTCATGCTTGGCACTCCATTCAGAGAAGTTTCTATATAAATTTATGATTATTACGATTCCAGTTGCCCAGGTTTTTTAATCAGGTTCAGAAATTTAGCTAAGGGCACTGGCATAAGACTTATGAAAAGTGTAATGGGACCTTTGGACTTCACACTGAGCAGACATGGGAAGATACTTTTACTTCCCTGCATACCAGATTAATTTGCCTGCCACCCAAATGAACTTAGAAAATGACAGCAGCTGAAGTCAAGTCATAAAAAAGAAGGCTGGGCCCCGAGCACCACTGTGATTCAACATTCTGGTTTCAGAAGACTCGAATTTAAAGCTTATAACTAGATACAAAAATCTGTTGAAAAGGTTGAAGCCATAGTTTGTGACTATTAGCAGAAAAGCCAGGCCTGAACCTATGGGAGGTGGAGATACCTTTGTGGAAAACACTTTTCAATATCCCTAGATGCCTATAGAGGATGACTTTAGATTATTTTTCCTCACTTTTCTTTGTAGCATCTTCATGTATTGGTTGCCTAAATTACCATTTTTAATTTCATTATTGAAGTGCCATTTTTAATTTGGTGGGAGGGGTAGGATTTTAAAATATCATAAATTCCATTACTTATTTTGTTTTCTAGTTATCTCCACCACATGCTTTGCATCCCACCTAAAAAGAACTATTCTCTGTCCCTTCAATATGCACTACTCACTCTATTTCCTACCTCTATTTCCTTTCCCTCTTTACCTGTTCAATTCCGACTCACCTTTTGAAAGGCCAATCAAATTCCACCTTTCACTTGAAACCTCTGATTTCTCTCTTTGGTAACAACCCTTGCCTTCTGATCTCAACTAGAATTTTGTGTTTTTTCTTTTTAATGCATTGAATACAAACTATCATATGTTCGAGTTACCTGTGTTTGAGTCTTATTCTGCATCTTAGGTGATAAACTACAGGCAAGGGTTCTTTCTTACCTAATATTTTTATTTCTCTCATTGCCAGCCATCAGACTCCATATACTATAAATATTAATGAGTGTTTGTTTTTATTATGAAACTTTTCTGTTGTAAGAATGAATTAAAATCACACTAGTCTGATGTTTACTGGACAACTTAAGAACATAGAAAAATATACTTAACTCTTCTTGACATATAGCTCACTCTCTTTTCTGTGACATAATGTTAATCATGGTAGCAACAACAATAATGATGGTGATGCTGACAACAGTTGACATTCATGTGGTATTGTAAAGTTCACAAAATACGTTACATTTATGTATATGTTCTAAGTATACACATATGCAGTCACTTCTTTTAGAGGAAGAGCACAAGTATATGTATGTGTGTATGTACATATATATATATATAGAGAGAGAGAGAGAGAGAGAAAGAGAGAGGAGGGAGAGAGAGAAGAGAGAGAGAGAGAAGAGAGAGAGAGAGAGAGAGAGAGAGAGAGAGAGAGAGGCAGAGAGAGAGAGAGAGAGAATGGGGTGAGGAGATGTTCTTTCAGTGAATAGAGTATACAATGATATGATCACAAATTTAGACTTAAACTGGCTCTCAGAGGCCATCTATTCCAATTCCTTCATTTTACAGATGAGAAAATTGAGACTCAGGAAGAATTTAAGTGACTTACTGAAGGTCATACTGTTGTAAGCATAAGAGGTAGGAATACATATAAAGGCACCTAATTTCTATTTTTTTTTCCTTCTGGAGAGAAAATATGGTAATTATTAACATCAGCTTTAATTTGCAAACTACTCTATGATTTCAACAGAAAAGTCATCATTCAAAAGCATCACAGAAGAGGTAGTAATAAAAATTACTATTCAGCATTAACCCAGGAAGCTACACTCTTCCTTTGAAGTAGGTTGCCCATAATTGGAGTAATGAAAGGGTTTAACAAAGTAAATAACGCATGACTTTATTTTAAAAAAAGTTTTGTGTGTCAGTTATTTTCCAGTGCATCTACCTACACACTGAGGGTAGGGACTGTCTTTTGTGCTATTTTATATCCCCAGTGTTTAGTGCAGGGCTTGATATATAATAGACCCTTAATAAATATTAATTGATTGATGGATTGATTTTCTCCTGTAACAAAGACAATTGAAACAGCTTCACAGAATGACCTCACACTCATATAAACTCCCAAATTGCTCTAAAGATTAAAGAAATGTGTTTCATTATTTGTTCCACAAGACCAAAGTTGGTAATTGTAATTAAATGAATGTATAAATGACACATTTATTATGCACTTATTATATGCAAAATATTGGGGATGCAAATAGAAAAGTAAGCCAGTTTGTTTTCTCAGGGAGCTCACGTTCTAATGGGGAGATACTACAGGTGGAAAATTTCACCTGTAAAGATCCCACAGTTCTTAGGGTTCCTTCTCCATGTGAGTTGCTTCTCTAGATAATGCCAGTGAGGGCTGAGCCATAAGCAAGACCAGTGGTATGGGGATGGGGGCCCTTCTACTTTTAGGACTCTTTTATTTATCTGCCTGTTGGTGATAGCTGGTCAGTAGTTGTAGTGATTAAGAGGATAAACCCCTTCTGCACAATGATTTATCCCCTCAAGGATGGCTGTAAGTTCTGGATAGGAATCAGGTCTGGTGGTTTGAGGGACATTGATAACGTCAAGGCTCTTGGGTCCAGGGTCATAGACTATCAGCAGGCTTGAATGGAGATAGTGGTCAAAGTAGGAGTGGTGGCTTGAGTTGTCTGGCATATGCTGTTTCCTGATTCTCCCTCAGGGTATTTTGTTGATTTACTTGATCTAAATTCCGCATAAGCACATTTAGTGTTGTTTTCATTTATATTATTATTGATTTTTCCTATATCGGGTTTCTGGTCCTTTTTACATACTCTGCATCAATTCATACAAGATTTTCCATGTTTCTCTGATATACTTATCATGTTCTACACTGCAATAATATTGTATTATATTTAGATACTACACTTATTCAGCTATTCCCTAATCAATGTGAACTCACTTTTTCCAGTAGTTTTGTTGCCACAAATAGTACTTATCAACATTATGGCATATATGGAACATTTCTTCTCTCCTTTTTTTTAAAATCTCTTAGGTATATGTCATGCTTTAAAAGGTATTTGCAAAACTAGGAGCTTATGGCTTATCTCTGAAAAGAAGCAAAAACTGTTGCCAGCAGAAAAATTAAATTTGCATTTCTGCTGTAGGATGAAATTTAGAAACATCTTTTTCAACAAGAAATCTTTTTAAAAAGAAAGAAAATAAAGTTTGGGCATTATGGCATCTTTTACCTGATAATTAAAACATTCCCTAGGGCTTTAAGTTATTCAAATGTAAAAGTGAATAATCAATTTTTCCCCACTTTCATTTTTTGGGTATCTTTTATTTTATTTTTTCTCAATTACACGTTAAAAAAAGAACAAAAATTTTAAATTCTAAATACTCTCCTTCTCTTCCTAACTCCCCTCCCTCTCATTGAGGTGAGCAACTCGGTATAGATTATATATGTTCAGTCATGCAAATATATACTTACAAATTAGCCATGTAGCAAAAGAGGACCAAAAACATAAAACCAAGAAAAAGAAAGAAAGTTTAAAAAATGCTTTTGTCTGCATTTAGGTGCCATCATTTTTTCTCTGGAGATAGATTGCATTTTTCATTATAAATCCCTCAGAATTGTCTTGAAATATTGTATTGCTGAGAATAGTTAAGTTGTTCACAGTTGATCATTGTACAGTGTTGCTGCTATTGTGTGCAATGGTCTCCTGGTTCTGCTCACTTCAGTTTGCATGAGTTCATATAATTCTTACCAGGTTTTTCTGAAAGCATCCTGTTTATCAATCCTTATATCACAATAATATTCCACTACAGTCATATAGTATAACTTGTTCAGCATTTCCTCAATTCCCCAATTAACAAGCATCCCCTCAATTTTTAATTCTTTGCCACTACAAAAAGAGAAACTGTGGTACAAATAAACTATTTCCCCTTTTCTTTGATCTTTATGGAATACATACCTAGCAGTACGATTTCTAGGTCAAAAGTTATGCACAGTTTTATAACCCTTTGGGCATAGTTCAAATTTTTTCTCCAGAATAGTTGTACCAGTTCATAGTACACCAATAGGGTATTAGTTGGTATTCCTATTTTTTTTATATCTACTCCAATATTTTCTATATCCACTCCAATAATTTCATTTATGGTAGTATTAGCTAACGCAATAGGTATGAATTGTTTTAATTTGCATTTCTCTAATCAATAATGATTTAGAGCATTTTTTTCATATGACTATAGATAGCTTTGTTTTCTTCTTCTAAAACTTGCCTATTTATATCCTTTTGAACATTTATCAATTGGGGAATGACTTGTATTTTTATAAATTTCATTTAGCCTCTATATATTTGAGAAATGAAGCCTTTATCAGAGAAAATGATTGTAAAAAAAAAAATTACCATAGTTTTCTGCTTTCCTTCTAATTTTGTTTGCATTGGTTTTGTTTGAAACCTTTTCAATTTAATGTAGTCAAAATATCCATTTTACTTCCCACAATTCTCTTTATCTCTTGTTTGGTCATAAATTTATCCCTTATTTTCTCTTTTATGTTTACCTTTTTATGATTCTCTTGAGTTTTGTGTCTGTAAGTCTGTTGAGCTTTAATCCTTTCATAAGGGAAGCATGAAAATCCTCCATTTCATTGAATATCCATTCTTTTTTCCTCTGAAGGATGATACTAAGTTTTCCTGGGTAGGTTATTCCTGGTTATAATTCTAGTTCCTTTCCTGTATGAAATATGTTCCAAGTTTTCCTATCCTTTAAAGTTGAAACTGCTAAATCTTGTGTGATCCTGATTTGGCTCCACAATATCTTAATCGTTTCTTTCTGGTTGCTTGCAATATTTTCCCTTTGACCTGAGAGTTCTGGAATTTGGCTATAATATTCTTGGGTGTTTTCATTTTGGGTTCTCTTTCTGAAAGTGATTAATGGTTTCTTTCACTTTTATTTTACCCTTTGGCTCTAGGATATTAACATAGTTTTGCTTGACAATTTCTTGAAATAGAATGTCTAAACTTTTAATCATGGTTTTCAGGTATTCCGATAATTCTTTTTTTTTTTTTGGAGGGGGGAAGGCAAGGCAATTGGGGTTAAGTGACTTGCCCAAAGTCACATAGGTAGTAAATGTGTCAAGTGTCTGAGGTTGGATTTGAACTCAGGTCTTTCTGATTCCAGGTCCAGTGCTCTATTCACAGCACCATCTAGCTCCCTCAATAATTCTTGAATTATTTTTCTTCAATCTATTTTCCAGGCCAGTTGTTTTTCCAATTAGACATTTCTTCTTTTCTTTTGTTTTTTTCATTCAGTTGGTTTTGTTTTACTGTTTCTTGATGTCTAATTGAGTCATTAGCTTCCACTTGCCCAGTTCTGTTTTGTAAGAAATTATTTCCTTCAGTGAGTTTTGTGCCTCTTTTACCATTTGGCCAATTCTATTTTTTAAACTATTGCTGCTTTTATATTTTTTTTGTGCCTCTCTTACCAGGTCGTTGACGCTCTTTTGGTATTTTTTATTCTATCACTCTCATTTCTTTTTATGATTTTTTTTGTCTATAATGTAGAGATGCTATATCCTTTATTTGATCTTTCAAATCCTTGTTGAGCTTTTCCAGGAATTCTTGTTGGGTTTGTGTTTAATTCATATATTTTTTTTTTCTTTTGAAATTTTGCTTGTAGCTGTTTTGACAATATTGTTTATCTTCTCAGTTTGTGTCTTGAATTTCCCCATTACCATAAGTTTTATGGTCAGGTTCTATTTTTGTTGTTGTTTGCTCATTTTTCCAGGATATTTTATTAATTTTAACCTTATGTTAAAGTTGAGGTCTGCTCCTGTTTTGGAGGAAGCACTATCTCAAGCTTCGTATTTTTTGTGTTGCTGTTTTCTGAAAACTAGTTCTGGGCGTCTGAATGTTTTTAGTGCTTCCAAGGTGTTCTGATCTAAGGAGAAGTGTGATCACTGCTCTCCTGGGCACTCCTCTGGCTTCTCAAGGAAAAGACCTTGCATTTTTATAGCCACGAGTGCCAATGCTTCTCTTGACCCTGGAATTGTGACCACGTTCTATGTTCTCCTATAACCATAAGTACTAGTGCTCCTTTCTGCCTTGGAACTGAGACCGAGATCCCTATTCCCTTGTGAGCAGGTACAAGCATTTTTTTTCTACCCTGGACCTTGACCAGTGTCCCTTCTCCCTCATAGCTGCAAGCATTAGTGCTCCTCTTCCACCTGGGACTGTGACCCAGAACTGTGTAAGGGTAATACAATAGGGTCCTGAACCAAGCACCAGCAAAGGGTCCCTTTATAATCTCTTTCTGATCAGATATACAAACTCGCTACTGTTTATGGGCTGAGAGCTCCTGAAGCTGCTGATAATGCTAATGTAGTCACTGCTAAGGCCTGTTGTTTCCTTTCCAGGGTGCAGCCTAAATTGCACCCCAGACTTTACCAGAACCTCACAGATCTTTTCTGCTGACCTCTTATTTCTTGGAATAGAAAATTGTTTCACCCCAATCTTTTGTTTTTTCTGCCACTCCAGAATTCAGTCAAAGGTGTGGGGAGCGAGGCCAAAGCCAGGAATCAGTTAAAGATCTTGATGGCATACCTCTCCAGGTAACTGTGGCTTGAAAAGGCTGGCGCCCTGAGAATACACTTTAAAGGACTTTTGTTTGAGACCTTGACATCAAGGCCTTTGCCTCCAAAACTTCAGACGCCTAAAAAGACATGTCCCTTATTAGATTGTCCATCCTGTGTTGGTTCCAGAATATAACAGACTAAAGACAATGATTACACCTAGACAAATCTAGATGCTTTGAAGCCTACTCTCTTTGCATACTCTTTGTTATGCCTTTTAAAAGGCTAACTGACTTTCCAAAGACTGGTTGACTTTCCCAAGAATTTTTGGCACCTAGAATTAAGGAGCCTGATTTTATCTGAGCTGCTTCCAAGATGCATCAGACTATTGTAATGATAAAACTATGATAATATCCCAGGATATGACAAACTGAGCTTATTGATGAGAATGCTTGAATCTTTGTCTTTTGGATCTTTAAAAAGCTTTTTCAAATCATCATTAAATGGAGTTCTTCCCTACAAACTACCCACCTGGTCAATTCTCCCTCATGTTTCCACTCACATTTGGGGCTGGTACCCAAGTGACCCATGACACTAAGGCATTACTTCAATGTTCTTTTACAGGGGAATTTGGGAAAGTTCAGGTGAATTCCTGCCTCTGTTCTGCCATCTTGGCTCCTGAATACAAAGCATTTTCCTTCTTTCTTTCTAAAAGCATTATAGTTGGAACTTTAACAGGGTCATGGGCAAATCACTTGAACTTCAATTTTTAGTACTTCAACCATCCTGGGAGTCCTTTTGAGTATAATTGCCTGTATATCCTTACACATTATAACAAAAAGAATAACCTTCTGATCATTCCCATGATGAGAATATTTGCTTAATTCTAATCTTGTGGATAATACACCCAAGATTAGAATTTCAGAGTTGGAAGACTTCAGTAGTCAATCTATAGAAGAAAAAAAAATCCTTACTATATCACACCAGAAAACTTGTCATGTGGCATCTGCTTAAGACCTCCAGTGAGAAAGAACTCACTTCCTCATAATGATTCAACTTTTAGCTAGCTTTAGTCAGAAATGTTCTCTGATGTGAAGCCTAAATTTGCCCTTTTGCAACTTCTACTGGAAATTTCATTGCTAGATCTGAACCCTATGGCTCTAAATTTAATTCCTCTTCCAAAGGACTATTCCTCAAATACTTGAATATAACTATCCTGTCACCACTACCCTTTCCATCAACCCCAAACCCCTCCCAGTTTTCAACATGGTTAAATAAGGATGAGTTATCAGAAAAGTAGGACTTCATTATCTCATAGGATCAACAATTTAAAGATAACTATAATTATTATATATATCAAGTTTCAGCCAAGATGGCTGTCAGAATGGAAAGAAGACTGTCTAACTCTCACATACCTACTTGGGAAAACCCTGGAATTTACACCAGACAAAAAATGATTAGCCTAGTAAAAACCTATAATAAGTGATATTTACCACCCTAGAAATTGTGCAAAATATGCCAAAAACGTCATCATGGCCTTCTTTCCAATAGGAAAGAAGACTAATAGCAAAGTAAGTGATATTATAACCAGAGATAGGACATGTGTAGCCTATAAGGCTCTCTGTCAAAGGCAGCATGAGTCGAGAGTTCCCTTGAGAAAAACCCAGGATAGTCAGAAAAGGTCATGGAGGAAACTTGGAAGTCTCAAAGATTGAAGTCTCTTTTCGGGATCTTTTTCAAGAGGTGATCAGTGAATTCTTTCAATTTCTCTTTTACCCTATGGTTCTAGAATATCAGGGCAGGTTTCCTTGAAAATTTCTTGAAAGATGATGTCTAGGATCTTTTTTTATCATGACTTTCAGGTGGTCCAATAATTTTTAAATGATCTCTCCTAGAGCTGTTTTTCAGGTTTTTTCAATGAGATATTTCACATTACCTTCTGTTTTTCATTCATTTGGATCTGTTTTATTGTATCTTGACTTCTAATAAAGTCTTAGCTTCCATTTGCTCCAATCTTATTTTGAAGAAATTCTTTTCTTCAGTGAACTTTTTACATTCCTTTTCCATCTGGCCAATTCTGATTTTTAAGGCATTCTTCTCCTCATTGGCTTTTTGGGCCTCTTTTTCCATTTGAGCTAGTCTATTTTTTAGGGTGTTATTTTCTTCAATATTCTTTTTGGTCTCTTTTAGCAGACTGTTGATTCACTTTTCATGATTTTCTTGCATTTCTCTTCCTAGTTTTTCCTCTACTTCTCTTACTTGATTTTCAAAATCCTTCTTAAGCTCCTCTTTAGCCTGCGATCAATTCTTATTTTTCTTGGAGGTTTTAAATACAGGAGTTTTGACTTTGCTGTCTTCTTCTGGTTCTATGTTTTGATTGTCTTTGCCACCAAAAAAGGATTCTATAGTTTGATTACACTTCCTCGGTTTGTTCATCTCACCAGTCAATTACTTGACTTTTGAGCTCTTTGCCATGGCAGAACTCTGCTTTTAGAGAATGCAGTATTCTAAATTTCTAGGGTTTTGCAAAGCTGTTGTCAGGACTTATTCTGGGTACCCACCTCAGAACTGTGAGGAGGACTCCCTCTCCACAGCCTCAACAAGCTCTGCCATGCTAGCACTCCTCATCCCAGGACCACCACCCAAGACTGTGACCCAGATCCAAACAGGGCAAAGCAAGAGAATACTGGCTCAGTGCCAGCAAAGATATTCCTGCAATTGTCCTCTAGACAGTTGCTTGGTCCTCCTGTGATCTGTAGGCCTGGAACTCAGGAGGTAGCCGCTACAGCACCAGTTGCAGCCATCACCTCATCCATTGCTCCAGGAGCAGGGGCAGGACTGTGCTCTTCTCTCACCAAGGATCTACCAAGTTCCCCACTGACCTTTTACTTTCTCTTTGGCATTTATGGGTTGAGAAGTCTGGAAGCCGCCACAGTTGCCAATGATTCACTGTCCTGAAGTCTGCTCTGGCCAGTCTGTGCTGATGGTCTGTGCTGCCCTGGGTCTGGGGCATATGACTCACACAGGACTTTGCTCTGCTTCCAACCTGGTGTGATAGACCCTTCCTCTCAGCCTGCTGGGCTGCTTTCAGCAGGAGATTTGTTTCTCTCTGTCACTTTGTGGATTCTGTCAAAGATTGAAGTCTCAAACCAGCTTGGTGCCAACCACTACAGTACAAAGCCCATACTCTAGTGTACAGGACTAGATAATTCAGCCCAGGTGCCCTGAGATCCCTAATATGCTGTTTTGAGATACGAGGAGAGGGCCCTGAAGATCATCTGCAGGGGTGGGGAACCAGGGGCCTTAAAGCTTCAGTGAAGTTTGGATTTAGTCAAAGGGCCACACTTGAGGATCTATAGGGCCACATGTGGCCTCGAGGCCACAGGTTCCTCACTCCTACTCTAGTGCCTTTATCCTCAAAAATCCAGTATAGGGAGAGCTAATCATGTGAAGTAGAGGCTAACGAAAAAACTAAGAGGACCTAGAGCAAGGCAACACAGAGCTGAGCACCTCACCAAGAGAGTAGAGGCTGGAGCTAGGGTTAAGAAGGAGGATATTACCAGAGAGGAAAGAGTATCAACCAAAACAAACTTCCTTATGCTCAAGGGGGGATTTAAAAGAAGGAGAAGAAAAGAACATATTTAGAAGTGAAGGGAGGCACTTTAAGTCCCCCTTAGACAATTGGAAAATGACTGAACAAATAGTACATCAATGTAATGGGATATTACTATGCCATAACAATTGATGAAAGAAAAGTTTTTTGGTATCACTATTACTAAACACTTCCTCCACAAGTTCTCCTCCAATTAACGAGGAGAAAGGAGAAAAACAATCCTTATAGCAACAACAGCAAAAAAAAAAAAGTATAGACAAAACAAATCCATACCCTGTGTTTGAAAATGCATATCTCTGTACCTTATATCCTTTGCCTTTTCATAAGGAGGTGAGGAACGTAATCCTACCTTGAGGGTTGTTGTAAGGATCTATAAAATAGATAATACTTGTAAAGCACTTTGCATACTGCTTGACACATAGTAGGTACCATATAAATCCCTTCCCTGTGTCATCAGATATATATGATCAAAAGAAAATGTGCTTCTCAAAGGAAAGAGATAACTAGTGGATCAGATAACTGGTCCATGTGTTCCAGTGGTATCCTTGAGATGTCAGGAAAAATAGAGGAAAGTCCCCAGCACACTGAGTGGATATCTTATGGGAGGATGTGGTCACACATGATGCACACATATAGTCACAATCTGCACCATTGAAGGAAACACCCACATTGATGAGATAACAGATCCTTTTAAATATTTTAATTCTATCAATCATCTTACTGTGTATTTTTAAATGAATACTACATTCTAGGCAGTTGTTAAAATAACTACTGAATTACTACCATGGGGGTGGGGGATTGTAATTTTCTAATAAATTGTGACTTACCATAAGAATACCTAAAGTGTGTGTGTGTGTGTGTGTGTGTGTGTGTGTGTGTATATGAAAGTAGAAGGTAAACCAGAGCTGGCACTATGTGCCTCATCACCTCATAAAACAGACACAAGGAAATGGTGCAACATAAAATCACTTTATACATCTGTCAAAAGAGAACTCAAATGATTACATCCTGCTTCATGGTACTTTGCACACTGAGGTTATTATTTTTTCCAAGCATTTTTGGAAATATAATTATATTGCTTTGATTGCATGAGACCAAATTTCACTTTAATGTAATATAAGGGAAAAAGTTTGGCGCACTCAAGAGTGGTTTAAATGAGTAATCTGGAACAAGGACATTTCTTTCACATAATGAAATGAATTGGACAATGGTGAAAAGAACAAGGTACTAAACAATGAAAACATTATGGATCACGCGTGAATGCTAGCAGGGAATACCTGCTGCCAACACATGTGAAATTTAATAGCATTCCATTCTGCATTAGAGGAACATTTTCCATGAGAAAACTGTTAAGCATATTAACATCATGGTCACAGCACAATAGATTAGTATAAATCCCTATAACTATAAACCATTAGAATAATAGAAAGAATAGTCCTTCCTTTTGCAATTCCTTAATCCCTTTGAATTTCAGGCCTTTAGGACATCTTGTGATGATGCCAATGTATATATTATGTTGAGAAGATAGAAATGACAGCAGTAAGATGTGACCTCTTCTCCCTTCACTCCTAAACATATTAACGAGATGTTTTGAAACTGTCAGACTTGGTTATAGCATGGTGCTGAGATCACGAGCTCAATTCCCAAAAGTCCAGTAACTTTTACTTGTTCCAAGATAAGACTGGAACCTATTGCAGTCAAAACAATTCATGCCCTTGGTCACAAGGGTGTTTCTGGCTGAGAGAATGTTGCTGGATAAAAACAAGTCATCACCATTCTAGGAAAATATCCTATAGCCATCTGTCCTTATTACAACAGTCTTCAGCTTTTGGATGCAAAAGATTGCTAGCACTTAAAAAAGAAGGAGAGTAAATAACTAAGCTCCCAACTAGATGTAAACTCTTCAAGCTAGAGATTAACATGTTCCTTCACTTTTGTATCCTCTTGAGTAGTAAGCACTTTGAGATCAGATAGTAAATCTCTGATGAAACCCAAGCCTTCCTGACTCCAAGTCCAGTGTTCTCTCAGTTCCATTACACTGCCTTTCATAAAGTTAATTTCAAGCTGTTGATTGACTTACTGATTAATATATGACAGATTATTCACTATTAATTTGTCTCATACCAACATAACATATACGAGAAGTAGAGTACATTCACAATATAGGAAAATGTTAAAAATTGGATGCTGAGCAGCAAGGGAGTGATTGCTGGTTGAGGATCACTTGAACTGAACAGTCAACATTTATTAAATACATTATTACCAGTTATCAGATTTGCATCTCATTGATTAGCTGAGCAACATTTTGTTATATAGTTATGTAATAGTACAATGGGGCTTGCTTATATAGTTGTGATTACAAATCCTTCTTTTTCCTAGGTAGAGCTAGGAACAGACTACTTTATCTTCTTTCCCTGTTATAACTGTTTCAAGAAACAGTCACAGGAAATTAGAATTAGCACAGATGCCCTCAGGAGGGGAAGGAATCAAGGACAACTAAGGAGAAAATGGGATGGTCTCACCGATGATGAAGTACTGACATAAGCACATGTTGCCTGGGTGTTAGGTGAGAGGAAGAAACGAACAGAATTGAGCTACCATAAATCTACACGGATTTGGAGACAGAAACCAAATTTGTAAAATGCAAGGGAGTATGTTAAAGACCCAGAAGCCAGTGTGAGCCCCAGCAAATAGAGTCTGAAGTCAGCAAGATCTTTGTCTTAGCCTGTTGGAACCATCACCAGTGAAAGAATGCACCTCTGATAAGTCAGTGGAATAGGAAGTCAAGGTCAGACAATGTCCTCTGGGGTCATTTTGACTTTGGGGTCATTTAAGATGCCAGAAGTTAAACTCTTCTGTTGGAGTCACAAAGCCAATTCTATATAGGTTTCTGGCCAGGTAGGGAGACTGCACAGTGCCAAAGGAAGTCTGCCTGGTGGAGAGAGGGCTGATTTCTGGAGGTCTGAGACCAGAACAATCACCAGCATCTACTCAGAGCCTGTCATGGCTCAGTGGGTTATCACAAATCTCACTGGTGATTAAAAATGGAAAAGACAGAAGCTAGTACCTCTTTTGGGAGCACTGGGAAATGTAGCAAATGGTGGGGTGTGGTCTAACCCACCTCATTCAGAATTATGACAAGGCAAGAGTGCAGAGGAGACAGGACCATGATATCCTATCCCAATGTATAAGAGGGGCCAGAGCATGACCCTGGCACAAAGTTCCATTCAGTAATTAAGACTGGAAATATTAGTAAACAGAAGAAAATTCTTAATACAGTGAAGAAATTTTACGGGTTAAGAAAAGTCCAAGACAGAAACCCAGAAGACGACAGTAACCAGTGTCACTGAAAAATATGTGTTGGGGTGTAAGGTGTGAAAAGATTGGAAAGATAGAAGTGGGCTAGGTTATGAATACCAAATAGAGCATTTTGCATTTGATCTTGATGGCAGTAGAAGTCCCTGGAGTTTATCTAGTGGTAGAAGGCGGGTACTGATGTGATCAGTCTTGAATTTTAGGAAAATTACTTCAGTGGCTAAATGGAATATAGATTGTAGTAAGGAGAGAGCAGTTTCACCAACAAGCTTTTTCAGTACCCCAGGAGTGAGGTGATAAGGTCCTGCATTAGTAGTGGCAGCATCAGAGTAGAAATGAGGGGAGTATTCAAGAGTTGTTGCAAAGGCCTTGGCAACCAATTGGGTTCCATGGGATAAGAGATAGTAAGGAATCCAGGATGACTGATGGGTTGTGAGTCTGAGAAACTGCAAAAATGGTGTTATTCTCTACAGTAAGAGGGAGGTTTAGGGGAAAAGATAATGAGGTCCATTTTGGACATGTTGACTTTAAGATGTCTACTGGACATCCCTATTCAAGATGTCTGAAGGCAGTTGGAGGTATGAAACTGGAGGTCAGCAGAGAGTTTGGGGCAGGATAAGAATCATCAGCTCAGAGATGATAAATATATATATATATAAATCTATAAACCTGATGAGATCACTAAGTGAAGTAGTAAAGAGGGAGAAGAGAAGAGAGCCAAGGCAGGGCCCTGAGGGACACCTATGGTTAGAGTATATGGTGTGATCTGGAGGAAAATCCAGCAAAGGAAACAGAAGATTGGTCAGGTAGGAGGAGAACAAATTGTCAATGAGACAATATGAAATAT
>CM053591.1:108043623-108062870 GCA_028646515.1 Pseudochirops corinnae | reverse complement strand
TACATACACATATGTCTATATAGGAGGTTATATATGCATATGAATACATATGTGAGTGCAAGTATTTATGTGTATGTAGACAGAGGTCACAGGATCAATTGACTAGGAAGGGATGATATTTTAAAAGGTGAAATTAAGAGGTGGGAGAGGAATAGGATGAGAGGAGACAGAGAGAGACAGAATGGGGTTAATCGTCTCATATAGAAGAGGCAAGGGAAAACTGTTACAATGGAGGGAAAGAACAGGAAGGCAAAAGGAAATAGATCACCCTTACTCTCATTGAATTTGACTTAGGGAAGGAATGACATACACTCTAAAGTGGGTATCTTGCCCTATAGGAGAGTAGGGAGGATTGGGATGAGAGGGGGGAATATGAAGGGGAGGGCAGGGTTGTGGGAGAGGGATGTTAGAAGCGCACACTTCAGTGAAGGGACAGGGACAAAGTAGAGAACAGAAAAAGGTGGGGGGGGTGGGACAGGAAGGAGGGAAATATAGTCAGTGTTACACAATATGTTCATTGTGGAGTTGTTCTGTGTAACTACACATGTACAGCCTGTATTGAATCACCTGACTTTCCAGTAGGGGTGGGTGACAAAGTAGGAATGGAAAGTATCCAGAATTTAAAGTTCTAAAATCAAATGACAAATATATATATATATATATATATATACATATATGTATTACTATTATTATTATTTACATGCAAGTGGGAAATAAGATATACAGGCACTGGGATAGGGAGATCTATCTTACCCTACTAGAAATTCAGAGGGGTGATGGGGGAGGATATAGGAGAGAGTAGATTGGTGGATGGGGTATATTATATAGTGGGATTGCTATTTTGGGGTGGTGGGTAGGGGAAACATGGGGAGAAAATTTATAACTCAAAATCTTGTGGAAATCAATGATGTAAACCTAAAAATAAACAAAAGTTAAAAAAAAAAGAAAAAGAAAATAGGACATTTAATTTCATTTGGCCTGTTTATTCTTTATGATTTATCAAAGATCACATGTATTAATTCAGTTATAACATCTGTACATCCTTTGAGTACCCTGAGATGCCATTCTTCTACAGCAGTGTTCTCACCTCAGATATATGGCCTCTAATGATTGCCTCATTTCCACTTTGTTTCAATCTCAATATCATTCTACTGTACTTCAAGATGTACAGAAGCAAAATGAAAGTTGAATAGTCTTGAATTCTTTCAAGAGTCTTATCATCATTATGGCTACTCTGAGAAGAGGCTCTAATTGGACTTTGTTTTCTCTTTTGTCTCTTCATACCATGTTATTCTTTAAGGCCTTGAACACTACAGGCACTTAGCAAATGTTTACTCAATTGCATGGGACTGAATTAATTTGAGGGTCATTTATATTAATGTCAATAATTACTTTGCTTTATCTTTCATCCTAGTAGTCAAGTGTCTTTACTTCTCTCAATAAATAGACTCCAGCAAGGAGATTATTAAAATATCCAAATGTTAGATGTAAAAGAACTAAATGACATACCAAAAATTGAAATGTATTCAAGTTTTCAAAGTGCAAAGTTGGCTTTGTATCTGCCTCCTTTTTTGCTATGATGCTTGGTACATGTTGTTTAGACTCTTTGCTTGAATTCTGAGATTGCAGTTGCTCAGGCTCTTGGTGGAACTTTTTGGTGCTTAGTCTGCCATTACAAATGCTGAACCTTTTTCTAATATGTCTTCTGATCAATTCCTCAAGTCTTTCCTCAGCCCCACTTTTTTCCTCAGTGCCTAAAACCCCCTAAACTTATGACCCAAGTACCAGTCTTTCCAAAGTCTACCATAAATGAAACATTCATAAAATGAAATTTATAGAGTTAGCCCCTCTTTAAAGTGAGTGTTCTTCGGTATTTCCCTCTATGTTGAACATTCTCAAATCTTTCTGGCAAATATTTGCTAATTAACCATTGAGCTTTATATGTTTTAAAATGTTGAGAGAATTTTAAAAGCAGCACCAGGGTGATAAGTAATGATTTTTTGTTTTAATTATCTATATATCCATTCTTTCTCTTGATGTTGTGATGAGACCAATGGGGCACTTAGGTTGTGCAACTGTTATGCCTTCATCACACCGTGTAACAAACCTATCTTTTTCATTCATGTGTACTCCACTCCAATTCTTCATACATCATTAATTGCTAATCTCTTCAAAGAGAATCTGTGAAACAGGCTTCCACTCATCTCTTTCTTCTGGTTTCATTCATATTGAGAATGCCACTTTTAAGATTTTATTTCTTCAAAAGATAAATTCTCTCAATTGGATATGGTTTTCATGTTCAGAGCACCAATAATAAAGTCTAGTTTATAGACAGTCAAAAATCTTTACGACTCTGGGTATTCTCTGCCCCGCTTCCTACCAGCCATCTGCCATTAATAAAAGAGCCACACCAAACTGAGGATCATTTTGCATTTTTCTGTTTCATAGGCTGCAGTGGATAAAGACTTCATCACTAAATGGACAGCCCTCTGCTAATGAACCTTCCTATGTTTATCTAGGCTGGAGGTAGGCTCAGTCTATTGCCATATCTATGCTTAATGCCTTTATTTGTGAGGAAAGCTGCAGCATGCTAGGCAGATCTCCTATGGGGAGCTTATAAGAGGACATGGATAAGAGTTATATAGTTTGTCCAGCACAGAGAAAAGGTACCTTTGCCAATTCTGCCTGCCTGTATGTCCTTGTTTCTGTCTTCCTCCCATCCATGCTCAGGTACTGTGTGTTTCCCTTCTTCCTTCTTTTTTTTCCTCTCTGTTCTGGTCAGGCCCCCATGTGACTCACCCCACGACCACATATTCCCCCTCTTGCTCTACCTAGCCCCCATGAGTCCCTGAATCCTGTGCTAGTCCCCTCCCTCCCACAGTGCCTCTTCTTCTTCCCTTCTTTCTGCCCCTCCCCCCAATTCACTTTACATAAAAGGTCAATTCACATTATGTAATCACTTTACATAGAGGTCTGCTGAGTGAATCGCTTATGTAAAGTGAATTCTGTCTGTATTGCATCTGTTTGGGTAACAGATCATTTTGGCTAAAGTGTAGAACACTTTACAAAGTGGTATAAAATAAAACAAATACGCAAATGCAGCCTGTAGTCAGAAGGAGCTAGGAGTTAAAATACTGACCTGTGAAGTCGGTATTTTATCCTAGAAGCAATAGAAAAGACTTTTGAGCATAGATGTGTCATAATCAGATCATGCAATAGGAAGACAATGTTGATAGGTACATGGTGAGCAGATTAGAGAGAAAGACTGATAGGAGGGAGACCAGGTGGGAAACCATTACTCTTAATCTGGGCAAAAGGTAGTGAGGGCCTGAATTCAGTTGATGGCCATGCAAATGAAGAAGAGATGGATACGGGAGATGTTCTGTTCAGAAGGGAGACTTTGGTAACTGATTCAATAAGAGGGAGAAAAAGACAGAAAAGTCAAGCATGAAGCTGAGATTATGAAACCAAGCGATTAGAGAGATGGTGGTATCTTCAACTTCCCCTAATTAATTGGCATAGTGCCTTCTTTTTTTTTTTATTTCATTTCAACTGCATAGACTCACTTGTTGTCTCTGTGCAGCCAAACAACAAGATGAAGATGAGGAATCAATGGTTTTGGCTGTGTGAGAGATCCATCTGGATCGCCATATGGTTGCTTCAGCTGTGGTGCATCTGGTTAGATGGAAAAGAGTGGAGACGTAGTAAACCAAATGCATTTGTTCTGCCATGTTTCATTCTGACTGTTTACCCACCATAGATTCAGCTCAGTCTCAAAAAATTTATCTTCTCCTCCTATAAATGATTATACGTTTGTTCATATCTACCTTATGGAGGTAAAAGTGTGATTAAAAAGTTTTATGAAGTGCTGGCAAAAAATCTGGCTGGCAAAAAAAGTGCTGGCAAAAAAAAAAAAAAACTCTGGCAAAAAATCACTATGTCTTCATTAGTCTAATTATTCCTGGCCTTTTCTGTAAGTCTCCTAGCACATGATTTTCTGAATCTGATAAAATAATTCATTTTGGCTTAGAGAGGCGATATCAGGATGTTGGTGTCATAGTCAGAAGACCTAAGTGAAAGTTCTGGCTATGATGCATGCTGGCTGTATGACCTTGAGCAAATCACTTAACCTTTCTATCATTCAATTTTCTGTTCCTTAAAATTAAGATAACATTTTTATTACCTACCTCAAAAGGTTATTTTAAGGAAGGTGTTTTCTTAAAATATTAAATTAGAGATGTATGTAAAAAGTGTTTTGTAAATCTCAAAGGTCTATACAAATATCGGCTCTTATTATTACTGAAAGGGTTTCATTTCTTTTTGTTGGTTCAGGCCTGTTCTTTAATCAGTGTGAGAAACCCCTGAAAATGGGACAGCACATTGCAGGCTGGCTACTCATCTGTAATTTATATGGTTAGAGATTTGTCAGAGTACTGAGAATTTAAGTGGCTTGCCTAGAATCACACAACTAGTACATGTCAGAGGATGGATTTAAACCTGGTTCCTCCTGAATTCATAGCTAGTCCTCTGTCCACTTCTCCACACTGACTCTCCTATAAATAAGACCTATTGTTAGTGTTATCAAACTTCTCATCTTTTCTTCTCTTAACATTTTTTTCTTGCACTTGCAAAACTACCCAAATATCTTCTCTTTGTCCACAAATTCACATGGAACAATAGTCCAAGAGAGATGGGTCAATGGGTCCCAAGGCTATCCATTCTGTCCTCAGTTTCTGAAAGGCCATTCCCAAAAGCCATGTTCTAAACACAAATCTGTTCCTCCCTGTCTGTCCAGGGACAAGTAGAATTTGGTGAAACAGGAAGCAACACCAATCTCCAGACGTTGCATTTTTTATCTCCAGTGCTTCCACATGTTTGTACTATATCCAGGAACACAAAGAGACAGACTCTGCAAAATGCTGAGCTTAGGAGTGCTGACCCAGATGCTTCCCAGACAGCATTTACCCCTCTCCCCTTTTTTCTTCCTTTTAACAAAATAATGCAAATTAAACAGATTCATTATATGCACCGAAGTGTTACCATGTGAGCTCTTGAACACTTTGCTTAAGAGCCAGGAGGGCAGCCAACTGTTAGAATCATTTAAGGAATACCAGATGTGGTGTTCCAAGTCTCATGCTAATGGAATTCAGGCCATGGTGAGGGGTTTGGAGACACTGCTGATTGCTGCAGACTTGTCCTCATCCCTGCACTGTTGTTCAGAGACTTTGGGATCCTGTCTGCATTTTCATATCACTCAACACCACTGGGTGATTTGAAAAGATGGGCTGCAGCCATTCATTAATGTTTCCTGCTTAAAAAAATCGCTACACTGAAGACAAGCTTAATGGGTCATCCTTTTTGTTCTATTTGTTCATTTTTTGGGAGAGAATCTCCCCATCTCATTCAGATATTGAAGGTACAATAGGAGTTAGTCTGATATTAATTGGCAAGGAATCTTTAACCTGCTCGGTTTTTCTGACATTGGTCTATTTACCTCTCATTGGTCCCCAGGGTTTATCATATTAGTGCTGGACTTAGTGGGGACAGTGGATATGCTTTAGCCTAACTGCAGCACACAACTCCCAAATTCAAGTGTTCCATTAGGCTCAGCTTCCCCAGCATTAGGGACTAAATGTATGTGACACTATGCCTGGTCCTCAGTGAGTCATCAATCCTTACTGTGCCTTTAGTAGACACAGTTCTAGAAGAATGGGTTAGAAAACTGTACATTTTTAAAGTCATTTAATCTAATATAGAATATCTTGAAAATAAAGGAGAGTGCTGACAAAGTGTTCTTTTATTTCCAGGCAGTGTACCAGTGATTGGAGCCAACACAGGCAATGTGCTCTAAAGATACAGAATAGTTCCAGAAAATTGGGGTGGCCATTACATTAAAGAAAGGGGGATCAATTCCTCCAAATATTGCATAACTCCCTCATGTTCCATGGCATGACAGTACAAAACAGATTTGTCAGTCAACTGGTTAATTAGGCCAATGTAGACAGTCAGACCGGATAATTCAATCCAAGAAATCCATGGGGGCTTCCATTGCCTGATACAAATAACAAGATGATCACCATGTACTTACTTCAATACTTCAAGACATTTTTATTTAATCCATATGGATCCTCCTTCCACTGACAGAGATACAACATAATGTAGAAGCTAGAGTTAGCCTTAGATACAGAAAGACCTGGGTTCAAATCCCTCCTCTGACATTTAATGAACTGTGATCTTAGGCAAGTATCTGTTAATCTCATTTAGCCCCAGTTTATTTATAAAATGAGAGACTTGTACTATATGGTCTCTAAGTTCTTTTCCATATCTAAACCTATGCTCCTATGATATAAATTACAAAACCTCCATATCTTGGATTATTTTTTCTTGAGTTTTGAGGGTACTGCTTTCTCAGCAAGTGATAAGTGTTATAATTATTCTCACCATATTTTTGTTATTGTGAGGCAGCATGGCACAGTGACTAGAGACACTGGCCTTAGAGTCAGAAAGACCTAGCTTCAAGTTCCCCCTCTGACACATACTGGCTTTGTGATCCTGAGCACATCACTTAATCCCTCAGTGCCCCAAGTGATTCTCAAAAAGTTTAAATTATAGAGGTATGAATGTGTATTATGAGAGGAAATTGTTCACTGGAAGGTCCCTGTACTAAAAAAGATCACAGGTCTGGTCCAAAAAGCTTTTCCACCCATTATTGTAAAATAGCATAATCTATTCCACTCCAACCCACTGTTTCTGGATTGGGAGAGTGTAACAATGTACTCTTCCAAGCTGGGGAATCAGAGGACAGCTCCTAAGGCATTCAGACTGATGCTTGGATGGTACAGTGACAACATCATTGCTCCTGATTCATGATTATTAAGAAAATAGAGCCCTGGGGATAAGCAAGAGAGAAAAGAGCCTGGGTTCACAGGTACAGATTGTGTCAGTATGATTTTTCCCCTTCCCACAGTGTTCTCTGACCCTCCATTGCACCCCAAACCACACCGCACAGCAAGGTTTCAGACCTATGAGAACCACAGCTGCATGTGACAATGTACTTGGAACTAGCGGGGACAGTCATTCTTCCCCCTTGGGTTTCAGAAATCACTTTTCTTTTCCTTGTGGATTGAAATGAGCTTGAAAATAATCTTCTCTCCCATGGTTTGCCAGTAAGATTATTTGGAAGAGAATGGCTAAATATGTCCCATTTTCCACATCCCTTTCAGCCATATACCCACAAACAAGCAGGGAGGGAGGATGGCTCCTTGCATTAAGCAGAGCAGAGATTCATTCCCTAGTGGCTTTTACTGATGAAAATTACTTCTCTCACACACAGCATAACCATTTCACAACTCATTAATGTGACAGACCCGTTCAGGAACTCATCAAACATTATGACAACATGTAAAACAGTCTTGGAGTGATTGTGCAAGATGCAAAGGGCTTTGGAGAGAACTCAGGTTGGGGGCACTACAAGGAGACATGGGAATTTGCAAGGAGTGATAATAGGGAAAGGCTTAACAGAAGGCAAGATAAATGGAAGACTGAAAAGAAAGGTAAAGTAAGCAAAAAAAAAAAAGACCACAACATGCTACAAATAACGGAGGATGCTGAGAAGAGAGATCATTTACTCCCCCCTCCCAATATTTTGATAATTATTTAAATACAATTGGTTCCCTTTGCAGCTTGATGCATTTTATTTTATGCACTGAAGAATATTTTGCTAAGTTGTCCATAAATTTCACTAGACTGTAAAAGGTGGGGTCCATGATACACACAAAAAAGGTTAAGAATCTTGGCTTAGAATTATCATAATTAAACGTTCATAGAGCACTTAAGATCAACAAAGTATTTTGCTTTTAACTACATCAAAAGTCATGCAGATCAATATTTTCTTCTTCTACAGAGGAGAAAACTTGAAAGTAAAATGAATTGCCCATGATCACAGTGCTAGTAAGGATCAGAGATGAGATTCACACTGCGGGCCTCTTGACCCTAAGTCCAGCATTTTTCCACCTGGCTAAACAGTCTATTAAAAAAACTGGAAGAATCTTAGGATTATAGGTTTAGAGCTAAGAAGGAACCATTGAGGTTTTCCAGTCCTCCACCATCTCCATGATTTACAGTTGAAGTAACTAGGATTCACAGAGTTTAAGCACATTCCCCAGAGTTTAAGCACATTCCCCAGAGTCACATAAGCTAGTAAGTGGCAGAGTCAGGATTTGAAATCAAGGCTTCCAGCCTCAAATCCAGCCATCTTTCCCCTGTACCTTTATGATAAGAAGCATTCATCTGAATAAGAGATACTTAACCTAGGGTCTGTAAACTTGTTTTTTTGCCACTGTTTTTATTGTTTTAACATTTTGACAGCTATTTTGATACTAGTGGATTCCTTTGTAACCTGCTCCATTTTATTTTATGAATCTAAAACTCTTGTTCTGAGGAGGAAAAAGTCAATATGTGAAGTCCAGACTACCAAAGAGGTCTATGACACCAAAAGGGTCAATAGCCTCTTCTTACATCATTCCATTAATTAATATGAGGAAAGGGAGCTCTAGAGAGATGAAGTGGTTTTGAATCTAGGTCTTTGACTCCAGATCCAGTTTTTCATCCAGTGTGTGATGTCATGTCCTTCCTTTGATTTTGTTTTAGGTTCCTCATTGGAAAATGATTATGATAGTATATCTATCTACCTGCTACATAGGGTTATCCTGAGGATCCACTGGAAGGTGACCCAATGGAAAAACATTGTCAAGTATAACTTACTAATATACAAAAACATGAAAAATCCCTTAATTTCATCAATCTTTGGAAATCTCTAAAAATTAGACTCTGTCTATGACATAGAAGATAAATGCTAGGAAGTTGCTTCAGGCTGATATGATTTGAGCAGGGTCATGGAGCTTGTGTCAGAGGCAGGATTTTAACCCATATCTTTCTGATGGCAATCTCAGAAGTCTAGCCCCTCTATAACTTTATCTCTCACTTGTAAATGTTTATTATTGACAGAACTGACAATGACAACTTGGAGCTCCTATCTTTCAAATGGTGTTCATTCTTACCCTCTTCCTCCTTGCACCACCCTCATTTAAGCATCTAAATTGTGAAGTAAAGAAACTCTAAAGAAAATGAGCTGTGCACACGTGCGTGCATGTATGTATGAGTGTGCGTGTGTAAGTGTGTGTCTTTGATTTACAAAATGAGCCTGGTTACAGGACCATAACTGTACTTATGTGTTCAGGGTTGTGGCTCCATTTAGGAATGCTGAAACACACACAGGGTGCAAGACAGAGCCCCCTACAGAAATTGGGAATGAAAATTATTTCCCAGTAGGATGAGTGACTGCGGTCATATTAACTCTTGCACACATAGCATTCCTTTTAGAGGGAATCTTAGAAGGAGTAATTTCAACCCCAAATGAAATTTCCCACCTCACCATCTAGTTAGTTATTTGCAGTTAGTATAATGCCTGGCATACAGTAAGCATTTAATAAATGCTTATTTATTAACTGATTGATATGCTTGGGAGGGTTTAGTATAAACTTACTGCATATGGTTCTGGCTAGAGAACAGTATAAGGTAGTCAATATAAAGGGGGCTGAGTAGTGGGAGAGATCAACACCATAATTTGCTCTTTAAAAAAATATCAAGCATAAAATTTACCCCATTTCCTTAGGACCCACCTAGTACCAGATGGTGACCCCAAAATGGTTGCTGACTCGAGGCAGGAAGCACTAAATTAGAAAGAGGTGGAATTGCTCTCTATTTGGCTCATGGGATGTCTTAGACCGTTGAGGTGTGCCTTTGATTTTCCTAAGGAAACCACAAGGGGATAAAGCGGATGTCAAAAGAAATCCGGAAGACATTTAAGAAAGTGAAACTTTTTGCTTTCTCATATGAACTACTTTTTATGATGTCTTGGCAAGAGTTATATTCTCCTTGACAAGTTGGCTATGGAACTGTTAAGAGAAAACTGCTTAGAGAACCAGTTCAGCCCTGATAACATACCTTTGTGATTCTGGGTCTTCTGGGATTTCGGATATCCTATCCTTGTCAAAACTGAGGAATAGAGTAAGCAAATACAGTGTGTTGGAAATGATAACTGAGCTAGGATCAAAAATAGTTTTTTCCTCTTACACTTTCTCACAATACTCCTATGTCTTGACTTCTAGGATCTTCCCAAGATCTACTCAGAAAGAAAGCTGGGAGACCTCAAGGACTACATTGAAATCCTTTTGATGTCTTTTCCCTTTTTATCACCATATTCATCATCCCAAGGCAACCAGGTAATATTACACTAGAGCTGTACCTAGTAATCCTAGGATCTCTGGGAAAATTCTGCTGCGTTCTGAGAAGGTGAGTGAGCATGGGGAGAGGACAGAAGTACATGGTACATGGTTGAATTAAACTAAAAATGAGACCAAGAGAGTTGGGGAAATTGAGGATCTAAAAGACCAGAGGGTTAAAGGCGGGTTGAGGTAGAGAAGATTGCGAACTAGGTACTGGTACTGAACTTGTTGGACGGGAAAGTGAGCCTGAGGTTGGAGCTGAGCAGAACAATAGCAATAAAAGTTTGGAAGAGATTGAACTCACTTTAATGGAGGAGAGTTAAAGTGACGGTAGCAGAGAGAGGGTCTGAAAATGGCAGTAGCAAGCAAAAAGTATGTCAGTACCTTCTCCTGGCCTTTGGTATAAGGGGATATGAAAGAAGGAACAACAAGCTTTGGAGAGGGTCTCAAGTGACGCCCGTGTCTTCAGGGGAAAGGCAGCTTTCAAAAAGCATCAAAAGATGTACTGAAGAGAAGAGGACATTTATAATGAAGGGGAATTGGTTAAAAATGGAGGAGAGTTCTGGAGGGCATGGTACATAAAGAAGACCATGGCTGAATTCATGACTTAGTAGTGAAGATAGGGTCGGCAACTCACATCTCTGCCATGTCTACTGATATTTTATACCACCTCCCTGATTTGATCTGCATAGATCTTGAATGTCCTGAGGTATTCCCAGGTTGGGAGGTGGGTCATAGGAAAGGAGTGTGACTGGTATAGTATCTTTTAGGGGGAGGAATTGAGGAAGCCTAAGAGCTGGATACTTGACAAGGGAATTGGATCTAGGTAGCTAGTGATTGGCATAGATAGGAGGAAGAATCATCCTTATCCCCCTCCCTACCTAGATCTTATCATCTAGGGGCAAAGACCCAGCTATATTAGATGATAGGTGTTGGTTCTGACTTTGAATGATGGCCAATGACTACAATCCTTCCTTAAATAGCTTATGATTAAAGTAAGGATTTATATTGGTAGTATGGGATTGTTTTACATTTTAGTCCATGAAAGATATCAAGCTTCTGGTACATTATTATGGCTATCTGATCATATCTTTCTAAATATTTCATAACTATTAAATTTTTGCAATTTGAAAAGATAGATTGCAGTTTCTACCATTTTTTTTTGTTAATTCTGCCTTCTGCCAGTAAGTCTATCTCATTAAGTATGACCTTTCTGTAATTTCTCTTACTTAGTCTTGCACCAACTACCATAAACTCATATGTTTCTGAAAACCAGTTCTGGATCACTAAGCAATACCTCCATCAGGAGCATCGAGACACTGCTCACAACCCCAGACTCCCAAACCAATTCCATTCTAGTGCCATTGCTATCCTTTCACACCACTTCTTTGGCTTTTTAAAAATAAACTTTTCATTGATTTCATTTGTGTTTTACATCATCATAGTTCCCTCCAGCATCCCTCCACCTTCCCCTCCACAAGAGTCATTCTGTTTATCAAAGAATATGTTTTAAGAAAAATAAATAGAAGGGAAAGTAGAAAAATCATCACAATTGATCAATATATTGAAAAAAAAAAAATGAAAACAGTTCCAATATGCCCCGCCTGTGGACCTTCTACCTTCACAAAGGGGTAGTTTCTTTTGAGTCATGCTTGTTCTTCATAGTTATGAAACATTCACTTTTGAGGTGTGTGTTTCTTTTCATTTACTTTGTTGTTGTTGTTGTGTATATTATCTTCCTGGCTTTGCATCAGTTTATGTAGACCTTTCTATGCTTTTCTGTATTCACACATGCATCATTTCTTGTACCACAGTAATATTCCATTACACTCATGTACAACAATTTGTTTAGCCATTCCCCAATCAAAGGGCATCTACTTTCCCCCCAATTCTTTGTTACCACAAAAAAGTGCTACCATGAATATTTTGTTGTACATGAGGACTTTCTTCTTATCAATGGCTTCTTTGGGTTTTTAGATGAGTAATGGAATTTCTGAATGAAAGGGTATGGATATTTAATCACATGATTTGTATAATACCAAATTGCTATCCAATTTGGTTGTAACAGTTCACAGATGCACCAACAATGCATTAGTGTGGCTATCTTCTTACAACTCCACCAACATTGACTATTGCCATTTTTTGTCATTTTTCAGGGTATAAAGTGAAACTTCAGAGTCTTTATCTTACCATTAATGATTTAGATATTACATGCTTAATGATTTGGGATTTCATGTGGTTGTTAATAATTGGCAATTTTTTTTCTGAACTGTTCATATCCATTGACCACTTTCCTATCAATGAATGTGTATACATTTGTTAATTGTTTACACATCTTGGATATACAACCTTTATTAGAGAAACCTGTTATAAAGATTTTTTTTCCCCATTTGACTGCTTCCCTTCTTATTCTGGATGCATTAATTTTGCCAGAATAGAAACTTTTCATTTTCATGTAATCAAGATTATTTATTTCATCTTTTATAATTACTTCTAGTGCTAGTTGGGCAAAAAATGCATTTCTTAATCATAGCTGTGAAGGAAATATATACCGCTCCTATTCCAATTTTTATAGTGTGATATTTAATATTCAGGTCATTTTTCCATTTAGGATGTATTGTGGAATATGGTATGATTCTAAGTTCAATTTCTGCCAAACTTCTTTTGGGTTTTCCAGCAGTTTTTATCAAATAGGGAATTCTTTCCTAACTAATTTATTTTCCACTTTCTCAAACACTGTTTTTGATTATCCGTTGTCTAGTCTGTTCCATTGAGTTATTGCTATAATTCTTAACCAATACCAGATGGTTTTGATAACTTCTGTTTTCTAGCATATTTTGAGTCTTTGAAGAGTTATTTTTCACTTGCCCTTACCTCTTTCCATAATTTTCTTTGATGTTATAGATTTTTTTTTTCCAAATACATTTGTCTCTACTTAATCAAATTCTGTAAGGTGTCCCTTTGATAATTTGATTGGAATAGCATTAAGTGTGCAAATTAACTTTGAAAGCATTGTCATTTTTATAATACTAGTATGATCTAGCCATGAACATGTATTATTCTTCCAGCTTTCAAAGTTTTTTTTTTTTTATTTCTTTAAGGAACACTTTGTAATTTAATCTTATGTGCTTTGATAGATTTCTCCTTAGAAATTTATGCAATGATTTTGTAATGAATAGAACTGGGAAATTCCTGTTCTATATTTATCTCTTGGAAATTGTCATTATAATATAGAAAAGTAGTTGATGTTTGAGGGTTTATTCTGTAGCCTGCAACTTTGCTGAAACTACTGTCTTGATTAGTATCATTGCTGATTGTCTAGGATTTTCCCTCCCAAGCATAACATCATATCTTTAGTAAATAGGGATAGGTTTCTCTCCTCTTTACCTATGCTTATGGGTTTATTTCTCTTGTGTCTCTTTACTATTGCTAGCCTTTCCAGAACTATATCAAAAAATAGTGGGAAGAGTTGGTATCTTTTCATTATTTCCTTATTTATCATAAAAGGTTTCAGTGTATTATCATTGCATCATATGCTTGCTTTTGGTTTTAGATAGATGTTTTTTCGTATTTTAATAAAAGTCTCTCTGTCCACATACTTTGTAGGCTTTTTCATAAATGAGTGCTGCATTTTGCCAAATATTTTTCTGCATCTGTTAAGATAAGTATGTAGTTTAGGGTGTTCCTGCTTTAAATGTGATTATTTTAATTGTTTTTTCCCAATATTGCATCTCTGGTATGAATCTATTTTGGTCATAATGGATAAATTGCTGTAGTTTGACAGGATTTTGTTTAAAATTTTTGAACTGGTATTAATGACGGATTTTCTTTCAGTGCTTTATCCTTTGCTGGGTTAGGTATTACAACTATGTTCATCTCATAAAAGGATTCTGGTAGGTATTTTCTTTTTAAATTTTTGCACATACTTTGATTGGTGTGAGTATACTAATTGTTCTTTAAAATTTTGATAGTATTCTGCTGTGAATACATCAAAACTAAGAATTATCCCTCCCCTTGGTATTTCCTGTACAGTTATATGTGTTTCCTTTTCTGAGATTGAGTCAGTTATGATCTCTATGTCTTCTGAATGTTTGGATAGTTTATATTTTTGAAGGCATTCCTCTGATTCTTCTCTCTTCTCTATTTTGTTAGCATAAAATTACGCATAATGGGTTCTGATCATTCTTTTTGTTCTTTGTGATTTCACCTTGCTCATTTATTGTTTAATTGATTTGATTTTCTTCCCTTTTTGCTAGGTTGTCAGAAAGTATGTACATTTTATTAGTCCTTTCAAAGGACCAGATTTTAGTTTTATCATTTAATTGGGTTTTGGTGCTATCATGTGTTCTTTGATTGCTATCATGTGTTCTATTATTTGGGATTTCACTGTTAAATTACCCATTTGGGTCTGTGTCTTTTGCTTGCAGTCTTTGAATTAATTATTATTTTTATTGCATTATATTTGGTAAAGGACATATTTAATATTTCCTGACTTTTTACATTTTCTTATGATTTCTCTGTGTCATAATGCATGGTCAATTTTTGTAAGCTGCTGGTGGGGCTGAGAAATATATATTCCTTGAAGTTCCCTTTTGAAGATGGCATGAATTGTTTTTTTAGCTCTAATTTCTTCATTGGCTTGTACACATCTCTATTTTCCTTTTTGTTTATCTTTCTATTAGACTCACCCAAAACTGAAATTTCCTGTCACTGTGTTACTATATATGTATTCTTGTAGCTCAGTTAATGTTTCTTTTATGAATTTGAATGTTAGACATTTGGAGTATATAAGTTTAATATTAATATTCATTTGTTGTCTGTGGTTCATTTTTATCATGCTACAGTTTCCTTATTTAGCCCTAATTATGTTTTGAATGGTTGTCTTTGCTTTTTAAAAAAAATTCACTTAAAGCATAGTAAATTGTTTATAGTGCCTCATTTTTATTCTGTGTACATCTTTGTTTTTTACTTTTTTGCAAGCAATATATTGTGAGATTTTTTTCTTAATATTCATTCTGTTACTTTTTGTTTTATTGGGTTGTTTAATTCATTCATATTTAAAGTTGAGTTTAGATACATATTTTTCTTCTGTCTCTAATATTTTCCCCTTTAATAAACACAGTACCATGTCTCTCTACTTATTTTAACTTAATCTGCCACCTTACCCTTACCTCCACTCTTCCTTTAGTTCCTTTTGCAGTTTTGTTCATGGTTCTTGTTAATTTCTTACTTTTAATCTGGTTATCTAATGATTCCCCTCAAATTTGTTTTGGTCAATAATTTTTAAAATTTCATTTTCTTGACTTTTCTCTGGAAGGAATTTTTCCCTTACTCTTTTCATTAGTTATCTCCTCTTTCATTCTTGGCTCTCACATTTATCTAGCACTTCTTTATTCTCTCTTCCCTCATGGAATTAAAACTTTTGAGGTACCTAATTAGGGTTTTCTTCTAAACAGTTTCTGTTATTGCCTTATAGAGAAGGCCCCAATTCCCCAAATATACTCTGCAGGTGATGGAGAGTATATTTGCTCCCTGGTGGGATTCTTATGTCCCAAATTATGTGCTTCATTATTGACCTCTTCTCTCCCTTTGGTTATTTTCCCCATTTGACTCAAAATCTCTTCACTGTATCAATGTACTCCTAATTTTATGGGTGTAAATTGCACCTAGGAGTTTTTAATTCCTCTTATGCTGAGGACTAAGTACCTAAATTCCTACAGATAAAACTCACTGTAAAATTTCCCCATCTCCTATTATAGACTTATCTCCTATCGGAGCACTCCTCAGTGATTCCTCTTCCCACCATTAGACAGTTTCCCTTTTTCTCAGTATCCCTCCCTTTGCCTGTTTGTCCATTTTTCTGTAGCTTCTCTCTATAGGAGTTATTTTCTGCACTGTTAGCCTTTGTACTGGATTAGGGTATATTCCACATTCCTATCTATATTCTTCTTCCTCTTCTTTTTATGTTCCCTCCCATTTTGTAATGTAATTCCCCACCCCATTCCCCCAAAAAGAAAGAAAAAACAAACAAACAAAAAAACCCCATTGATTCACCTGTGTTGTGAAGCTTAGGCCTTTCTCTCCACTATCACTTCTATTTGAATTCTGCTTTCACCTTTTTTTTTTCCTCATGTACATTTAGAAAGAAGTTTCATTATGTTTTGTTGCTGTTGCCCACAAGTGCCTGGGGCTATCAAACTAGCCCCAGCTGGATGTCGCGGTCTCTCTCTCTCAAACTTAATGGAGTTCCATATAGCTCTCTACCCTCCTACCCTCACACCACACAGGTGTCCTGTCCAATTCCATTTCTTCTTGCAGAGAACTCTGCCTTGTAACTATGACAGCCTGAGCAAATTTCTGCCCTTTGAAGGTTGTATCTTTATGGTTGAATTTTATTGTAAGCCTAAGGGATTGGCTTGTGTAGTCTTTCTATTGGGATCATGGTGAAGGTGCTGAGTGAACATTCATTTAGGGGTTAGAGAATTTTGGCCTTCCCTATTGTTAGTTCATTGACTTTTTACCTTGTCTGGGTTCTTGGTGTCCTAGACCATGGAGATAGATAAAAATGCTTTATCTCTGGCACATGATTTCTATTGTGTTGGTCACATCATGCCCTTGGCTTTAAAAGATAACCCATAAGCTTTCAAGTTGCATTACTTTCTCTTTTCAGAAGAGTCCAAGAACAGAATGACACTGGCCCAGGCAATGTGGGAAGCCCTTTTCCACTAAGAGGTCCTAATTTGGGACCACACAGAGACCTAGTCAATCCCGACTGAGGTTTTTAAAAGAGGGAACTGGTTCTTTATTATTTTCTCTAGATCTTTAATCTACAACCATAGATTCCTAGGGAAAACTTCTTAAGAAAAGATTAGGTCTGTCTCATATTCAAGGTATCCAAAACAAAAGAATAAAAAGGTATTCAACCAATATTGTAAATCAGGTATAAGGCAGCTATTTATTTTCTCTATGTAGAAGAAATTATTACAACACAAGTGACTCCTAAAATATTCATTAACAAAGATTTAAAACATTAACACATAACTTTCTATTATACTATCTCAGAAGGCTGATATTTGAAATGTTAAAACTAGTTTGGAAATGAACATTTCAGGATTCAATCACCCACAGAACTCGATGTGTAGAGTCATCCAGGTGGAGCTCAACTTCCTTAATTCACTTTATCCCCATCACAATAACATTGTGACTGCTCAGGGGAAATATTGGAGGATATTAGAAAATGGAAAGATCTCTTGATTTCTGGTCTAAAATTCTTCCTACTACAGCAGACCTTAACACATTTGCAAATTCAATTAAACAGGAAATCTATATAGGCAACTCATTTTTCTGGATACCTTTATCAAAACTCAGGAAGGAAAGGACTTAGAAAGAGGAAGAGTATGATGGTGTTTGTCCTTTTTTTTTTCTTGACTCCTGCATGGATTGGATTTAAGTGAGGCAGAGTTGCACAAAGTCATTAGCCTCACTTTCTTCCAGAATCATTGAACTCCAGTGGCAAAACAAAAGTCTGGTGATGGTGATGTGACTGGTGATGGTTCAGGATGCAGTGGATGACCTTGGTGTCATTGATGTCTAACCAAGTTCTAAGTACTTCACAGTGCCTTCTTCAGCCACCTTCATGGACATATGGTTCTCATATACCCATTCTACCAGGAGAAATCTTCACATGTTTGGGGTCGATATCCCCCTTAGTCACCAAAAGGTTTAAGGTCCATTGGTTACCCTGAACCTGGTTTTAGCACATCTGCCAAGAAGGCTTACTAGATGTGGCCACTGCCCATGTTAAAGCTTCTTGGAGCCATAGGTGAGAATTGAGTCCCGGGTAGATATCCAAGGTGGAACAGCAGTCTTGAAAAGGGATTGGCAAGCCCTCACACCAGAGGTGTTGGTCCTCCTTGATTACCCCATAACCTCCTCCTCCCTGATGTAATGGCACTTTTTTTAGTGCTTACTATGTGTCAGACACTGTGCTAAGCTCCAGAGATACTAAAACACAGAAAAAAGTAAACTGTGCTTGGGATTTTTGATGATATAATGCTTCTGGACCTGGACTCATTCATCACTGAGTCAGGTTCAGGGTGGAGTCAGAAGACCTAGGTCAAGTCCCAGTTCAACAATTTACCAGCTGTGTGACCTTTGCCAGTTTCCTTTATTTCTCTGGGCCTATTATTATAAAAAAAGAAAAGATTAGGTTAGATAATATTTGAGGTTCCTTTTACCTCTTAAAAATAGCTATGCTAAGAAATATAGCTTAGTTTGGTTCATGGTTTCTTCATGTGGGGTGTGTGAAGATGTTTTAAAATACATATTGATAATTGTATTTCAATATACTTGACTTCCTTTGTAATCATATATATTTATGTATTTGAAACACTATTCTGACAAGGAAAAGAGTATATCAAAATATATATTTGTCCCTGAATTTCCTCTGCCTCCCAGTGGAAGAGAAGGGAGTAGTGACCACTTAAGAGGTTTCCAAACCTATTCTCTGAACTCTTTGTAGAAGTATGGAAATTTTATAATATTCCCCTTGTAGTGTTTTCCCCATACTCTTTTCTAGTCCAATCTAAGAGCTTTAAATACCAGTTCTATACCTTCCCTTCTTAGCTTCACATTTTCATCTACAACAGACTACAGGATGTCAAACTCTATATGTTTAAAACCAAAGTTTTTGCCATTTTCCCTAGATTTGCAGCTCTTTCTTTCTATCTAAGCACTCAAGAGTGAATAAGTTCTTCTGCTGGCATTGAGATATGATGGAGAAAACACATACACTACTTTAAAGTTTAATCATCAGTAATAACATTGTCTCCATCATTTAGATCTAGACATTATCAGTTTCTGACTAAATACCTGAAATTAGAGGCATGGTTTTTTTTAAATTTTATTATAGTTTGCATCATTCATTTCCACAAGATTTTGAGTTACATATTTTCTCCCCCT
>CM053591.1:108013395-108043123 GCA_028646515.1 Pseudochirops corinnae | reverse complement strand
ACTTATTTAAATTTATTTATTTACATAAAATTATATAAAAATTATATAAAATATTATATAATTATAAAATAATTTATAGAATAAATTAATTTAATTAATTTAAATAATACTTTATTATTCCTTACTCCTACTCACCAAAGTTGATACTCCAAGTGTCATCCCTAATTTGACTGTGACTTAGAGAGATCAATTGATCTGACCAGGATCACATAGTAAGTCAGAACCAGAACTTGAGCCCAATTCTTCTGGGTGCTAGATCACTATTCTTCCTAGTACTCCATAGCTGCCACTGGCATTGATATTAATTTCAATGAAATATTCAAAGCAAATAATTATTTCAGGGTCTTCACAGAGCTGTTCTTTTTTTCTTTTTTAAATTTACTTTTAGTTTACAAGATTCAGTTCTACAATCCCTTAAGTTTCAGATTTTCTCCCCTCCTTCCCCCTGCCCCCTCCATGGTGGCATGCAATCATGTATAGGATCTGCAAATACTTTCACATTGTACAATAGTCTGGTTGTATAGAAGGGTTGTAACCAATGAGAGAACACTGGGAAGAAAGAAACAAAACCAAACATGAAAAAGAATGATAGCATGTTTTGCTTCAGTCTCCATTTAAACTCCAGTCTTTCTAGATCTTTCTTTGAATGTAGATATCTCCTTCCATCCTGATACGTTTAGAGTTGTCTTTTAGCTGTGCGTTGCTGAGGAGAGTGCAGTTTATCAAGGTTGGTCATCACACATATGATGTGTCTGTGATTGTGTACACATTTCTCCTGGTTCTGCTCTTCTCATTTAGCATCAATTTGTATAAGCCTCTCCAGGTAATTATGAAGTCCATTTCCTTCCCATTTCTTATAGCACAATAGTATTCCATTACATTCATACACCATAACTTGCTCAGCCATTCCCCAATTGATGGGCATCCCCTTTATTTCCAGTTTTTTGCTACCACAAAGAGAGCTGCAATAAATATTTTTGTACATATGGGTCCTTTTCCCACTTCTGTGATCTCTTTGGGATATAACCCCAATAGTGGTATTGCTGGGTCAAAGGGTATGCAATTATTTATAGCCCTTTGGGCATAGTTCCAGATTGCTTTCCAGAATGGTTGTATCAGTTCACAACTCCACCAACAATGCATTAGTGTTCCAATTTTTCCATATCCTCTCCAGCATTTGTCATTTTTCTGTTTTGTCATCTTAGCCAATCTGACTGGTGAGATGTGGTACCTCAAAGTTGTTTTGATTTGCATTTCTTGAATCAATAGTGGTTTAGAGCATTTTTCCATATGCTTAAAGATATCTTTAATTTCTGCCTCTGAAAATTGCCTGTTCATAATCCTTTGACCATTTATCAATTGGGGAATGATTTGTATTCTTATAAACTTTACTTAACTCCCTGTATATTTTAGAAATGAGGCCTTTATCAGAGACACAGGTTGTAAATATTCTTTAGAGCTATTCTTTTTACTATCCCATTTTAAAATGTTGATATATATTTGAACCATGTTTCATAAGGAATCCTGTGTACAGTGTCATGCCCTATATAACCCTATGCATGAAGCCTCAAGCACTTGTTCACTCTTAAAAAGTGGTCAACATTGGTCTACTGTAAATTACTTTTTTAAAAATTGCTTTAAGGATTCATAAATTAATCAGCATGGCAATTCAGATGGCAACCTTTTTATTCTTTAGTAGTCAGGTTTTGGGGAGTTATGGGAGGAAAAAAATCACCTGGAGGCCATTCTTTCAAATGATGAGCCTCTTCAAGCTTACCTAGGCTATTGTTGGATAACAGATACACAGGCAATCATCAGGCTCCTATTCAAAGCCTTTCCAGTCTAGTAGGACCCTATAGGAGCTTATGTTTCACCTGTATAGTCTTTAAGAATTGAAGGTCATCTCTATGTCATAAAAAAGAACTCTAGTAGTATTTTTTTAATAAAATAGGTTAAAACAAAACGAAATGATGTGTTATCTTTGCTCCTTCTTTCTATCCTTCAAGTCAACTTAGGGGCTCAAGAACTATTGCAACTTAGCTTTAATAAACTGAAAAAAAATAAGTGCCAAATATCTTATTTTGCAGAAATAGAGTTGCCGCATAGAGGGGAGAATTATTCTGGTCTAAGACTTCCAGAGTCATGGCTTAGAAACAGTTAAAGCTAGAAGTGTCTTTGCAGTTAGTTTGCTCTAAACAGGGATACAGTTAAAAAAACAACAACAACTTAGCTTCAATCAAGTCTGAGAAAACAATCTTGGGGATTTTGACTGGTATGGAAGGTATTTTACTGCTAAGCTCCATTCTTCAGACACACGTGAAAGCAGATTACACGGGTCTAGTATTGAGTTAAAAAGCAACATGTCTTACAAGTGATTGAAATTTACAAATCTCTCTGTTATGATTTAGTTTTTGAATTATTAAGGTTCCCATTAGTGGTTTTAACTTGTAAAATGTTCAGTCTTAACATAGAACTACAGGGCATGAAAGTTGTTTAATAGCTATTGAATGCTGAGAGAACATCTGCTTTTGTACAGTCTCTCATATGTGGAAGGAACAAAATCATGTGACTGTTTCTTTTTCCTTTAGGAAACTGAGGAGTTCCTTCCACCCCTTCAAATGGTAGGTTTTCCCCAGCTGGCTTTTCCATCCTTATTTCTCTCAGACACTTAAGGAGAAATTTTTCCTTCAAACAAAAAGCCCCAAGGATGTTCAGCCTTCCCTTTGCTCTCACTGTAACAATCCTCTTCCACCAGGCTGCCACTTGGGTTCAGTGCATTGTGCTTGTGTAATGGGCACAGCTATTTTTACTACAGTGTGACAAAAGCTCCCAGTAAGAACTTTATGCAATTGAAGAAAGTCACAAGTATGCAATCCACATGGTGGATTTTTTTTTTTTTTTTGTCACACTGCCTCAAGTTCTCCTTGAAAGTAGGTAGGGTATAAATTCTCAACACATTTTTGAAAAGTTTAGCTTGTCACAGTTTTAACATACTGAACAAAATGTTACAGATTCTCCCTTTCCAGCCCCCTTGCCTTGAGTTCTAACCCTCTGGGACCTCTGGCCATTTTTTCTAGCTCACCCTAACTCTAGCCTCCAATCTAAGGCTGAGTTATTTCCTTCAGTAGCCCCAACCTGAGTTGATGCCTAAGGAAATAGAATGAATGAAAAATTATTAAATGCTGTTCTAACCTCTGGGGACACAAATAGACAAAATTAGTCATTTCCTGATCTGAAGGAGCTTACATGCAACCTGGAAAACATTAGCCACAAGGTAAATGATTCACTAAGAAATCCTACACAGGCCATGACAAAGCAAGTGGTAAGAGCTAAGATTCTTACAGTTATAGAAAACATGCCAGGTTGGAAAGTTGTGTGAGAGATAGAGGTAGGGCATGTGATAAGGTCTGGGGGACTTCGGGTGGCAGGGTAGATGGTAAGTGTTTCTAGATAGGTTTTTTTATTAATCTGATTGGTCCCCAATTAGATCACATCAAATTCAGATTTATGCAAATCCCTCTGTAGCCATTTGACTGTAAATGACCTATAACTGCTGAGGGAGATTTTTCCGACTTTGTCTTGGGTAAATAGGACACCATATTCTATTCACTTGGACTGAGTATCTCATCTCAATCAGTTAATTCTTGGATTCTTCCCAGTTCACCTACTCAGGGGACTATATAGGATCACAGCTCTTCAGCAAGAAGGAAAGAGGAAGCGAATAGTCATTGACACAGGACCTATTATAGACTAGGTGCTGCACTAAGTCCTTTAAAATATTATCTCTTTTGATCCTCACAACAACCCTTCAAGGTAGGTGCTATTATTATACCCTTTTTACAATTGAGAAAACTGAGTCAGTGAAAGGGACCTTAGATGGTCATATAGACCAAATCCTTCATTTTACAGGTTAGGAACCAAGGCCAAGAGAGGGTAGAACACTTAAACAAGATCACAATTTTAGGGGCAGCATTTAAACCAAAGCCCTATCACCCCAGATCCAACACACTTTACACTGAACCATCTATATGACATCTCCAGGATCTCATTCCTAGATGATTATCTTTACATTAGCATATCCATTAGTGTTTATTTTTGTTAATTATTAGCTTAAACACTAAAAGAAGAGCATTGCACACACACACACACACAGTAGAGAACAAGAAGATTTTAAGTGAAACTGAATCTACATTAAATGATATTTTTAAAAAATCTGCATATTACTTTCAAAATTGTCCTATTTGTCAGTGCTCCTGTTATCCTGGCTGCAATTCCTTGGTACTTGATCTATTTCTTTCTGGATGCTCACAGTATTTTTTCTTTAATAGCAACATTAGATTTTGGGTATGGCATTACTGATGCTTCTCCTTTAGGAGTTCTGCCCCATGGAGTCAAGTAGGACAGGTCTATTCCTTCTATGTGACTGTCCTTCATATGCTTGAAGGTGATTTTCATGCTCCTAATAAATCTTTGCTCTATATTAAAAATCTTCATAATGATCCTCATGTATTCTCCTGTCTTCTTACTATACTGATCAGCCTTTCCTGGATATGCTACACTTTGTTGATCGATATCTTTCACACAGCAACTGCACAAAAAAATCAGCCAGAAGCACTTGGTAATTTGAAAGGGAGTCCTCTTTAAGGAGGTGCCACTCTTGAGGTACAGTTGAAGTTATTTGGATCAGACTGAGGTTAGATTTAAGAGTCTTTGAGATTCCTTCCTATGCTGAGATTATATGATACTGTAATTGTAATGTAGCATCTCCTCTGGAATATATTGCCAATTGCATTTACAGTAACAGGTCAGGTCCCCAGGGAGAAGACTACCTTGAGTTTTAGGAATAACTCTGTGGGTCTACTCATAATACTATAGCTCAGAGGTCTCCACAAGTGTGTTTCCATTCAAAATCCACCAAAAGATTCAATAAGCTCTTAAGGCACAAGAAAAATAGCTGTTACAAAATACTTCTTCCATAAACTCAGGGTACATTTTTCCCCCAAATACCTGTCTGTATTTATGTCTCTCTGAAGCTCATGTGTATCTTCCAGTAATGATGCTTTGAACTTTCACAAGCAATGAGCTGTTGAACTGTTGGAAGAAGTGTCTTCCCCTGGATAAGTCTCTGCTAGATGGCATGGTAGATGGGGGTAGGAATGAGAAATCCTCTTCTTTCCTCCTTCATGAGTGTTTTTCCACAAAGCACTCTTGAGTTCTCCAACTCTACAGGGCTTAGCTATCTAAAGGGGTATCTAATCTATGTTTATCTAATGAGGTTGTACCCTTTAATTCCAAAAGAAAAAAAAATTATACATCACTATAATCACAGCACAGACACATCTTTATATCTTAACATTTTATACACAAATTCTAATTTGGGGTATGTAGCATAACATGTTTTATATTTAACATTTTGTGCATTTTAAAATCTTATCCCTAAGTACAAATAAAAGAGTAGAAAGGTAGAATTAAGATAATTAAGCAAAGAGGAAAAAGTGCATGCTTGACATAGAAATATCATGCAGTGTTGACAAAACATGTGCCATTTGTACCTCTTTTATAATAGCCAAAGTTACACTTGGGCAGTCTTTCACACTCAAATCTGTAATTTATTGCTCAGCACTCAAATGCCATGAAAATCTTATAGGAATCTGCACTGGTCCATGACTATTTATCTCAATGTGAAAAGCTTTTCTGACAATATATTGTGGTGATGTGGGGGTTTAAGATTTTTTTTCCTGACATAAATAATTTAATATTATAAAAATCACAGGGTTTTCAACCCTGTGAGTTAAATTACTGGCTCAAGTATTTTGAATTAATTTTCAATAACAATTTTAAAACCTGAGACTTCAACCTTATCAAAAAAAAAAGCATATTTCTTAGGACATGTTTTGGAAAATACTGGTACAATTAAAATTTCATTATAATATCTACAGGTTTAAGTCCAGGTTCAACCACTAAACAGCAAGGTAAATTTGGGCAGGCCATGAGTGTGTAGGATGTAAGGACAGTGAAGGTGAGATTAAATAATTTCTTATGTCCCCTATAGTCTTAACACTTCTGTAATAAACACCACTGAAAATAAAGGAAAGATTTCTGGATTTTGAATAAAAGGATCTGAGTTTGAGTGCTGCCTATGCCATTTTCTCTATGACCTTGGGAAAATTACTTAAATCCTTGGATCTTAATTTCTTCAACCATTACATGAGGGTGCTGGCTTCTTAGGTCCCTTACAGGTCTAAATAGGTGACCTCTGAATCATAAGAATTCTTGATAATGAAACTATCTTCAAAAAATCATGTTGTGGGTGTTGTTCAGTTGTCTCAATCATATCTGATTCTTTGTGACTCCATTTGGGGTTTTCTTGGCAAAAATACTGAAGCGGTTTGCCATTTACTTCTACAGGTCATTTTACAGATGAGGAAACTGAGGCAAACAGGGTTAAGTGACTTGCCCAGAGTGACACAGCTAGTAAGAGTCTGAGGCGAGATTTGAATTCAGGAAGATGATTCTTACTTACTCCAGATCTGGCATTTTGTCACTGTTCCATCTAGCTCTCCACCTACCCAGTTCTAAGCAATTCTGAAATTATCTACATCTATTTCTAAAGCAATTTTGAGATTATCTAGTCTAACATATTTTTAAAGACAAAAAATAGTGAGTTTAAGTAACTGACTCAAGGTCAAATTTTCTATAATGCCCATTGAAAAATATTTTGTTGATCTGGTTATGAAAAATTCCATACATCATGTGAATGGCCCCCAATTTATTGAATCATTGTGTTCTACAATGCACAGTGCATGATCAGGCAATAAATCCTTATTTATTTATGTTGACAATAAATTACCAAACTGTGTGCTATTTTTATTTTTCATGAGGAAGAGGAGGGAACAATTTTGTTTCTTTAGTTGTGACATTTACACAGCATTAACCCCACAATTCCCCAATATTCCTGTCAATCTTAAATTTCCAAATCATTCCTATTCACGTTCCTATTTCATCAGAAGAAAAGAATACATAGGAATGTATAGAAAATCTAAGAGAAAGATGAGTGAATGACTAAATACAGATGTAGCTGAGAATAGGTGTACGTGACTAGTAATAATTTAAAGTTAATAGTGTCAATTCCAAATGGAAATGAGGATCCCTGTGGACTTCACAGTGACTTAGAAACCACAGATTAACATTGTCTATATTATAATATAATTTTATTTATTTTCTTAAATATTTCTCAATTACATTTTCACCTGGTGGGGTTCACTGAGGAGGGGGCAAGGATAGAGTCGGGTGTTTGACACCTCTGCTCTAGGAAATAATTCATTTCTGTATATGTCCTCAAAGATCAAATCATGATAATCTCTAATATCTTCTCAGAGCTGAAAACAGAATGCTTTCTCATGTGTATTAAAAAATCTCAAAATACCAGTCAATTCTCAAACCCTCATTACATAAGAAACAAGAAGACAAATGCTGCATGCATGATATTTCCTTTTCCTGACAGAGTTCAAGTAATTTCATTTCAATTTCCAATTCACTCTAGAGAAGATGGACTTCATCAGTGTTTAATTTTCAACTCCATATTTAATTCCCCACTCCTGCAACCTGGGACCATAATTGCTATTGTATCTCAAAATTCATGTTGAAATATCTTACTTTCTTACTCAAAATTCCAATAAACCTAGAAGCTTCTGGTCATTTTAATATAAATTTAAGGGAAAATGAATATTTCATCCTCTGGGACCAGTTTCTTCCCCCCCCCCCGCCCATGTAAAATCTCCTGCAAGGGCCATCCCTCTTTTCTCATTGGTGAGTTCTTTCTAGAGCCTCCATTTTGTGAAGGGACCCAGGCCAGCTTGCTTTTGTTCTCTTCTTGGCCCTGTTCCTGACTTTGCTGGATACCTTCATCCTCCTGCACCCTATTTCAACCACCATATTGTCTTCTTCTAATAAAAGTTAAATTCCTGAGGGCAAGGATTACTTTTCTTTTTGTTTGTATTACTATTCCCAGCACTTATCATAGTTCTTGGCACATAATAAGCACTTAAATAAATGCTCCCTTTCCCCCTCCCTTCCCCTCTCTCTTCCCCTCTCCCTTATCATCCCCATACCTTTCCCATAAGCCTCCCTCCCTCTCTCCCTCCCTTCCCTTCCCTTCCCTTCCCTTCCCTTCCCTTCCCTTCCTTTCCCTTCTCTTCCCTTCCCTTCCCTTTCTCCCCACATCCATGAAATATCACCATGCATTGACAAACTCCCTTTGTTACCAGATTAAAATCTCATTTATTGTTGGCCCTCCTTCTGAGTTCACTTGTAAGATTTCTGCCTTGGTGGGTTCCTCTTGACATTTGTGTTAGATAAGGCATGGAGAAAGACATGCATTGTCTTGACACATGCCCTGGATTCTGAGATAACAGATGTCAAGGAATTCAGAGAAAGGATAGGTAAGATTTAATAGCCGAAAATTGTACACTGGAAGTTAGCCCAGGAAGAATGGCATAGTCTCAAGAGTAAAACTGATGAATCCAATGGAAATAATTGAGACAAGAAAGATACTAACATCAATAGCAGCAACAGCAACTAGCATTTATACTGCTCCTGCTATATGCTAGGTACTGCATGAAATACTTTACAAATATTATCTCAATTCAATCCTCAGAAAAATTTTGGGAGGATGGTACTATTACTATCTCTATTATATAAGCAGGATTGAGGCAAATAGAGGTTAAATGACTTTCCCAAGGTCACATAGCTAATAAGTATCTGAGGCTCAATTTAATCTTAGGTCTACCTTACTCCAGGTTCAGTACTCTATGCACTATGTTGCTCCTGTGAATGCATCTGGGGAACTCTCCAATTTGAATGTGAAACTGACTTGCTGGTGGAAGAAAGAGCTGAGGATTAACTAAGTACTCTCGTTAGTATCAACAGTTAGGACTTTGGTTTCATTGAAAAAGTTATTGGTAAGAGAAAGAGTTATGGGAAGTACTCCTAAACAAGGTAAATCAAAGCTTCTTCCCCAAGTAAGCAAGGGGGAAAAACCAGAGATGCATCACAAAATGACTAAGGGGAATGGCAAAATGAGAAACTGCAAAGAAATGTGTAGATTTAGGTGGGAAAAATACTTGCACTTACCTACAGACTAATTTTTCATTCATTCAGTTGGAAATTATTGAGTACCCACTATATACCAAACACTAGAGATAGAAAGACACACATAGAACTTGAGGAAAAAAGGATAAGGACTGAACCTGTGATTTCAATGATACGGTTAACTCCCTGGGTGAGGAAACCCTATCTACCAAAGCAATTTGGTGATTTCTCTGCAATTTATAGTCTCATCAAATTGCCTCCAGGGCAAATGACCAAGGTCACACAGCCAATTTGTGTTACAGGCAGGTTTTGAACACAACTTCCTAATTCTGAGGCAAAGTCTCTATTATGCCATTCTAGAGTAAAAAAAGAACATTCATGATTGCACTTATATGTCTGTTTTCTTTTTGCATTGTTCTCAAAGATATCAGATGTTTTTACATGTGAGAATTTAGCTTTAAAGCGATATGATCTTTAAAAAAAATTCTGAGAGAATGTCTATGCACATATTTTGAAATTTGCTATAAATGCCTACATTTTTAAAGGAGTAGTTGTTCCTCTAGCAGTTATCAAAAAAATATAAAAACACAGGTGAAATGGAATTTTCTTGAATTGAGAGTGGGGAGATAGATGTTATCATTTATACTAAATTATTATTAAAAAGCAAATTAAAGGGAGTCTATACCATATAGACCAACCCCTAATTAACCTTACAACAGATGACTGAGAGGTGACTTGGTATATAAAGCTCTAAATATTCACAGGAACTAAGTGATCTTAGAATTTTTATCTTTTTCATGCTTTCTGCACCATTAAAATCATGGATAAAAGAGAAGCAAGGAGTCAGCACAATGACTTTGAAGGGCATTTAAAAATGCCATTACCTTTAAAAATAGGTCAGGTTTTCCACAGCATGCAAATAGAGCTTGTTCAAAGTTCCCTGTAGACTCAGGGATGGCAGAGAGAAGCCTCATTTATCTGAGCTGTGTGAAGAAACGCAGCTTTCTGTCCACTTCTAGATGAAGGGAGGCTGAATTTTCTAACTTTGGCCTCATCTCTGCTTTCACGTGAGCCTGAGGCTAATCAACATTTAGGGCAAGTCTAAAATCAGCACGCTTAAGTCATAGGTTGTGGTGGAAAGAGTTGTGGATAAGGAGTCAATTCCCAGCATTGACTATTTTTGTTAAAATTAGGGAAATGATCTATATGACGGATTATGTCCTTTCCAGTTCCAAACTTGTGATCACATGACATTATAATGTTTGGGAAAAGAACTCTTCCTTTGGCCACCTTGTCTGGTGGCATTTCTTCAGGTCATATAGATTTCCTGGTGTTTTAGGGAAGCTACTTTCGTAGCTATATCTTTGTGGTACCTGCTTCTTGTCCCCAAGGAGAAATATGGAGGTAGTTAATTACTTAATTTTTTTTTTAGAGAGTGACACTCCGTGAGCAATAACTTTAAAGATCCAATTTCAAAGTACAAGTTGATCTGTGATCATTCTCTTTGGGTGTCAGTTCTCATTCTTAAAAATAAGAAATATTATCTCCTGGGTCAGGCTACCTAATGTTTATTTTAACATGTAAAGTGGTGCGAGCTATTGATAAAATATTTTTATATTAACAACAATTGGCAGAGTTTTTATTCTGTTTTAGCACTTTGGTGGTGAAAAAGTAAATATTCAGCTTGTAGGTAGGTTATAATCATTTCAGTAGCCAATATGGCCAAATGAGGTTGAAATGGTCACTTTGGATATTTTGCTTTCATTCTAATTCTGCTAATAGAACAAAACATTAAAAAGGCATTTTCAAACATATTTTGGAAGAGAAGTTTGCTTATTTGATGTTAGGGTACAAATATTACCGGTTATAAATTAGGGAAGACCAAATTACCTGAAAAAAATTAATCCAATTTTAGATAAACCTCTACACATGGTACAAATGCCATTGATGACTGGAAGTCTATGAAGATAACCTAGCATAATCTGATAAATGGACCAGTATGGGTCATTAACTAAAGAAAATAAAATCACAAGGTGAAAGAAGACAAACACATTCATGTTGCTAGGTAGTAGGAGTAAACATCTCTGAAGAAAAAAAATAATTAAAAAAACCTCTAAGTTATATGTTTTATTTCTTTCTCAATTTTCAAGTTTCTTTGAGTACACTACATTTTATAACTTCCAGTATTTCAGGAGATCATCACATCTAGTGAATAACAATGTAGCATTTGCCCACTTTCTTAAATCTGGTAGAATTGAAGGTCTGAGTCCCTCAGTGGTAACTTAAAATTTATCCCAGATCAAAGCTCAAGGCTTTTGTTGTTCTAGACATCCATAAGTTTCTATTTTATCATTTGTGACCAGATCTGACGGGGATATAGGTAAATGCCTCATTTGTTCCAAGCTACAGTTTTGGACTGCAGCCCTTTAAAGTCTGCCCTCTGATGTGCTAGGTTTTGTGAGGAGATGATGCTCTGTGAAGATCATCAAAGGCCACCATTTTTGCTGCCTATGAGCTGATTTGTGCAGTATTAGGCATCTTAGTAGGATATACAAGTTTTTATGGATAGGTTATTTATTAGGGAAGACTAAATTACCTGAAAAAAGTTAATACCGTGAATTTAAAAGTGGGTTATTTATTGCAATCGAGTAGACTGCCATACAAGAGAGGGAAAATAGAATCTTGGGAATTAAGCTACATGGATGCTATTACCTCTAACTTACTGCACAACCAGGTCTCTGGCCTTCAGTTTTTGTCTCTAAAGTGAAGTGGTAGGATATGACAAAATCTGCAGTTCTTTCCAGTTTTAACATTGTATGATTCTCTGCAATGAAACAAAGACACATAAAATGTCTAGTCTGCACATGCTTTGGTTGGCTAATACAGCAAGTATGGTCTAGGCAATGCGTGGGCCAATAGTGATCAAAATTAATTTAATGGATGTAATATTTGGACCTTAGCCTGGATACTTAAGGTTGTTCTCAATTTATGAACAAAATGAGTTGCAAAAATTAGTGAGTTGACCTATTCAAAGCCAGAACACATTTTCTCATAAAAACAATGCTATAAAATATGGTTAGGTTCCCAGGCTAGTCCATATAAACATATTTGCCTATAATGTAGCTGAATTGGAACCAATATTAAATTGGATTTCAAGTCACTTTAAACCCTCCTGATTCCTTGAGTCTCACTGAAGACTGAGGAGGGGAAAGTACAGGGCTTTGTGGAGAGATGGGAAGAGCTCTATGAGTGGGATATTTGTACCAAAGGATGCTCTAGTAGAGAGAAGGAACACGCACAAAGGGGCTTTAATGTTAGCGTTTGAGAAAGGCATCAACAGTGGGAAAGAGATCTTCTTATACACTACTATTATAGAGGCATCATGTTCAGTGGAACTGGAATCCTCACCATCCTTCTGACCTGAAAAAATATAAAACCCTTCTTTCCCTCTTATTCAAGTGAGATAAGATAGGCATTAAAATATGATAAATAACCACATAGGTATTAAGTTGTTGGTTACTCAGGTTTTCAGAGTTATCAATGAGAAGAGGCATAAAGAGTGATCCTTCCCCTTCATTCTTTTGTGTGCCCTATTGGTACACAGTCCTGAACTATCTTGGTAACACCCCTGAACACCTCATTATTAGATGGCATGCCTACCTGGCCAGAGGGGAAGTAATAAAATCATGCAGAATTTCCCCCCAAATACTCTAGACCCTCAGCAAAACTCTCTCTCGAGTTCACAGCTGATTATTTTATTTTTTAGTTTCCCTCTTAGACAATTAAGAATTTATTACTTATAAATAATGTCTTGGAGTTTGACCTCTTCTTTTAGGCAGCCATCTTCTGTAGAAGGTTTTACATCCTGTATATACTTAATCAACTATTTTGAATACAAAATAATTTTACTACATAGTAATAAAAAATCTCTAGGTAGATACAGACACATTGTTTAAATGGAGATACTGCAGTTTATTCACTCAATTCAAGTAGATGACTTAATATAATAATCAAAGGATTTCCTCCATTTAACAGGAGGGGTAGCTGGCTCCCTTTTAACTGAAGTCATGGTGGACATTCTATCCTTTCTTGCCAGACCCTAGTTAGAAATTCACAGTTTAAAGCCTCAAAAACTCCCTAAACCTTTTCTGGTAATTTTATCCCTCTGTGAAATTTATCCAGAACTTCTTGTTTTCCTGCCTGGAAATATCACCCTGAATTAGGGAGGCAAAAGGCCTCCATAACTGCAGAGATCAGGAACAATGCTTGAGCTGATCAAGGCCCTGGTCATTGATGAAGTCTGTAGTCTTAGTGCAAAATGATGAATTGTCTTCAGTATGGAAATAAAGAGGCATATTCACTTACTTGGCTTATATACTTGGTCCTTGGTTTACTTTAATTTGGAGACATATTATGAATCCAGTTCCACAATCAACTAATCCTTCATTAAAGCAAGGTGGCTTCCTAAGAAGTGGTTTTCTTACTCCCCTTTGTGGCATGCCTTTTTTCAGGGTTGTACAAGTACAACTTCATGTCAAAGCACTAATTTACTAGTTTACTAGGATTCTGTGGGTAAAGATAATGGGCATAATAGCTTATTTTGTGCCTTTGAACTTTAGGAAGCCTGCTTTCAGGGTATTATCTTTTACCTCTAACTTCTCAGTCAATGATTTGAATTGCCTAAAATTTAATCAGTAAGGAAATTAAAGTCTTTTGCCTTTGGATAGTGGCACAATTACAATATGTTAAGGGAACCTCTATTTCCTTAGTGGAAAAGTGGTGGCTAAAGTGTTACTATTCACTTTCAAGTCCTAGGGGTAACCCTTGTGGGAGAATATACTACTACTTCAATTTATAACTCATGAGACCTCACCAGTATGATTTCTATATATATAAATAAATCAGGATATTACCATTAACTCTTAATTGTGAAATATTTACTAACACAATGCGAAGCAAGAAAATTCATAACAATATTCTACCCGTTACCTGGTATCTCCTACCAATTAATTGGTATCTTTGCATGGGAGTAGGTACACATTTATAGAAACCTAATGCTGAGGAACAGAAATAGATAAACATATATTCTAGGGACAAGTCACAACTCTGAATTACAGGCATTGATATCCTCTATTTAGACTAAAGAATAGTCCATACCACCACACTGCTGAGTGGGCCCACTTCTCTGCTGGCTACTCTACTTCTTCATTGGGTTGTCAGGCAGTGAGTCATTCTTAGCAAAACCAATACTTCTAAGCATGGAATCTGCAAAGTTTTCCCAGTCTGTTGTCTTGGCTGTGCTCTGATGTATGATAAAGATCTTTCAGCAAAGAAGTTCTCCTCCCATATTACAGGCAACAGTAAAGGGCATGGTAGATACTCTGAGGCATGCCTCTTCTCAAACTGTAAATGACAGTAAAGGAAGGGCAAGACAGACAAACTTTATCTTTCTTCAGTTGTGCTGATCATCAGAAGTTGATTTTTACTCCAATCAATTCCCCACAGTAATGTTTTTCCTCCAATCAGTCCCCAGAAGTAACGTTCTTCCAAACATTTCCTAACAATGCAGCTTTTCAATACAGCTTAGCTGAAAGTAGTCTCAGTTCTTAGACACCTTCTATTCAGCTACACTCAAATGAACTAAGCTTGGTTATCTTTGAGAATCCAGGGAACTCTTGGTTCTGTTTCTTTGTTCCCCCCCTCCTTTGGCTCCTCCCCTCCCCGTCTTGTCAATTTCTTCTCTTGTAAGCTTCTCTAGATTTTTCTGTCTTTCTGGACTTAAAGCAGTCTTCTTGTATGGAGTGTTTAACTTCTACTTGAGAGAGAAACTAAAATTCACATTTCTTTCAGACTCAACATAAATGAGTTATATAGAGTAGTTCCATAATTATAAGAAAGTTCTAGTTATCAGGTTTTCTCAGCTGTCAGTGTCAAAGTTCTGCATAATGGCCATACATAAAATAACTGCTAGGAAACAAGATACTTTGTCCATTTTTGCCTTCAATAATCACTTTTCTCCCAAAGAGTTTGCTTTCTCTCAGGTCCTCTAAATATCTTTTGCTGAGGGACTTTCTGTGTTTCTTGCCCTTCATACAAATCTGTCTGAAACTGAAAATGGCACCATCCTCTCCTTCTATACATATTCATATATATATTATTATGCAGACATCAGTATAGATTTATTTCTACTTTCTAATAAAAAAAATCCTCTATAATTACTTGAAATCTCCTATATACGAGTATATTTCTTCAGCCAAATTACCCACCTCTAATAAGAATGCATAGCCAACCTAACAAATTCCTTTGGGTTATAATTTATTCTACCCATTTACCCTTCTAAGATGCCCCATTTTGACTACTGCATGCTTTCATTTTTTTTTCGAACTGAATGTCCTCTCTTCATCAGCTATCATCACAGCATCTCCATCCTCAAACAAATTATTTTTACTGATTGGCTTCCCACATCTCCCAAATAACAAACACAGAGACATGGAGACAGAGGAGGAGAGAGACAATGTGGGTGAGGAATAGAGAGCTGGCCTCTTAGGATATGAACACAGATTTTACTACCGATCCCTGACACATTCTATTTTGTGGGCAATAGGCAATTCTCCAAGACTCTAAGTTGCAGGAGAGTTGACAATAGATCTGCTTTGGCAGAGCATGTTTGCTCACTGGAAGCTCCCTAGAAAAAATGAAAATATGTGAGGACCATACGTACATACACACATATACATGCATACATATACATATATACATATATACCAATGCATATATACATGCCTATGTATGAAAATATGTATACACATAAATACATATATGATTTATAACATATTTATATACACATAATGTATAATGTATACATTATGAAAGTAGTGACTGATTACACTTATAGGTAACACAAAAAAGAACATTGCCCAAATGTGAAAATTATCTGAAGCTAATTGAAACTAAAGTGTCAACATTTGGAAAGAAGATTTATTGTGATTCAAATATCCTCTTGTTTTTGACTTGGCAGAATCTTAATAACCACCCAAATGAACCTTTCTCTTAAGGACTTGATGACTTAGATGACTTATTTCCACTTAGGTAAGAGTTTATTTATTCTCTTTAGCTTAAATTAGAGTTAATGGTCCTAAATGCTTGTTTAAACTAGGTCAGAGCCCATCTGGCCAACCATAGAAGATTCATGTTTATCTGTAGATAGGCAAGTTTTCCCACATGACTCCTAATAGATTTAGAAATAGAGACTTTCGGGTATATACAAGTGTCTTGCCCTTCGATATACTTCTTAGTACTTTCAGAATGTTTTATAGGTGAAAAGTACTTGGAGTACACCTTCAGAATTTGAAAATAAAATTTAGAGAGAGAAAGAAATATCTTTAAAGGCACAGAAGGACTTGGTAATTCTTAGAACTGTCCTCTGGCCCCAGTGATAGACTTGATTAATGAAGTCAAAATAGAATTTAGCTGCTTGTCACCTTCTTCCATAGAAAAACATTCATTACAAAAATTTACTACCAAGGCTGTAATATCCAACATGAGCATTTTTGGAATACATCTTAGCTGCCTCTTTGGATAAAAATCTAATTTTGTTTGCTCAAGAAAATGGAAGCATTTTCTGTAGATGTATAAAACAGTTTGGGAAGGATTTGTTTTTTTTTTTTAATTGGTATACATCAGGATGACATTGTCAACATCATTCACTTCAATAAACACATTTGAAAGGAAAAAGAAGATTTTTGTTAGTTAATTTAAGTGTCAGCACTACAAATCATCAAGTTCAGCCTTGTTAATTGAAGTTTTAATAGACTATGGCCCAAGGACATTGCAAAATGGAATTTTTGGTCTTTTTCTAGTCTCAGCAATAAACTTTGTGTCAAAATGCTATGAAAAATGAACATTTTCCATCTTCCATGATCCATTAAGAAATATTTGTAATTGTTTTAATGTTTTTCTACGCATTGCAAGTAACAATTAAAATAAAATGATTAACCAGCCCCTTGCGCAGTTGGTTTACATCTCACATACACAAACAATAATTTCATTTCCAATATGACAGGAATGGTCAAAAGGCAGCTTGTTGACAACCTTTTCATCATGCCATGTCCACTTGTATTTGGCTTGTCACTTCTCAGACAGTCTCCTGGGAAACACTATGAAAAACAACATCCTACTTCCAGATTGAGAATGAAAATTCTGTCTTGTCTTTAAGCTTAAGGAAGAGGAACAATTTATATCTGTTTCCTAGAGAATGAGAATAGTAACAACTGATCTATTTCCTATTTCAATATATATATATATATATATATATATATATATATATATATATATCCTTCACTGAAGTCCAATTCTGATACCTTACTTTGGGATGGAGGTGAAACTGTGTTCATGAGGGATCTTCTAGCCCTGATAAGTCCTACTATGTTGAAAAGGCATCCAGTCCCAGTTCAGAGATTAATTTTTCTTTACATCTGATGACCAATCTAACCAAATGTTACTTTGTGTAGTTTCAACTCCAAGGAACAAGATGTCTTTGCCAGAGTAAGCTCATCCCTTGTAACTTCATCATGTTGCTGACGCTACCTCTTCAGCTTTCTCTTCTCTCTAATTGGAGGCAGAGTATCAAACTCCTCATAGTAGCTTTCTTTACAGAGGGCAGAAACAATACTTTCAGCTTATTCCTCTTTGTATCTGCTCCTCTGCCTGATTTCAGTTCCACAGAAGATGGTTATCGTTGGTGTTCCCCACTCTCCCCCTTTACCTGCATTCTTGCATTTGTTGTCTTCCCCCATTAGACTGTAATTTTCTTCAGGGCAGGAACTGTCTTTTTATTAATTGCATCCCCAGTGCTTAACACAGTGCTTGGCACTTAGTAAGCGCTGAATAAATATTGGATTGGATGAATTATTGGCTGCCATATGATAATTTCTTTTTTTTTACTAAAGTAACTCATAAAGATAGCCTAATAAGGTGTATAGGTGTTGCAATCTATTGATCTATATCAGTGGAAGGAGAATCTATACCAAAAAGGTGATGGATCTTTCCTTAACTAGGTTCTATTCACATAGAATTCAACTACAGCACTCTTTCCTATGCCATCATTGACAATGACTTGGCTTTTGAAGCTATTTTACCAAAAAGAAGCCACGAAGCAGCAATGACATGGTAACAATTTCCATTTTCAAATGAGTTTACTTAATAGGAACTCAACTGAGTCTACTCAATGAATTTCAATAATTCAGTGAAAATCCTTAAGGCAGTAGAAAGTCCAGTAAATCTATATTAAGCTCCCCAGTTCCCCAGCTTCCTCAGCTTCCTTTGCAACTGCCTTTAGGTTAGTTTTGAGGAGATGATACAAAATGGAACAGTTAGTATTCATGAAATGGAACTGGGTTCAAGCTGAAGAAATAGGACCTTGTTAAATATAAGGGAAACATTTCTAGCTGGGTCCATCTTCAGCACTGGCTTCTATGACATAGAAAACTGTGGTACAAGGGGGACAGTGCTACAAGTAGTCATAACAGTGTGGCCATGAGATCAGGCTGAGTCCAAAATTGAATTAGTGCTTAAAATGAGCAGTTAGGAGGCATGATACCTGGGGTAACTTAGTTCATTCTGTAGGAGGTCTTTATATGCTATCAATAAACTTTTAAAAAATATTTTGATAACTTTATTTTGAAGGGTTTTCTTTGTAATTGTGTGTGTATATATACATATATACACATACACATATATATGTGTATGTGTATATATCCATCTATCTATATACACAAATATATACATATGTATATATAAAATTTTATATAAATTATTGCATTTAGAAAGAATACACAGGCTTCAGCAGACTGCTGAAAGGGTTCATAACACATAAGAAGGTCAAGAATTTGTAGTCTGGAGGGAAAGATTTCAGGTTAGGATGGTTTCTGGAATTCAAAGTCCAGATCATATGTGTTAATCCAATGAAAGAAGGCAAGCTTGACACATCATTTGAAGACATAAAGGAGAGTGGTGAAAAAGCAGGTAAATAAGAGAAGTGAATAAAAGAGGGAACTAGGTCAAGTCTACTGATAAATGGGAATTACCACTTCAAGAAGTCTGAGATCAAAGCCAAAATCAGTTCACCAAAAAAGATCGGGGTAAACAATCTGGACAATTCTTTCAACAAGGTCTATACTGACATCACCGTTTCTAGTAGGTATTGTTTAATTCTATGAACTCGTACCCTCAACATCTAGCAAGCACCTAGCACATAGTAGGTACTTGATAAATACTTTTTGGTTGATTTTTGGAAGGTAGTGGCATGAGTGGACTGTCCATATGTAACTGAAATTTAGAAACCTTCACACTAGGTGAGTTTCAACAGTTTAATAGGCTATAAGATATTGAAATAAAATCATAAGGGAGACTTTCTGAAAGACTTTAAGACTATGGGTGTGTGCATAGCTTTTGCCTATAAAAGAGAACCATCTGTCTAGCATAATTTAGCTAGGTAGAATATTGCTTAGAAATAAAAGAACACACTGTATATGCCCTTGAATTTCCTTCTAGCCCACTTAATGTGTGCAGAACTAAGGACATGAGTGGGCATACATGAAATTTTATTTAAATGAGGACAGAAAATTAAAGTTTGCCTTTCAACACTTCATAGGGTACCTATTGTTTTAATTTATCCACAAACTCCTAACAAGCAAACAGAGGACAATCCTCATTAGTCTCTTGTCTTGAAAATTATCCTAGCATTTCTTGATAGATGGAGAAAGTTGTTATTAATGGCCTGTGAATAGCCACTATTGAGTTGACTCTATAATTAGGATCTGCATTCATGGAGGTTTTCCAAATGCAGCTCAACAGTGATGCCAGTTGCTGGCATAACTGAACCAATGCCAGGTAATGAATCAAGTTGGAAGTTATATAGGTTGCATTGCTAATTATATTATACATAGAATAGCTGACAAGCTTTCTCCCATCTACTGCTTTGGGGCTTCTTTATGAGACTATTGATTTTTTTTTAGAAGGCTATATAAAATAATGAGAGACTAAAATGACCTTTGAGTACAGTCAAGGACAAGTTTTTATAAGTAAAAAATAAAATGTCATGTTTTGAGATTGTACTATTTCTGGGAAGAAAATTATTTTCATTTTTGAGTCACCTGATATTTCCCCACCTACCCTCCAAAATATCTCCCAATAAGATAACTAACACCTAAGAGTCAATCTTCCTTGATTTATCCATTCTAAATACAGTGGCTATAAAATATCAGGAGAAAATTTCATTAAAAGAAAAGAAAATTTAAAAAACAGCATAATTTTGGCAACAAGAAAGTTCTAGTGACCTCAAGTCCAAAGAGGTAACACGATAGATAATTTGGATGATTATATCCAATGTTCTAGTCCTTGTGTGAAGAATCTTTTTTGTGTAAGTGGCACTACCCTGGTTAGGTAACATATTTACCTCTTTTTAGGTGTTAATATCCCCTTTAATCCCAGGAGAAAAACTCAATTTCTCCTGCCCACCCTAAATAACAGTAGGGAAAGACTTAAAATTGCTCTACTTGTCTGGCTGGTGCTTCTTATTCTTCCATAAAAAGAACTATCTATCGTAAGGAGGTCCCAAATTAGAAATTCCCTCCAATTTAGGATTATCTCAAGTATTTACAGCTCAATAGTTCCATTTAATTTTTTATATAACAGAGATTCACCTAGAAGTATCGTTATTGTTTCTCCTTACAGAATGATGTGGATCTGCCTCAACTGCCCATATATTGGAACTCAGCTTTTGGTATTGGGGAAAACTAGCAACCAGGAATCTATTTGCAAGAACGGTGACTGACACTTCTCTCTATTTAGGGTTGGCTATCACTTCCTTAAGGGATTATGCCCTTCTAGTCTAGGGTTAAGATGGCTACTCGATTTCTTCCTGATTTCTTATCAGGCATGTGGGAAGGATTAGTCAGAATACTTAGGACTCTTAGTGACAGGTACTTGGTGAAACTCCCCTTACCTGAAAGTTATGTTCTCACTAGCTCATAAAGTAGACAGGCTCTAATGGCCTGCCAGAAAGTCTCCTCAATCAGCTTGGGACAAGTAGAGGAAATCAGAGTCCAGAGCCCAGAATCCTTGCTCAAATTAAGTAAGGCTACAGGACTAAAGATGACTCTTTTATTTTATCTGTTTTTGTGTTAATAGTGTCTAGGAATCCTATTCCATCAAATGTTCATTCGATCAATCACATAGACACTAGGCACTTCTATTCTTAAAAACTAATGAAGTCTTACCACTTAGGTGACATCACATTGTAAAAAATGCCAATTTTATTATAAGGGAAATTGTCAAAGTTGAAAGAGGGAATCATTTCATTGTTCCATATGCTATATTTCAAATAGTACTTGTTGACCAAATGTCATATTTTATTCAATATATAGTATAACTATTTCAATATAGTATTTTGAAATGAGTTTATGTATAAAGATACAAAAATTTACATCATTTTTGGAAAGGGGGAAAGGAATAGGCATTTATATATAGTGCCTATCAGTTGTCAGGTATGTGCCAAGTGCTTTACAAATATATTTCCTTTGATCCACACAACAACCCTGTGAGATAGGTGCTGTTATTGTTGAGGAAATCAAGGGAAACAGAGGTTAAAGTGACTTGGCCAAGGTCACACAGCTAGTAAGTATCTGAGGTTGAAAATACTTATGCTTCTCTTAAATGACAATGGATATTTTTTATTATATACAAGATAGAGGGATCTCATGTTCAGGAATTCATTTGAAATAATTCATTTCATAGTACAGTATACCAAAATACCATACAGATCATCTAAAGTAGTGTATTCCCCTTGTTTTTTTTTTAAACTGAAGCCCATAGAAATTAAATGACTTCTCTGAGATTGCACGCTAATAAGCAGTAGAGCTAGGACTAGACTCCAAGCTACCTGACTTTATAAAAAAAAAATCTAAGACTTCAACTGTGAAATATTGCATTCTGCCATGTTTGTAGACCTAGTTCTATATTTAGGAAAGGCAAGAGCATTTTAGAAATGAATAACTCTTGCATCAGAAATTTCCTTCTGATGGGAAGGCCTTAGAGGATTTAGCAATTCTCTGGCTCATTTGAAATGTGTGTGTGTGTGTGTGTGTGTGTGTGTGTATTCACACATATATCCACACATATACATGTAGCATTTTGAAAACCAAAAAATGCTATATAAATGTTAGATATTCTTATTCTTATTATGACTTCCATTCTTATTAAATGTAAAAATGATTGTTTGACACCCTCTTTGAACCCATTTTTCACAAGTACACAGCTTCACAAGGCAAAAAAAAGAAGAGACAAGAAAAATGTAGAGCCAATGTCCATCAAAATCAACAATACTCACTAGTGGGCAACTTTCCCCAGGAGAGCTGCTATAGTTTCAGGCAAGTGTAGCATTGTTTTGAGTGGAGTGCAATTAATGGTATATGGGGTTTACTTTTTAAGACAGGGGGTGCTCCTACTGATTTTTTTTATCTTGTTATACTATATTCTCTTCTTCCTCCTACCCCATCCCTTAGTCTCCCTCTCTCCCCTTCATACTTTCTATGATCCAACATTGCAACATTACTCGAATTTCTCAGGGTTGCTTCTTGAAACACTTGCTAGAGTGAGAAGGAAATACAGGCTCCCTCTTTGCCTAATCTATGCTCTAGAGAGAGGATGATTTGGAATTCCATCTACACTTGTATGGTTCAAGTCTACAAGCAATTTGGAGGAGTGAGGCTAGAGAAAACTGGGCAGGGCACTATAGAAAAGCCAGAAGAATTCATGGTACAAGAAAGGCCACTTAGATAAGATGGAAGTTGTTTAATTACTAAATAGAATAAGGACAGAGTATGTGGGTTGTGGTGCCATAATGAGCTCAGTTTTAAGTCTCAAATATTTAAGGAAAAAGAAATAGTCACTATGGGGTTGACAACATCAATTTTACCATAAGGAAAGACAAACTGCTTTCTTTGACCCACATTCCCTGCTTAATTCAAACGGAAAATGAATTTAAATAAGCTTTTTCAGATAACCATTTCTTAACCTCCTCATCATCCTTTATGAGGTTGTGCTTATGCAGAGAATAATTGAAACTGGGCTCAAGTTCTTCCCCTTCTATTTCTTTCTGGACCCATTGACTCCTTATTGAAGAATCAACCCTGTCACAATGTGACAAGTACATTCATAGGAGCTCATCCTAGAATAGAGCATGGCAATCAGTGCCAGTCCTGGGGAGCAAGGCACTATGCTAGTTATTGGGTTAAACACAAAATGAAAATCATTCCCTGACTTCCCTGCTTATATTTTACTGGAACTAATATGGGCCTGAGAGAATTTGAGCCCTGAAACATGACTGAACCCATAAATATTGGTCTAGGAGATTTGGGGTTATAGAATATGTTTGTCTGAGATAAAAGGGGTTAGGAAATTTCAGAGCAAGAGAAAATTAAGCCTATTTTCATACTTGTAGATTGATATAAAACATTATGTTTGATGTATATGTAGTGAGGGCTGTCTTCCATATGTAGCAGAGAAGTAGTGTTGTGTGAGTCAAAGGAAGACTGGGTAAAGTCTAGAATCTCCTCCTGATTGCCTTCTCCAAGGGAGACTTTAATTCCTGCCAGAAGGGGAAAGAGGAGACTGGGGCCACAACCTTGGCCACTCTGCTCTTTTCAGAGAAAGAGAGTGTATTAGCTAGAATACCCAGGATGGCCTGCCAGCACAGGTTCTTTGATCTGCTTTTCTAAAGGAAAGACAACCTTAAAGGGGTCAACAATCTTACTTAATTACAGATAAATAAAAAATATAAGCAGAGAAATTAAAACAGATATTCACTAGACTGTGCTCTTACTGTCTGAAAGAAGTAAATACAACCACCTACATACACCTCTGGATTGGGAGAGCACAAATCTCTGAGGGGGATCTTAACAAATGACTACTCAGAGTCCCATCCAGGGAATCAATAGGTCCTCATAAGAGAATTCCCAAAGTAAGATACCAGCCTCCAAGTATATATAGTTTTTAACTAATAGGCTCTGAGCCAGAAGGCACCACAAGCCTCATGACTCAGTGACTAATTAGCTTAGTGCCAAGAAGTGTGAAATCCTTCCTACAAGCAAGTCTCCTCTTTAGGCAAGTTCCTCCGCCAATGGGCTCTATGTGACTCAGGATGTATCATGGCTGTGATTGAAATACCTGTGTACTTTTAGACCTGGGAATGTGGCTCCTATTCCAAGGGAAAAGGGAACACATGTAGTCACATAGGCCTATTAATGGACAGGGAAGATCTTACTATTCCATTAACATTACAGAGGGATACTGGACTATATCTATCTTCTCCTTTAAATGTTATTAATTTAGTGGAAGTGGTTTTCAGATTCCAGCTAAACTTCTGATCACTGCTCCAAAGTTGGGGGAAAAGAAGATTCCAAGTTTTATGTCCAAAGTTTGATTCTTTTCTCATCAAATACCAATTCCACAATGAACATACAGTAAATAGCAATAAAACCCATTTTTCCAAGTCAACAGCAAAACAGAAATCAGAGGAAGTATATACAGGAGAATATATACCAGATGATACTGAGTAAATGAGCTCTCCCGCTGGGAATGACATAATTCAGATCAATACAGGGTCCTAGATCTCACCCAAGGGAAAGTTCCCCAAAGCCTCTAGTATGACAAACTTAGAACACAATGGAGACTGCCAGCTCCTCCCATGTTGGCTTCTTCCCAGAGTTTTTCCTTCACCAACCTGAAATGGGGTTGATATCTTCCATCTTCTCTCTCTCATACCTAGAAGTCAGAAGCACACAAAGAGCCTGAAGAGACTGTAGAGATTCAGAGCCTGGCACTCTTCTCCTTCCCAGTCCTGCCAACTCTGGTCTACCCTTCATGCAGGTGCAGGAATACACCTCCACCAATATTCCCTGAGGTTTTGTCACGTTTCCTTGGGCCTATTTGAACAGATTTTTGCGCAAAGAAGTCATTCTAATTCAAAGCTGTTTTTAAGAGTTAGTCTCAGGCCTTTGAGTAATTGATCAATTAAGATATTTTCTCATCTAGTTAAGGGATCAAAGCTAAAATGGGCAACACCCAGGTAGATGTATTTTATTCTCACTCACCTCTTCTTTCCCACTTTCACCTCTTCTTCATTTCTCTCTCCCTCCTGTGAATCTCATAAATTTTCTTCTGTATCTTACTATATTACATACTACATACTATTATACACACACACACACGCACACACACACACACATATAATTAGATTATAGCCTTCTTGAGGACAGAGATGCTTGTTTACTCACCTTTCTGTCTTCTTCAGCAGTACCTTGTATAGTGCTTAGAATCAGTGCCTAGCACAGACGTGGTATTTTATTAATGCTTGTCATTTGTTTAAAAAGTTAGACATATTAAATGCTTACAATGTGCCAAACGCTGTGCTAAGCACTAGGGATATACATACAAATAAGTGAGATAACCCCTGATCTTTAGCAAATTACAATCTAATAGGGGAAGAAAATATATGAAGGAAAGCAGTATGGTGGAGTGATAGATACGCAGCAGCTAAGTGCCTGGATCCTGTCGAGATAATGAAAAACCATACCTTTTGGGTAAAATTCAGGTTACTGTTGTTGAGTAGAAGGTAGAAGAGATGGTTCAAGGAGAGAGGATATGGCATGGTACAGATAAGGAAGGCATTCAGTTTTTCTTGGAATTCCAAAGGGAAACTTTCTGCAACCTCAGAGAGTTGAATAGTACCTAATGCAGATGTTGAAACACATACATTAGGAAGTATACTTGTCTATAAAAGAAGGAGACAGGAACATCCAAAACAGTCCAGAAGAGCCAGAGACAAAGATGACTCCATTGTGTTGTGACTGGTTAACTTGGTGGCCATGAGGGTAGGAAGAATTCCCTAATTAGTTAGCAGAAGTTGTAAAGTCAAATGAGAAGTATGGAAGAAATGGAAAGAGATTAGCAAGAAAAGAAAATGGAAATGAGTAGAAAATAATAGACAAGGGTAATGGAGATCAAATATTAGAGAATCATGAACAGCAGACACTCTGAAAAAGGTAGCAGTGGAAAAGACACCAGAGAGTCCATAGAAGATAGAACAATTTTGCAATATAGGAGTAAATAGCTCTTCACAGCTCTTCACATAGCTGGAATGAAAGGTCAAACAGTCCTACACATTCAAGCACCTGGAATAGGACTATCATTGAAGTCTATAATCATAAGGAATCAGTAAGAAAGGAGTAACTAATGATGAGTACACTAGGCTTAAGAAATTGGGGAAGCCTGTAATGGATTTTCTTTTGGAAAATTTCCATTATTTAAAAATCATTAACTTAAAAAATCAGTACTTAAAAAGTTAAAAATTGATAACCAGAAAATTAAATAATGTGGAATAGTTCACTCCCATCTGGTGCTGGAGAGCTTGGGTATTCCTGTACATCCAGAAAAAATGAAGAACAGGTGTTCAACATTTAGCCAGAGGGGATTCAACGCACCTTCCCTCTGCCATGTGAGTATTTGTTTGCTAAGTCAGAGTTTGACATTAGAAGCCCTTGTCCCCAAGGTCAGCTCTAGGGAAATCTTTTTTTTAGGAGAAAAATGTTAGGAAATATACAGATTGAGAAGCTTAAAAATCTTCAGTCTTAGCATATATATAGAGAGTCAGATAAATAGTAGCCATACAAAGTATATATACATATATATCATTATATATTATATATTATCTACTTTACTCCTCTGTAAGTGAACAGCTCTTTATTTCATGTTATAGTGATATTGAATATGATTCCCTAGTGGGGATCCATACTTGATTTGTCCAGTCTGCTTATGTATGTGTATGTATATATGTATATACATATATATATTAGTCATGCAGAGTATATAAACATATACATTATTATACATCATTATGTGTAAATGTGTGTGCATATTATATATATGTGTATATGTATATATATGTATATGTATTATATATGACAAGGCAAAATTGGGCTCTTTTTATTATGATGTACATTATCAATTACAGTAGTATCAGTCTTTAATATTTTGGGGTAATTATACTTCAGATAAAATATAGTCATAATTCACTGCAAGAAGATCTCTAATGGCAAGTGGAAACAAGTTGATTGACTGAAGAGTATGAAAACAAATACCGACCTCAAAAACATACCATTTTTTATGTCTTATGTCCCGTTTGGATTAATCTTTGAATTTAAGTCATTTCTGATAATCCATTCATTGGAGAGTTTCAATAAATTATAGTGTTAAAATGACCAACCAGTTCTAATAATATAAGACCCAAATCTCATTAATATGCTGGAAATTAAGCATAAGAATAAGAGCAGGGAAATGCATTTAGATATTTTAAGTCAATTCTTCTGTTAAAGGCTGAGGCAAGAAAAGGGAATTCATTCCAAATGTTATTTACAGAGTTCAGATCCTATTTAAGGTATCTCATCATGACACATTTCTGACCACTCCTTGTGACAGAGACTGATTACAAAAGAGATTAAGTTGCCAAGGGTAACAGGCAGCTGAAATGTTCAGAGGATAACTGGATCCTGGACCTATTTAATTCTAAGGAGATGAAATTCAGGAGTTTCCTATGTTAGAGAAGATGCAATAAGGTGGGATAACAAGAAATAAACCAATAAACAAGAAAAACAGACAACAGTTACTGAAAAAAGTCAAGAGATAGATGAGAAAGAAAAGTTGGTAGAATAGACAAGCACAGGGAGAGGAAAAACTTGGGAAGCAAAAAGAGAAGTAATTAGGAGAAAAAAAGTACGTGAACAAAGATATAACTGCTAAAGGAAACAGAATTTGCTACATCAAAATATATCATTAAGTATATCTTCAGGTGCAGTTAATATTTGCATATATGTGTGTATGTATGTGTGTATATGTGTATATATATTCCACTACAAACTTTTGTTTTCAAATTATCTACTTTAATCCTCTGTAAGTGGGCATCTCTTTATTTCATATTATAGTGATATTGAATATGATTCCCTACTGGGGATCCATACTTGGTTTGTCCAGTCTGCTTATATTAAGGGTTGTATATCATTAAGTAAGAAAGGAAGGAGTCCTCAATCCAAGACTCAATCCTAACCCTGACTTTTGGAAAGGAGTAATAGATATAATTTGAGAGATTTATGATTAGAAAAGAAAGTGAGCAAGTTATTCTCAAGAGGGAAGAATAATTGATGGAAATCTCATGTGTTACATTGCTATTCATGTAATTCCAAGAGATCTAGAGAAAGCCTCCCAAAATATTGGGTGGTTCCTCTTTAGGAGATTTATAGGTAGAGGCAGACAAGATTTGTATAACATGAAAAATCAAGGCGGAGCTGTGATCATCAGTGGATAATGCAGATGAGGTAATAGATTCATGAAATACCAAAATATATGATTAAGGTGGGGTAGCACAGTGTAATAAGAAGAAAGAAAGGCATTGCAGAAAGAAAGACATTGTTTCAAATCCTGGTTTTGTCACTTACTAGCTATATAAGTTGGGATAAACCCAGACCTCCTTTTCTTCATCTGTAAAATGGGGAAAATAATACTTGATCTACCTACTTTTTGCCACTCTTTTTCTTAAAGTACCATAAAATGTGAGTTATTGTTAGAAGCAATGGTAAATTCTTTATATGAGACAGTTTCATGTAGACATTGCATCTTATTCCTTTTTATACTCATTGATTCTATAGACTTGTGATTTGCAGACAGTTCTGTTAATAGTTCTTAAATGTTACTAGTTCCTTTTTTGCTCTTAGTTTTATTCTGTTTTTAGTACTTCTTCATTTACTTGGCATTCCTTTCAGTTATGGATGTTTGTTCCTGCCCATCACTTTGTTGAGAAATAACTCTTCCCTTAAAATATGCATATAAGGATTGAGCTTGCAACGATCTTCAGAGGTCTATTTGTCACTTTTCCATTTATCTATTCAACAAACATTTATTGTATGATCAACAAGCTTTTATCAAAGACCTACTATGTACCTTGATAAATTCAGATCACTAGTCCTAGATGAACTATATCTTGGCTACTGAAAGAATTGTCAAATGTGATTGCTCAACTGTTGTCAGCGACCTTTTAAAGTTTGTGAAAGATGTAAGAGAGTGCAGTTTTGAAGAAGGATGAAAGCTGCCTCAATTTCTCAACAAGAAATAGAATGGAATCTGTAAATTATAGACTTCTGGATTTGGTTTTAATTTCCATGGAAATTATACAAAATGTTTAAATGGGTGGTTAATGACCTTTTAGAAAAGGAAGCAGTGATCAAAAAGAGGCAGTATGGTTTCATAAAGAAGAGTTTATCTCAGATTAAACTTTCCCATTTTTTACCTGCTTATTAGTAAACTAGAGGTCGTTGAGAGGAATTCTATAGATCAGTAATTCTTAAAGTTTTTGTTTTCAGAACACATTTACACTCTTAAAACATGCTTCTGACCTGAAAAAGCTTTCATGGAGGTTATATCAATGAGCATTAAGCATATTAGAAATAAAAACTGATAAAATTTTAAAGTATTTCTTAATTTAGAATGATAAATCCATTACATATCAATATAAATATTATCATTAAAGTAT
>CM053591.1:107983652-108012895 GCA_028646515.1 Pseudochirops corinnae | reverse complement strand
GCATGAGAAAGTAAACATGGAAAAGAAATCATAAGGAACTTATCAAAGTTGAACTATTTACATGCCAACATGGAAAAGTGATAATTGTAACTTATGAAACTTTTCTCAGTATGAGGATAGGTGAAGGGAATACAAATGTATATATACATATACATACACATGTGTCTATAAAGGAGGGTATATATATGTGTACAAACACATATTTGAGTATGTGTATATATGAGTACATAGAGGGCACAAGAACAACTGAATAGTAAGGGACAATACTCTAAAAGGTGAAATTCTGAGGTGGGAGAAGATTAGAATGAGAGGAGACAGGGAGAGACAGAGTGGGGTTAATCATCTCATAGAAGAGGCAAAGGATAATTGTTACAATGGAGGGGAAGAACAGGAAGGCAAAAGAGAAAAGGCAACCGTACTCTCATTGAATTTGGCTTAGGGAAGGAATGACACAATTCTAAACTGGGTATCTTGCCACACAGGAGAATGGGGCGGGTGGGGATGAGAGGTGGGATGATGGAGGGGAGGGCAGGGTATGGGGGACGGTTGATGGAAGTACACACTTCTGTAAAGGGACAGGGTAGAGAAGAGAACAAGGAGGGGCAGGATAGGAAGGAGCGATGTATAATCAGTCTCTCACCCTATGCCCACTGTGGAGAGGTTCTGAGTAATTACACATGTACAGCCTGTATTTAATTTCTTGTCCTTCCAGTGGGGATGGGCAATGAGGGAGGAAGGGAAAGAATCTAGAATTTAAAGTTCTATAATCAAATGTTAAAAATATATATGTATCTATATATAATAATAATTATTATTATTAACTACATCCAACTGGGAATCAAGATACACAGGTACTGTGGTAGGCAGATCCATCCTGCCCTATGGGAAAGTCAGAGGGGTGAGGGAGAGGACATAGGAAAGAGCAGATTGGGGGAGGGGTTATACAGTGGGATGGCTGTTTCGAGGAGTTGGGTAGGGGAAAGATGGGGAGAAAATTTGTAAGTCAAAATCTCGTGGAAATGAATGATGTAAACAAGAAAATAAATTATTTTTTTAAAAAATAGTATTTTCCCCCAATTACATGTCAAGAACATTTTAGCATTCATTTTTACAAGATTTTGAGTTCCAAAATTTTTTTTCTTCCTCCATCCCCTCCCCTTTTCTGAAAATGGTAGGCAGTTTGATATAGTATATGTACTAACATGTAAAATATATTTACATATCAGTTACAGTTGTGAATGAAACACATCAAAAGGAAAAACAAAACCACGAGAAATAATAAAGTAAAAAAAATGTGCTTCAATCTGTATTTAGAGTCCATCAATATTTCTCTGGATATGGACAGCATTTTTTTTTGTGAGTCCTTTGTACTTGTCTTAGATCATTGTATTGCTGAGAAGAGCCTAGTCATTCATAATTGATCATCACACAATGTTGTAGATACTGTGTACAATGTTTTCCTGTTTCTGCTCATTTCACTTTTCATCAGTTTGTACAAGTCTTTACCAGTTTTTCTGAAATCTGCCATTCATCATTTCTTATTGCACAATATATTCCATTACGTTCTTATTGGTGAGAGTAAGATTCAGGTGATGTTCATCATTTACTCCCCTCCAAAGTTTCCCCCCACAGTAATAGGTCTCTCACCTCTTCATGTGAGATAATTTACACCATTCTACCTCTCCCTTCCTTCCATACCTATTGTAATCCTCTTTCTTATCTCTTATTTATTATGTGATTCCCTCAAATTCATCTTGTGCCCACAACCTCTGACTATTTATATCCCTTCTTAGTTGTATTTTACAGTTTTCAAGAATTAGACGCATCATGCTCCCATGGAGGGATGTAAGCAGTTTAACTCTATTGAATACCTTATATTTTCTTTTTCCTTTTTACCTGTTTATGCTTTTCCTGGGTCTTGATATTGGAGATCAAATGTTTGGTTTAGTTCTTGTCTTCTTCTTACAAAAGTTTGAAATGCTTCTATTTCACTGAAGGACGATTTTTTCCCTTTATGTGTTATGCTTAATTTTGCTTTGTATATATGTGATTCTTAGTTGTAGTCCTAGCTCCTTTGCCTTCTGAAATATAATGATCCATGACCTCCAATCCTTTAACGTTGCAGCTACCAGGTCCTATGTAATCTGATTGTGCTTCCCTGATATGTGAATTGTTTCTTTTTGGCCACTGTAATGAGAATGGGAATTTGCAGACCTCCCCTCCTTTGAAAGTAAACTCTGCTCCCTAATAGGCTAAATGTAATTACATGGAGCCTGTGGTAGGAGGAGTTTGCTGAAGGGAAGTAGAGCCCACAGGAAGCTGGCCAAAGCTAGTGAGATGGTGGGGGAGAGAGGATGCTCATTAAGGAGATAGAGAGGTTTGTGAGTAAATATTGATCTTGTATTCGTTTGTGGGAAGACTGAAGGACACTGTGGCTCTCAGCATTATTATGGCTTCTAAATATCTTGAATCAGCTTACTGGTTTTGGGATTCAGTTTTCTGGTGTCTAAATAAGTGCTTCAGTTCTATTCTCTATATGGAGAGTTTTGTATATTTTGCAATAAAATATCATGTGATACTTATAGTCATGGTCTTTATCGTGATCTTGGGCACTGTAAATATTGCATTGGTGCTCAGCCATTTAGAGTAATTTCCCTTGACCTGATAGTTCTGAAATTTGACTATAATGTTCTTGGAGATTTTATTTGGGGATATCTTTCCTGAGGTGATTGGTGGACTCTTTCAATGCCAATTTTGCCTTCTAGTTCCAGAACATCAGGGCAGTTTTCCTTGATAATTTCTTGAAAAATCCCTTCCAGGCTTCCTTTTGATTATGACTTTCAGCTAGTCCGATGATTCTGATATTGTCTGTCCTGGATCTATTTTCTAGGTCACTTGTTTTTCCAAAGATGTATTTTACATTTTCTTTCATTTTTTTATTCTTTTGAATTTGTTTGATTGATTCTTGATATCTTATAGAGTCATTAATTTCCACTTATCCAATTCTCACTTTTAAGGTGTTGCTTTCCTCAATTAGCTTCTGCACTTTCTTTTCCATTTGGCCAGTTGTACTCTTTAAGGAGTTGTTTTCTTTAGTGGATTTTTATATCCCCTTTTCCATTTGGCCAATTCTACTTTTTAAGCAATTTTCCAAGCTGTTGACTTTTTTCCTTTTTTAATTTTAATTTGTTTATTTTTAGATTACAACATTCAGTTCCACAATCCCTTGAGACCCAAATTTTCTCCTCCTCCCCCTCCATGGTGGCATGCAATCAGACATAGATTCTTCAAATACCTACACATTAAACATTAGTCAAGTTGTGAAGAAGAATTATAGCCAATGGAATGAACAATGAGAAAGAGGGAATGAAACAAAATAAATGCAAAAGAGAGAGAACAAGTAGCTTGCTTCAAACTGCATTCAGACTCTGTAGTTCTTTCTCTGGATGTGGATATCCATCATCATGAGTCTTTTGGAGTTTGTTGACTCTTTTTTTCATAATTCCCTTGCATCATTCTCATTTCTTCCCAATTTTTCTCCAACCTCTCTTATATATGTTTAAGCTCCTCTTTGAGCACTTATATCAGTTCTTTCTAGACTTGAGATCATTTCTCACTTTTCTTTGGGGTTTTGCCCATAGGGCTTTTGACATTGTTGTCCTCTTCTGAGTTTGTTTATTGATTTTCCCTGTTCCCATAACTTTTTTGTGGTAAGATTCTTTTGTTGTTGTTGTTTTCCTCATCTTTTTCTGGACTTTTCCCTTTCTTTTAAATTTGAGCTATGCTCCCAGGGTGGAAGGGGCACTATCTCCTGTTCCTTGTGCTAATGACTGCAGACTCAGGCTGTTTACCTGGTGCTACATTGATGTTGCCCTGAGGCCCATAGGGCACTCTCATGTCTGGTGCTACACTAAGGAAGTGGTGAAGGTGGCTGATGGTTTGGAGGTCATAGGGGTCTGGAAGCTCACCTGGTGCTGAGCTAGGGTCTTAGTGGTGATATCTGATATCTGTACTGAGTCCAGTCACATTTTTCTGCTTTTCTTCTGGACTACACTGAAGCATATGATAGTGTGGCCCCTAGAGGATTCTTGTATGCCCTGGGATACACTGAAGCACTTGGTGACTCTTAGAGTTACAGTCTTCCAGTTCCCCTGGCCATGCTCAAATGCATGGAGGGTGGGAGCCCTGGTGTTGGTATTTGTCTGCTCTACCACATGGGGGCTCTGGATCTACCACTGGTTTGGTGAGGTGGGCTTGCTTCAGGCTTGCTGCCATGCTTCCCATCCTGGAAGGTGATCTCCCTTCACATGAGTGAGTTGGACCTTTCTCGTAGATTGTCCAAGTTTCTTGTGCTAAAAGATTGTTTTATTCCATCTTTTTGCTGGTTTTGCTGTTCCAGGATTTGTTTTGGGGTGATATTTTATGGTTGTTTGGAGGTAAATATGGGAGAGTTACAGTGATTTATTCCTTATTCCACCATCTTGGCTCACATAAGTCTGAGCTGTTATTCTTATGTGGTCCCAGAGTTGGTATAGCCCATGTCATGAATAAAGGAGGGTGGGACGAGATCATTCCTAGGATAAAACTATCTTCTAAGTTGGCTCTACTACTCTTCTATCAAAGTGATAGTGATGTTTATGGATGAGAAGGTACAGAGATGACCCTTTCCTTAGAGGCCAACTAGAATGATACTGTAGGAAATGAGTTGGTAAAATCTCCATCCATTATATATTTAATTTGACTTTGCCTCTTCTGAGCTAAAACATAGGAAGGATGTGATTGATTTGATTTTTGACATAAGTGGAGGTACCAAATACTTTGTTACATATTTTTGAAGTTAAAAATATAAAGTGAGTTAACCAGGAACATAATGAATAAATATATATCCTCTTCAGCTAAATGAGTAACAAGTGGTGATATTCATTCAAGGAGGATATTCAATTGAAGAAACATGCATTTATTAAGAATCTATTCTATGCACTGGGCAGTTAGAATGCAGAGTAGATAAAGTTCCAGTCCTGAAGTCAGAAGCTTCATCTTCCTGAATTCAAATCTGAAGTAAGATAGTAGCTATGTGACCCTGTGCAAGTCACTTAACCCTGTTTGCCTCAGTTCCTCATCTATAAAATGAGCTAGAGAAGGAAATAGCAAACCACTCCAGCATTTCTGCCAATAAAACCCCAGATGGGGTCATGAAGAGTCAGACATGACTGAAACAACAAATATGTGCACTGACAGAGAGCATGATAAAATGTTGGTATTAAAATCAGGAAGACTTGGATTTACGTCCCACCTTTGACACAGATATTCTTTGACTCTAGGCAAGTCATTTAACCTCAGAGTTGGTCCATAGGAGTCCCTAAAACTATAAATTATAGAAAGGGTAGGTAAAGGAAATGTCTTCCTGGTAGTTCTTTACACCAGTGAAGTTACAGGTCTCATAAAGAAAAAAAACCAAACAGTGAGGTATTGTAGCACCAATGCAATATTTACAGTGCCCATAATCACAATAGGGACTGTGACTATAACTATAGAATGACATTCAATTGCAAAATATGCCAGACTCTCCTGCTAAAGGATAAAGTTGAAGGATTTATTTAGATACCCGAAAACTGAATCCCAAAACCAGTAAAATGAAGTACTAAAGATATTCAAAAGCCATAATAATGCTGAGAGCTACAGCATCCTTTAGCTTTCCCAGAAACCAATATGAGATCAATATTTACTCATAAAACTCTCTCTTTGTCTAAGTTCTTCCTCTGTCCTCAACTTCTGTAACTGTCTCCAGCTGTCAGACTCCAATTGTCAGACTTGCTCTCTACCAACTTCTCTGTAGGCTCTGATTCTCCTCAGAAAACTCCTCCCACCACAGGCTCTATGTGACTACATTCAGCCTTTCAGGGGACAGAGATTATTTTCACAGCAGGGGAGGACTTCAAGCACCCTCCTAGGTCTATTAAGGAGCAGGGAAGATCTTCAAATTCCCATTCCCATTACAGGTATAGATATTGGTAGTGTGACATTAGAAAACAATACACTCACTGATTAAAAGGTGTTGCGCAGAGAATAAGAGAGAGCTGAGACCTCAGTTCAAGGTAAAATTTAGGTGTGAATTTATCAAGCAAGTACGCCACTACCAGAGTGTTCACTCAGATTGGTAGTGTCCATTGAAAATAGGACCATTGTTTAAAAAAGGCTAAAACCACAAAAACCACAATCAGGGAGGGGAGCTAGCAGAAGCCATGACGTACAGAAGCAAAGGACAGTGATTGGTTAGATTTATAGCTCAGGGCTAATTTGTGAATATGGTGCAAGGGTACAAGGGTGCAAACTTCCTGTGATGTAGGGGTCCCTCCTAGAACAGGGTGGAGGGTCATAGCCTTCTGGAACAGGATGGAGGGTCATGGAGTAAGGGGCCTAGAATTCCCCAGAACAGGCCAGGGTCATGTTCTGGGCGAAGGGTGTGGGGACTCTGCTTGGTCAGCAGAACAGACCAAGCTGATCTCTACATAAGATAGTCTTGTACCATAAAGAACCTTGTACAGAATGCTGATTAAGGAAGGGGGTGGGGGGGGGAGTCAGGGGATTATGCCTTGGGCAATACCCAGGACTATGCCTTCTAAGCTGTTTCAAGCTATTACAGGGTGTAGGATAGAGACAAAGACAAAAGCATAAAGGGGCTTAATGGTGGGCCACAAATCAGGTGGTGTGTAGTGACCTGGGATTTGGGTTTGGGTACAACAAAGGAACTTGAGAAATACTTGGAATGGAGAAAATGTGCTCAAATTAACCAGATAAAATATGATTAAGGCAATGAGGAGATTCAGACAAAATGCTATAAAGCAATTAAAGGAAGGAGACAACTTTTATCAAGAAAGGTTTCATAAAGGGGTAGTATCTAAATTTGACTTTTAAGCAGACATGGATGAATTTTATTCTGCCATTCCAAGATTTATAGATGTAAGGCCTATGTACACATAGAAAGATGGGCGCAGAATGGAATCTAGGAAATTAATAGAGTAGCTTGATCTAAGAACAAACAAAAATCCTCTCTACAAAATGACTGACAAGAGTTCACTTTGCCTTTGCCTGAAGACCTCTCATGAGAGAGGACACTTTACTTCATAATGGTTCCTTAGAATGCCCATTTTATTTTGGCTCTTATTGTTATGAATATCACATCTCTTATTGTTACTATCGTATGTTGTAATAAGATATTATAATAGTAACATATAATACACAAATTGTTATGCCATAATAATATGTTATTGTTATAAGATGTCATGTTATTATCATATAGCATAACTCTTATTGTTATGAAATTTCTCACGACTTCAAGTCTAAATCTGCCCATTTGTAGTTTTTACCCATTGCTTCTAGCCTTCCCCTCTGGGGATAAATAGAATAAGTCTCATGTTTCTTCCAAGTGGCAGCCTTTCAAATCCTTCAAGGCCTCTTATTCTCCAAGCTAAACCTTCTCTCTTCCTCATTTGGTGCCCATATGGTATGATCTTTAGATCTTACATCATTCTGGTTTCTCTAGACATTCCCCAGTTTTATGAAAATTCTTAAATTATGGCAACCAAAACTGAACCTGCTATTCCAGGTAGAATCTGAACAAGACAAATATAGCAGAGCTCTGATATCTTCCTTATCTTGGACACCTCCTATGCAGTCTACAATAAAATTCCCTTTTGAAAAAAATTACTTCTAGTTTATATTGTTGACATGCTGAGATTTCAAACTATTAGAACTGCTACGTCTTCTTCCCACTGCTGTCTAGGCATACCCCTCCCATCTTGTGCTTGTCAAGTTGATTTTTTTAAACCCATGGTAAGACAGTACATTTATCTCTCTTAAATTTTAATCTTAATACATTTGTTGCAACATACTGTTGACATTTTTATCTAGAATATAAAGTGTATTGAAAGGTAAAGAATCAAATAGAAAAAAGACAAGTTAGAGTCAAGTTGTACAGGATGTAAGACTGAGCCCCCTCCCCCACACACACACCACTGAATTTGGAATTGGATAATGATGGTTCAAATCTTGCTACATACCAAGTTACCTCGGGACCTTGGGCATACACTTGCACCATCTGTAGACCTCAGTTTCATCATCTGTAAAATGAAGCACCTGGACTACATAATCTGAACAATCTCTTCCACTGCTAATTCCTATCACTTTAAATACCAGGCCTATATTTTATCTTATAGACAAAAAAGAACTAATGAAAGTTTTTGAGTGAGGGAGTTAGATCTTTTTATTTTGACCATTAATACAGCAGCTTTGTGAAAGATGAATTAAAGAGGGAAGCAATGGTAGGTACAACATTTACGAGGGTATTATAATAGTAACAGAATACTAGGATCATAGATCTCGAACCAAAAGTGACCTGAGGTCATCTTATCCCATCCTCTCATTTTAAAAAAAATAGATTTTAATGAGATCTTTTCTTTGATTTCTCCCTGTATCTCTTACCTTTTCACTCCAACAAAGTCTTCTTTAAATGAGCAAAAAACAATACAGCAAAACTGCATTTAAAAAAATCTGATACTATATGCAATATTTAATACCTGTGGAGCCAATGTCTGCAAAGGAGTTATGGAAATATCTTCTTATGTCTCTTCTTTGGAGGCAATTCCATATTACACACACACATACATATACACATACATGTACATATATACATACATGTATATTATCTATAATTTCACAACATTGTATATCAATTATATTGTGTTTTGTGTTATATTTATATCATTATGGTCATCCTGCATATCGTTTTCTGACTGTGCTGACCTCACTTTGCCTCAATTCATATAATTCTTGTCATACTTCTCTTTCTTCATCATGTTTGTTCTTTCTTGCAGCAGAGTAATATTCTATTATGTTCATGTACTATGATTTGTGTAGTCATTTTCCCCAGATATGCACCATTTTGTTTCCAGTTCTTTGCTAATGCACACACACACACACACACACACACACACACACAGTTATAAAGACCTTGATAGTCGTGGCTTTTCTTTTCGCCAATGATCTCCTTGGGGAATATGCCTATTTGTCCAATCTCTTGATCAAAAGCTATGGAAATGCATCCCTTCATTTGCATAATTCCATAGTGCTTTCCAGTATGCTATGCTGTCTCATAGCTCACCATTACTCATGCATTACTGTGCCTGTCTTCCCACAGTCACTCCAACATTAACTATTTCTGTCTCTTGTAATGTTTACCAATTTGCTGGGCATGAGGTGAATCCTCAGGATTATTTTGATTTGCATTTTTCTTATTATTAGATATTTGGAGAGTTCTTTCCTATGTCTACCCCACTCATTTTACAGATGAAAAGACTGGGCATAGAGGAATTCAATGACCTCTCCAAAGCAACACAGGTCATTAGGATGAGAGACAGGATTTGAACATAGTTCTCTGGACTCCAGAGTCAGTCATCTATCCACTATGCCGTACTGCTTCACTTTTAATAGGGTTAGTATCAAGATGAGAGGATGTATATGAAAGATATTGGGGAGGTAGAATCGCAGTGACTTAGCAGCTGAGTGAGGGAAAGAATAAAAAGATTATCCCAAGGTTTGGAGCCCCGGTGAGGAGTAGAATAGTGCATATATCCACAGAAATAATGATATCTAAACTAGGGTCAGAGTTTCTTTGTGGGGTAAGGTAAGGTATCTGACTTGAAATACTGTAAGAGCTTGGCTTTGGGAACAACAGTAACCAGTTAATGAATCCTTGTTAGCCTGAACACCATAAAGTTCACTTTCTGTTGACCCTGTATAATGTACTAGGGAAAAGAACTACTGTTATTATAGATTCAGATTTTGCCACAGAACATGGTGGTGCTTTTTTAGTCAGTGCAACTGTCACTTTAAAGAGCAAAGGCATGCACCCAAATTCAATAAGCAATCTGTAAAAAGCAAACTAATCTCTGCTGGTTGGCTATGATGAATGTATAGCCAGTCCAGCTTCTACTGTTGATGTCAAGGGACTTTTTCCACACCAAATGATGGGCCAAAGTGCTTGGCTGAAAAAGGACAGCATCTGCAATAACACATCCTGGGAGCACAGACTTGTGCTTTGGCTTGAGCAGTATCTAATCCAACTCAGATACTTTCCCATTATGGGGTACATAGTAATAGCAGAATAACACATACCATCCAAAGTCTGGCTGTGCTTTCTGCCCTGGGAGATTGATTAATCACACTGACAAACCTGCAGGCTCATCTAGAGGCCATTAGTTACAAGCATAGGGAAATGATTTAGCTCCACTTCACTTTTGCTAGTGTTAAGGTTGAAAGGAAGCATTTCTACAGCCTTCCCTGCATATATGTGCCATAGCAAAATGCCAAGTGGTCAATGCCAAAGTAGGTGCCATTTAAAAATGGAGGCAGAGAGCCTTCCCAGACTCTCAGTTGACTAGGATTGAGAAAGTCCATTCATGCCTCCCTACCTCTCCCCCACTACCAGCAAACAAACCAATCTCAACACCACCCCCACTTTTTTTTTTCATTTTGCTACCACCAATTCCCACAGTTCATTGATTGCCTCTTCTGACAACTTCTTACTCCTACAACTCACCTAATAATAAGATATTGACCCAGGATTTAATTGCTATAGAGTACTAATTCACAAATTTTTTGTTATCTGAACTCTTAAAAATTATTGAAATTATTGAACTCCCAAGAGTTTTTATTTATGTACACTATATCAATATTTCCACTATTATAAAATGACTCTTAGTGTTATTATAAAAATGGTTTTGACCTTATGAATCTCCTAAAAGGGTCTTTGAGATCCCTAGATGATGGTTTACAAAATGCTAATAGGAGGAATTCATAGTTAAGAAAATTTCCTTTACCCAAACATGGTGGCATGTTTCCTGCAATTTACTCATTTGGATGCATGACCAGAACACTGAGAGTTAAAGGTCTTGCTCACAGTTACCCGTTCATTATGCATCAGATGGTGGGACATGAACATGGGTCTTTGGAGCTCTGAGTTTCTCTTTCCTGTATGATATATTGCCTCTCTACTATGATGATGTGAGGATAAATTTAGGAATTATTATTATTATTATTAGAAGGACAAATCATGCCATGAATATCTGCCCAGTAACCTATCCTAGAAGCACAGCACTTACCTGTAATCAAACTATGGATATCCCTTCCACATCATGGGGTTTAGGAGCATGGTGCACTTGCAATCTGGAAAATCTGTGTAGAATTTTTTGACCCTCCCTTTATTCCAGCAAGAAAGCCTCAATAATTATTGCATTAAAGATAAAATATATTGATATATAATACTATATGTTTATTTTATTTCTGAGTATCTACACTTTTTTGTGTCATCTGCTGGCCTTCATGTGTCATCTGTGGCTTCCACAAAAAATCCCCTAAATTTCTTACACCAATCTGTGATATACCAAAACCTGTGGGAAAAGTTGTGACATGGAAGGGATAACTGTACACCTAACATAAAAATGACAGTCTTATACTTGAAGGAGGGGCAGAATCTAAATGGAGATCTATATAAGCATAAATAAAAAATCCAGGTTGGGTTAGTACCTATCTTTGTTCTGAGCACAGAAACTCAAGGGTCTTAGACCACTGGGAGAACTAATAGCAAAGAATGAAAAAATCTATCCTCACAAAGAATTTAACATTCTAACTTGGATATAGATGACACAAATAGAAAATTAATCAATACAATAAATACAAAGTAGTTAAATACATAGTAGTTTGACAGGGTGGGCAGGCACTAGCATCTGGGATATCAGAAAAGCCTTCATGGGGAAGATAGTGCTTAAGCTGCATGTTAAAGAAAGAGATAGACTCCAAGGCAGAAGTAAGGAAGAAATAGATTCAGGTAAAAGGGATGGCCATTACAAAGTTATAGAAGGGGTTGTAAAATAAAGGATGAGGAGGGAGAAACCTACCTATGGATCTGTCAAATAGGAAGGTCTATGTAGGTTGTCTAAATGTCATTTGTGGATGGTAGGGCTAAATTATATCAAGCCTCATTTATTTCTTTCAAAAGGCGAGCCAAGGGCAATGCCCACATAGTAGCTGGAAGGGAGGTATAGGCAGGCCCCAGCAGCCCTATCAAAGTGAGGCAGTCCTTTTTCCACTTTTGAAGAGGGATGTAGAATTATATCTACCTTGCTAGACCTCAGATTGAATATATGTAATAATTCCACACTGGTATTTCTGGTCTCTTGGATCCTCTGACTTTCTGCCTCTGGAGGCAAGAATGAAGGGGGTATTGTATATTATTCTTTTCTCCCTTGATCAATTTTTAAAAGAAAGAGAAAGATTCACAGAGTGAAAGGATGGTGGGGGAGGAATGGCCTGTGAAAGAATGACTTCAATGGTAACAATAAATGCATCACTCAAAATTTAACAAACTATATTTTGTAAAGCTGGGTATTTTATCATACAACTAAAGTTAGGGTCTTCAGGCAATTAGAAGTGCCCTTGATTTCTGTTGTTCATTGGTAAGCTTTTGGATACTTTAATCAATTGTGAGAGCTATCACCAACTTGAATAAACTTGGAATAAAGCAGTAGTAGTGAGGACCATGCAAAACTGAGAAATCATTGGCAGTCCTTCAAGGAAGAAGTGGGGCTTCATGGAGGCAGGGGGCCTTCATTGCTTTATGACTTCTGCTTTGCATGAATCCATAAAAAAAAATCCCTGACAGCCTTTTATGAGCAATAGGAATGCCTTTCCAAACTGGGCATTTTTTTCCACTTTGGCAAAAAGCAGGTAATGGCATCAGCATTAGAAGGCAGCTTAGACCAATTCAACATGTTGGGTTGCATCCAGGAATGACTAAGTGTATCATCAAGATTAACCACTATCTCCAGCCAAGCAGATGCTGAAACATTGAATTCATGTACCTCCAAATGACTGTAAGGCCATTGAAGAACCAAATGGCATAATCCTGTACTCATGCAGACTATACTAGGGCTGAAAGACTATTCACTGACATCTTTGTAGCAGATACAGTTGTATCCCTTCCAAGAGAGCCCACTTTGCTAAATGTCACCATCCCTTTCACTTGTTCCATTAGGAGAAGTATATCAATGATAGACAGCATATGTCCCTTCTCATGTTTAGGACACTATAGTTTTAATATCACACAATTATGGGATTTTTTACTTGAAGAGACCTCAGAGGTCATTATCTACCTGTGTTCCCTCTTTTTGGATGAGATAACTTAGAGAGATTCCAGTCATAATTGCTTTTTTGTTCATATAATATAGTTATGTATATTTAGATAGATCTTCTACCAATAAACACACACAGAGTAAAGGACGAAACAAAGGTGTGCCTTCTGACCATTATTTGATATGAAAGTAAAAATGTAAACTGCAGCAGTTATCCAGGGGAAAAAGATAATTAAGGGAATAAAATATGGAAAAGAGGTAAAAGTATTTCTATGTGCAGATACTATGACAGTTTATTTAGAAAATCATGGAGAAAAAAATAAAAGAGGAATCAAGACCAATAATAGCTAAAATTAAAGCCATAGAGTATAAACTAAAAACAGTATTTTTCTACATTATTAAGGAAAACCAGTATGTAGTGCTGGAAAGAAATAGTATTAAAATAGCAAAATTCATTAAATATCTTGGAAAAAATACAATGAATAAATATAGCACTTATAATTAGACATTTTTTTAAATTTTCACAGAAATGACGAGGAAGACCACCATTTTAATCACCAAAACAACGGAGCAGCTGTTTTTCTCAAACCTCCCTAACCCAGAACTTTCAGGGGGAAAAAAGACATTATGTGCAGATATAGAGTAACTGAAGCTAAATTCACAAGACAAAAGAGAAACACTCTATGAGGTTTAAAACCAATGAAATAGTGCTGGGAGTACTTCATTTCCTTGAATGGCTACTTAACCTTGCCTCCCCACCCTCAATCCAATCCATGTACGAGATGCGGGAAGTACAAGCAACTTCATAGATTTTTCATGAGTCACTCATGCCTTTCCCTGCCTGACCCACCATGGCAGTAACTCAGGATGAACCCTATCTCATACCACAAAAGACTGCTGATATTGATTCTGCCCAGCCACAGGAAGAAAGGGGAAGGAATGAAAAGGGGAGGGAAAGGTCAAAAAAGAAGATGTAGTCAGTATAGATTCCCTTACAGAGTATAACTTAGAACTGGCTAGAAAGGAAAAGAGTTTTCATGCCTAAGACAGAGGGGATCGTAAATCCATCTGGAGTCACTTCTCACTTCTCCCCATAGAATTTACTCCAAAGACCAAGGACAGGCCCTTACAACACTCAGATTTGAAGAGGCTGAAACACCCAGCCTTTGATGGGGAAGGACTGTGTAGCAATAGGAAGCGGCAAAGTCAAAGAGCGAAGAGGAAAAGCAGAGCAACCAAGTGGTAATACAAAGAAAATGCTACAAGACCAAAGTTCAAGGAAAGAAATAAAACCTGAGTAAAATCCTACCACCCAAGCAGATAAGCCAGCAGAAAAACTCAAATACAAAAAAAAAAATGAGTAAAATCTTAGAGACCCCCTAATAGTATAAACAAATATTATTATTCCTTGAAAAAAATCAATCAAAGTTCAATGATTAAAAATAATTATCTGAACTCTCTTAAGCTCATGGAACAAGAGCAAGAAACTCCAAGGGCATTCAAAAGAAAATTATTAAAATAAACTCTTATGAATGAAATTAGGTTAAAAAAAGTTTGACAAGAATAAAAACACAAAATGTGAGAGCAGAATTTGGAAGGTACAATTTTGAGAGTGTCTCTAAAGAAATGGGCTCTAAAATAGGGAACAAGAGATGTAAAAGACAAAATATAAAAGAAATAGAATTATATATAAATTATATATAAAATAAATAGAAATTTGTCAGAAAAGAAGCAAAAAGAAATCTATAAACCAAAGTAAATGACCTTGGAAACAATGCACATTGGTAACTTAGAGATTACAGGTTTCTAAGAACATAAATTTTTAAAAAATGACTACTTAGCAATGCAGCAGAAAATACTTAAAAGGAGCTGTGATTGTATTGATTCTTGGAGTTCCCTTAAGGAGGCAGATTACAACCTATCCGTCCCTGTCCATCCTGTGATATTCTTATCTGTGTCTCTCAAAAGTTCATCTTTTGGTCTATCTAAAGTGCCAGAGACCTTCCTCCCACTCTTTGAACACAATAGAGGTACCAGTGGAGCATGCCTTCCATATCTCTCTCCTTTTTCTGTCATATGATTCTTTGATGACATCTTTTACTCCTGTGGCTCTTAGGAAGTCCTCACTTATCATACTTTTCAGCTTGCTCATTCCAACAATACCTTCCTATTGCCCTCTGTGTGATATTCATCTTTATTTCTTCAGAGGTAGTAGTGTTTCTTTACTAAGAAATTTCTACCAAAGAAAACTGTGCAGAATTACTTAATACATGCAACAAAGCACAAATTGATCACATCTACCAAGCACTATCAGAAGAAAAATGTCATGCTTAAAACTGAAAGTGTTTAAATTTCAGAATACCAGTAATAATGATTTTTCAAGCGTCCAGGAAAAAAAGGATGCTTTATTCAAAGGCAATTTAAATCAGGATTATTCTGTAGTTATGAAACATCAAAGAAGAAAATTGATATTCCAAAAAGTAGAGGAGCCAAAGCTGCTATATAGAAAAACAGAAACATATCTTATCAAAGTGATCCTGACTGTCAATTAAAAAAAAAAATTGACTCAAGGGAGGCATTTGTGATATTCCTACAAAATAAAAAAAAAAAATTAAGCAGAATATTTGACTTTCAAACACCTTCCTACCCCTCCAAAAAACAGAAAAGAAAAATGGAAATCATTATAATTATGAGGATCTTAAATCCACCATTCCCATGAAGATTAAAGTAATTAAAATGAAATTCTACTCCCTGATACCCTCATCTGGTGAGAACATTTATTTGCTTGCCTTACATAATCAAATATATGAACTACTTGTCAACAATTCCTAGAACTCCCTATTGAACCAACCAAAGACATAAATTAGGTGGAAAAGTCCTTAATCAAGTTGGAGGCAGCAGAAGTACTTTCAACCATTGGGTGAAATGATATGATGCTACTGAATTAGGATTGGTTGAAAATGCTCTATTCACTTTCTATGTGGCTTGGATAAAACAGCAAGCTAGTTTGCAACCTGAGATTCCAATAGCAGGTCAGCCTTTTGGATCAATGGTTCTAACCAACCAAGCTCTTTTAGAGGGAATTGCTGGGGGATGGGGGGAAAAAATTCCCCCTTCTTTCTCCCCCATCTTCTATTCCCAAAACTCCAAATTGAAGAAGACCCTGAAAAAATTTGGGCTTTCTATCAATGAAAGTGAAAGTATTCCTGGAACAGCAAGGCAGATCCCTCCAGTTGAAGCACTTCATCCAAGGCAAAGAATAGAACAGACATACTAAGGAAAAGTTGCTTTAGGATTCTAAAAGACCCCAACCTTTAGGCATAGTATAGGATTACTTATACCCTATATTATTTCATAAGGATTCTTCAAAATAAGAAAAGGATTTCCACGCAACCAGAAACTGAATTATCCCTTTTCCATATCTGTTTGTTAAGCTTGGCCCCACTTTCCTCTGGACTCTCTCTTTTGGGATAATGTATCTCAGACTTTTGAGGGAAAGTTGCTATACCTTAGTCCTTGCTACATCTTTTCATTAAATATGCTTTTATAAAAGATAATTTATGTTAATAGGCGTTAACTGATATTGGAGAGACAGCACTAGTGAACTGATATTGGGGTAGTATAACAGATAAGAACTCATGAGAAATAGTGTGAGAGAACCCTTGACCTCTCAGGATTATGCCTAGAACCCTAAAGGAAGCAGTAGCCAGCTACTCTCCGTGCACCAAATTGCTAATACTAAAGTGGATGGGGAGAATGAACTCAGAGACTATACTCTAAAATTATCCCCCCCTCCCTGCAAAAGGACTAAGAAATAATTTTATTTGCCTTTATAGGGTTTTATTTTAAAGAAATTAAACTAAGGAGTAAAATGAAGAGGAAAGAAAAATCATCAAAGGACTCAAGGGGCCAAAGATTTAGGTAGAATTTAAATAATTTTGAGAAGGGACAAAGGAAAACCTAAAACAACTTTCCAAGGACTCAATCCTGAGATCTGCAATGTGAATCAATCTCTTTTGTGAGGAATATTAGTGTAAGGATGTTCAAAGAAAGAGAAAGAAGAACTGGCAACATACCACTTCTACCTATGGGAACAGAGAAGGGAGAGTAACTTTTCTGGTCTTTTAAAATGAATGGTGACTGTGGAAGAATAGGATAAAAATCAACATAGTGGAAGGAATAGACTGGGGGAACAAAAGGGAGATCCCACAATGGGAAGGGAAAGTAAAAGGTCTAGTGAAAATCGTTCACACTTGGGATGGGATTACAATTAGATGGTGAAAAAGGCAAGTGTTTCATGTGGCAGGCAGTGGAGTTACACATGGAATTTGCCACATTAGGAGAGCACCTTCTCTGGAAAAATAGATTGTATCTTCCTATTCAGCATGTGTAAATCCCTGGGAGAAGCCAGCACTCAGGACCCTCGTGAGGAAAGGGAGAGGGAAAATGGGACCAGAAATTAGACAACTGGCCCTAGGATAAGTGAGAGATCAAGTTATGGGCCAATGGAGATTGAGCCCCCAAAACACAGCTAGACTCCTACTATGTAACTGTCTCCATTCACCATTCCTTCTTCCATGAATTGATATTTCTAAGAGCAAAAAGAAGCAGAAAAAAATGAGAGTTTGGAATAAGATCTACAAATGTAATCATATAGAAAGAGGAGAGAAGAGGGAACTGAAATTTGACACTCCAAGATCCTTACCCTGAGAGATATAGAGGGAAAAAATAATTCATTTATTTCTATAAAAAAGTAATTTTTATCAAAAGAAATAATCCCATAATTGGATGATAGCATGCAGAATATATTAGAAGGGAAGAAAAATAAGGAGGACAAAAAGGAAAAACATTTTTGATACAGGTGCTACAAAAAAATATTACTTAAATTAAGAGGTTGAAGGAGAGGATGAGGAGAGAAGGAAGATTTTTAGTTAAATACTCAGCAGGATATGGAGGAAAAAGTAGAGCCAAATAGGACTAGAAACAGATATAATAAAAAAGAAAGAGAAATGAACAATATAAGAAAGTTTAAGAAACTTAGAATGCGTAGTTAAACAGAAATGGAGGGAAAACCTATGGGAATATATTAGCATATCAAGGTACTAAAAGCAAACTAGTCACAGGGAAAAATACCAATTTAAGGGAGGTGATTAAAATTAGTACAAAATAAATTAATGGAGTAAAACTCAAGCCCAATAGTCATAATCTATCCCGTGAATATACTAAGCAGTCAAATAAATGAGTGGCAGATCTGAGGAGAAAAGAAAACCTATCAATTTTCTGTATACCAGAAATGTCATTTATTAAAGATACACACATAATGAAAAATAGTATCAGTGACATGTATAGTAAAAGTGACTATCTTACCTGAAAAAGTCTACAGACTTAATGCTAAATTACTAAAACTATCAAGAGGATACTTGTTAAAAATAGACAAGATAACACAATATGAAAAAGCAAAACAAAAGATATGAAGAGAAAGAAAAAAAGTAGGAATAAAAGGAGTTGGCATTATAAAATCTCAAAATATATTTCAGAGCAGAAATTATCAAAACTATCTTGCATGGCATCACTGACAGGAAAGTAAAGGAAACCAGTTAAGTAAAAAGCAAGCACATGTAGCAGTCTAGAATTTGATCTATTATGGAAAAAAAATAGGAAGTTCATATGACAGGTAGGCTTAAGTGAAAAGATCATGCGATATGTTTTGGTCATGTTGAATTTGACATGCTCACAGGAAATACTATTCAAAATGTCTAATAGGCAGTTGATACTGTGGGACTGGATCTCAAAAGAGAGATTTATCCTGAACATAGAAACCTGGATGTCATAGCACAAAGATGTTAATTGATCCACAGGAGTGTATAAGGTCACCAAGTGAACAGGGAGGGGGAGGTGTGGCAAGAGCAGGACAAATCCTTGGACAATACTCATGTTAACTGGGAAAAGACATGAATGATGATCCAGCAAAACAAAAAACAAAAAACTGAGGAGCAGATAAAGAGATGAGACTAGACTTGACACAGTAGTGTCATTGAAAACTCAAAAAAAAAAAAGAGAATATCTATGTGGAGAGAGTGATCACTAGCATGAAATGGTGTAAAGACATCAAAAGGGATTAGTATTGAGAAGATATATTTGGCTGTTAAGAGATTATGGGTAATTCTGTAATTGAATGGTGAGTGTGGAAGCCAGATGACAGATGACTTAAAAAAAATGGGAGGGAGAAAAGTAGAGAAAACATTGTCGTCAAACTTTTTTCAAGGAGTTTGATTAAGCAAAGTGGGAACAATATAGGACAAACAGTTTAAGGGGAGAGTAGGATCTGGTGAGATTTTGTAAGTCCCCAAAATGATTTTACTTAATTGGCTCAGTCTCAAATTCATTTTGTTTTGAAACTATTTTTACCCTCGACTGCTTCTATTTTAAGAGGTAAGTCCTCTCATGATATTCTATCATGCTTCTCCCTAAGATCTGACAAATGAGTTTATCTTGTAAGCTTCTTTCTTTTGATTGTCACATCTGTTTAATTGGTAAAGTATATTTGGAGTTTAAGATGCTTTTACGCACTCTTTTGGCCTCCTGGTTATGATGATTGATCTATATCAGCAAAACTTCTATGTGAATTATTGTCTGTGTCCATGCCATTTCTTCCATCTATTATTCATTTTTCATCTTTGTATTATTCCATGATTGTTCAACTGCCTTTTCACCAGAGAAATTCTCTCCACTTCTGCAGTCCCTTCCTTCAATTGTTTGGTTCCACCCTGTAATGCCATGCACAAGCAGCTTCCCAAAAGAATGCTACTGTGAATAGCTTTTAAGGTTCTGATTACACAGTATAGTGAACACTCCACTTATTCCATTACAAATCAAGACAACCATTCACAACAAATCACAATATAATATTCACAACATTACATCTTATCACAGAAAATCACAATATAGTGTTCACAACAGCTTAACATTAAAATGGCCACATAGTTTTCACCAAAGTAGCCACAGTATTAAGAACAAAAGAATAATCATCTGATACCCTTAAGGAGGTTTGCCTCCTCACTCAGTCTTTCAGTCATTCCACAATACAACACTCATGGAGCAATTATAGATTAACTTAATTAGTCACTTATCTAGCAATCAGTCACTAAGTATCATTAGTCACTAAATACAATCATTAGAAAATTACACAAACCCTCCATCGCTCTGTGTCTAGTAAACTTCAATTTCATCACACATTCAATATCCAAGGAGAGGCCTTTTCTTCATCTTGACTTGGGGTGGTCTCTCAGATTCCCTAGATCCCCTTCCATGGTCCCAACTCCTACCTGAATCCACCAAACAGTCACCTGGATTCAGAGGTAGACAGCTCCCAGGTTCTCGTCCAGTTCTCCAGGCAGTTCTTGGTACACACTGAAGTTCATAGGGTCCAGCACATCTCAAAACCTTCACCACTTCTGTTGCCTGGAACTCAAGGATGAACCAAGCCACAAACAAACAAAGCCTTATCCCAGTCATGCTTCCTCAGTCCTCTAGCAGTTCAGCTGCCCCTAGAACCCAGAAGAAAATCTCCTTCCAGGTGGCCTCCTCAGCAGCAACTTCAGCCTTCACCAGATTCTGATCTCATAGAAAACTCCAAGTCAGTTCTTAATCCAGCAGCCCAGCTTCCAGATGCTAGGAAAATTCTGCTCCCTCCACCAGGAGCCACCAGGAGGAAAATTCTTGATTCTGATTCTCTGTCCTCTGGAGCTCTTCTTAAATACACACACACATAGATTGGCTTCCTGTCTCAGTCAACCTCTTCCTGTTATGTCAGCAAGAGGAGACAAGAGTTCACACCTTCTGTTTCTTTTGCAGAAGTATTTAGCCCTTAGTTACTAAGGACTAAGTACCTGCTAAATTAATTACTGTTACACTCCCCAAACTGTTATGTCTTCATTCCTTTCCAGGTTCTGACTCTGAACTATTCCCACCATAACCAGGTGTAGGTCCTTTTTCTCCATGCTTCCTGTCCCTCTCCCCTTTTTACAGCCTCTTTTTTTGTGTTGTCTTCTCCTATTAGAATGTGACCTTCTCCCAGGTCATGGACTGACTTTTTCTTACTTGTGTTTTTATTTCCAACATTGCACAGTACCTACACATAGTAAGTACTTAATAAATGCTTGCGGATTTATTGACTTAGTAACTTGTTTAAGTAGGTTGGAATGGATTTTATTTAAGTGCCTTTTGCTATTCTCATTTTTATTTTGTTTTTTTTTATGATTTTGATGTTTGATCTAACAAATTAGCATTCAGTTTAAGTGTATTTTATTTATTTTTCTTTTTGGTGAGTGTTTTGTTTTGCAACATGGCTAATAAGAAATGTTATGCATATTTCATATATGTAATTGACATCATATTGCTTGACTTTTCAAGGGATGGGAGAGGGCAGGAAGGAAGAGAATTTAAAATTCAAAATTTTTTAACATCTTTAAATGTAATTGGAAATATTTAACAAAATAAAATATATTTTTAAAAAAGAAGCTAGCATTTTGTCTATATTGAATTAAGGAAAGCCTCATATTTCAGTAACTACCTATTCCTATTTGTTGACACAGAAAAAATTTCATTTTGATTAGATTATTCAGTGCCCCAAAACCTATTCATCTCTCTAAGAAAGTTATGGCTTATGACAGAGTAAAGACAGGGATTCAGCTTATCTCTTCCAAATTTCCCTCCAAAAGTTTTAAAATAATGCCTCAACATGGATTCTGAAACAGCAAAACAAAAGAACAGGGTTAAATAATATTCCAGCCCAAGACAACTTAGAAAGTTGGCAGGAAAAGTCTATTGCATTGGAACAAGAAGGGAATGTAGGGCAACACTTGAACCTTACTTATTGGAACTGACTCAGAGAGAATAATACACACACTCAGTTGGGCATAGAAATCTGTCTCACCCTTCAGGGAAGTAGGAAGGGAGAGGGATAAGAGGAGGAGGGGGCTGGTGGAAGGGAGGGCAGAATTGGGGGAGGTAGTGGTCAGAAACAAAACATTTTTTAGGAGGGACAGGGTGAAAGGAGAGAGAAAGAAGGATAAATAGGAGAAAATAGGATAGAGAGAAATACAGTTAGTAATCATAACTGTGAATGTGAATGGGATGAACTCACCCAGAAAATAGATGCAGGGAACAAAATGAATTAAAAACCAAAATCCTACAATATGTTGTTTACAAGAAACACACTTGAAGCAGAGAGACACATACAGAGTAATGATAAAGAGATGGAGCAAAATCTATTATGCTTCAAGTAAAAAAAAAGCAGGGATAGTAATCATGATCTCAGACAAAGCAAAGGCAAAAATAAATCAAATTAAAAGATATAAGCATGGAAACTACATTCTGCTAAAAGGTACCCTAGATAATGAAGTAATATTAATATAAACATATACACTCAAAATTTTATAGCATCTGAATTCTTAAAGGAAAAGTTAAATAAGTTACAAGAAGAAATAGACAATAAAATCATACTAGTGGGGAACCTCAACTTTCCCTTCTCAGAACTACATAAATCTAACCTAAAAATAAACAAACAAGAATTTAAAGAGATGTATAGAATTTCAGAAAAATTAGATATGATAGACCTCCAGAGAAAACTGAATGGGAATAAAAAATAATATACTTTTTTCAGTTGTACATAGCACTTACACAAAAATTGATCATGTGTTAGGGCACAAGAAGCTCAAAATCAAATGCAGTAAGGCAGAAATATTAAATGTGTCCTTTATGATCATAATATATCAAAAATGGCATTTATTAAAGAGCCATGAAAACATAGTTGAAAACTAAATAATCTAATATTAAAGAACGAGTAGGTCAAAGAACAAGTCATAGAAACACTCAATAATTTCATTAAGGAGAATGACAATGAGACAACATACCAAAATTTATGGGATACAGCCAAAGCAGTACTTAAAGGAAAACATATATCTAAATGCTACATCAATAAACTAGAAAAGGAGCAGATCAATGAATTGAGAACAAATTTGAAACCCCCAATTAAACATCAAATTGAATATCCTGATAATCAAATGAGAAATTAATAAAATTGAATGTAGGACTACTACTAAATTGATAAATAAAACTAGGAACTAGATTAATGGAAAAAGCAATAAAACAGATAAACCACTGGTTAACTTGATTTTAAAAAAGGAAACCAAATTACCAGAATCAAAAATGAAACAGTTAAATTCACCAGTAATGAAAAGGGAATTAAAGCAACAATTAGCAACTCTTTTGCCCAATCATATGTCAATAAATCTGACAATCTAAATGAAATGGATGAATATTTGCCAAAATATAAGTGGCACAGATTAACAGAAAAGTAAATCAAATACTTAAATAACTTATTTTAGAAAAATAAATTGATAAGTGATCAATGAACTCTTTAAGAAAAAATCCTAAGTAACAAAAGGATTCACAAGTGAATTCTCCCAAACATCTAAAGAAAAATTAATTCTAAAACTATATAAACTGGTTGAGAAGAAATAGACAGAATTCTTCCAAATCCCTTTTATGACACAAATATGGTACTCATACCTAAATCAGGAAGAGCAAAAGCAGGGAAGAATACTATAGACACATATCCCTAATGAATATTGATGCAAAATTTTTAAATAAAATACTAGCAAGAAAGATTTCCATAATATATAACAAAGATCATATATTATGACAAGGTAAAATGTGGACCAGGAATGCAAGGATAGTTCAATATTGGGAAAATTATCAGCATAATTGGTCATATCAATAACAAAACCCATAAAAATCATATGATAATCTCAAGAGATGTAGGAAAAGCTTTTAGTAAAATACAACACTCATTCCTATTTTAAAAAAACTCTAGAAATATAGGAATAAATGGAGTTTTCCTTAAAATGATAAGTAATATTTATCTAAAGCCAATAGTAAACATTATCCATAACAGGGATAATCTAGAATCCTTCCCAATAAGATCAGGAGGAGTGAAGCAAGAATGCCTCTTATCACCCCTATTGTTCAGTATTGTACTAGACACACTACCTACAACAATAAGAGAAGAAAAAGAAATTAAAGGAATTAGAATAGACAATGTGGAAATTAAAACTATTGCTCTTTGCAAACAATATGATGGTATACTTAGAGAATCCTAGAGAATAAACTAAAACTAATGGAAATAACAACTTTAGCAAATCCATAGGATATAAATAAACCCTCATAAGTCATCAGCATTTCCATATATCATAAAGTCCAGCAACAAGAAAGAGAGAGAAATTTCATTTAAAATAACCATAGACAATATAAAATATTTGAAAGTCAACCCACCATGACATATCCTGGAACTATATGAATACATTTACAAAACACTTTGCAAACAAGTAAAGTGAGGTCTAAAAATTAGAAAAATAGTAATTTAAAATATTAATTTTAATTGCATATCCCTTGACCAAGCAATAGCACTACTAGATCTGTATCTGAAAGAGCATTTTTAAAAAAGTATCTATATATACAAAAAATATTTATAGCAGTTCATTTTTGTGGTGGCAAAGAATCGGAAATAGTTAGGATGCCCATCAATTGGGGACTGGCTCAAAAAGTTGTGGCATATGGTTATGATGGAATATTACTGTGCTCTATGAAATAATGAACACTATGCATTCAGAAAACCTGGGAAGATTTATAGGAACATACACAATGTGAAGTAAGCTGAACCAGAAGAACATTATACCCAATAATAGTAATATTATACAATGATCAATAGTGAATGACTTAGCTATTCCCAGCAATACAAAGATCCAAGATAATTCTGAAGGACTTTTGATGAAAAATGCTATCCACCTTCAGAGAAATAACTGATGGAATCTGAATGCAGACTGAAGCATACTGCTTTTTTACTTTCCTTATTTTTCTTGGGGTCTTTTTTGTCCTTTTTTTATGACATGACTAATATGGAAATAGGCTTTGCTTGACTGCACAGGTATAATTTTTATCAAATTGCTTGCTTTCTAAATAATGGGGGAGGTGAGGAGGGTGGAAGAGAATTTGAAACTTGAAATTGTGGGGGAAAAGGGGATAAAATGGTTTTTATATGTAACTGGGAAAAATAAAATATTAAAATTAAAAATAAGACTTCTGTGTAGTCTATAATTCTTTCTTTGGCCTCTCTCGTTTCTTATACAAGATTCAGAATTTCCATTATTTTTCTTGCCATCCTCAACTATGTCAATCTTTGTATAGAATATTAAAGTATATATCAACTTGACTTGGAGGGTTTTGTTGAGTTCTTCATAGAATTGTTCTAACTGATCATCCTCTGAAACAGATATATATGGATAAACTGAAATTATTGGTGGTCTTTTTGTAAATACTTATATTGACACAGCTCAGTGGCACAGTAGATAGAGTGCCAGACCTGAAATCAGGCCTCATCTTTCTGAGTTCAAATGTGACCTCAAACAATTGCTGGCTGTGATTTTAGGCAAGTCACTTAACCCTATTTGCCTTAGTTTCTCATCTATAAAATAAGTTGTAGAAGGAAGTAACAAACCATTCTAATATCTTTGCCAAGAAGACCCAAATAAGATCACAAAGAGTCAGATAAAAATGAAATGACTGAACAACAAAGTATTAACATTACAACATGAAATTACCAACTAACCCATGAAATGATGTTTCTTATAACTCTTGGGAATACATTAGAACCAGCTCTGTAAAGTCCTCTCTCTCTATGGAGAAGTTGTGAGCCTTCTTTCTGTTTAGCTGGAATTAATGTTAAGATTGGTATGATTCAGTTCTTTATGTCCTGATAAAGGTCGCTCACTAGATGTGGATTTCACATTTAAAGTGCCATCAGCTAAGCTAAAGTTTATATGTAATGAGATATAATTGTAAAGTACATATTGTGCCTGTCACATAGTATTATATAAATGTTAGTTATTATTATTAAATCTAAAAACCAATTTTTAGCATCTACTTCCCCCTTCTCTACCACTCTGCCAGTTTCACTGTTGCAATCAAAAGGGACCACACAGGATTTAAGACTACTCTTTGTTTTCTTCCTTTCATGGATTTACATGGCCAAAGAATTCATTGCTACATGAACAAATTACTGGTGATGAGTCTTACATATTTAACTAGCCTACTAATGAGAAAGTATCTTGATGCATTGTTGAACCCACACTCTAAGCCTTTCTAACTTGGTAGAATTGATCAGAGCTTGTACTACACTGATGTAATCTTTGAGAATTTAGGGTCATATCCCTACCATGATAAAGGCATCAGAGTAGGACTGTGGAGGTCCAGAAAATTAGAATTTCTAAATATAAAATGTAACATCCTAAAAGTAAGATATAGGAAAATAGAGGTTTTTTCTGTCATAACTGTGGATGTGAAAAAAGCTTATAATCACCCAGGGGAAGGAGGATATCATAAACAATTAAATAGATTCTTTTTGATAATCTAAACCATAAGAACTTTCGCACAAATTCAATTCAGCAAGTATTAGGGAAAACATAGACCATAAAAAATCTTTGCGGTAAATTTGACTAATAAATGTATGACATTGTTCTTGCTTCTGTAGAACATACACTCAAACTGGAATGCTACAGAGAAGATTAGCTTGGTCCCTGCATAAGGATGAATGCAAACTTGTAGTGTTTCATATTTTTATGAGCTAAAAATAGTTATGTGACCTGAATATAAAAGGTCATATAAAAAAAAATGGAAGAGAACATGATCAGATGCTTTTCACAAATATAGCCAGGTTAAGAATTATTAACTGTGTAAAGGATAGGTGAGATTGTAAAAGGAAAAACTATTTCAAATACATAAAAGCAAGAGACTCTTGCATAAATAAATTCAGTAAAGAATTATGAGATAAATGGTAGTGTGGGAAAATATCTCTATCAAATATATCTCTGATATCCAAATTATATAAGGAACTTATACAAATATGCAACACTGTATCAACAAGCACCCTAGCATACCCAGGATGGCTGCTAGCACAGGTTCTTAGATCTGCTTTTCTAAAGGAAAGCAATTCAAAATGGGTTAACAAGCTTACTTTAATCAATCAAACATGTATCATTTACTTAGTTCAGGGGGAAAAGTCAGCACCCTGAACTTCAGAGAATGCAAACACAAGTTACAAGCAGAAGTTACAAGCAGACAAACAGATCATCAGACGGGCTTCCAGCATCTGACCATTACATCCATACCTAGTCAGTTACCAGAGAGGGAAGCACCAGCATCTGGGTTTTCAAAGCGGTGGGGGGCTGAACGGCTACCCAGAGTCTCATCTGGCCAAATCACACAACTCTTCTCCAAGTGAGCCCCAAAGCAAAACCTCACATCAGCAGTTTATTTAGCCTTCTCCTGGATCAGAGACTGTCACAGCCCTCTTGACCCACTGCCCAATCACAAAGTAATAAGGCGCGGGCATCCCTGAAGAACAAGCCTCCTGCCAGAGGCTCCATGTGACCACATTCAGCCTATTAGGGGGCAGAGTATATTTTCAAATCAGGGAAGGTTCTCAGAGTCACTTAAGCCTTATCAAAGGGCCTAGGGGCAGGGAAGATCTTCAGATTCCCATAACAAACACCAAGATCCACTTCCCAATTAATACGTGGTTTAAAAATATGAACTAATGAAAGAACTACTGCAAACTAAAATTGATCGTATGAAAATGTGCTGTCAATCACTTATAGTAATAGAAATGCAAAGTAAAGCAACTCATTGGTTTCACCAGCAGGGTGGCAAAGATGATTTTTAAAATCGGAACAGTAAATGCTGGAGGAGTTATTAGAAGATAAACAGTTTTAGGTGCTACTGGTGGGGCTAAAAAGTGGTCCAACTACATATTATGAATATCAATTTTGAATTATTTTTAGAGTGACTGATCTGTCCACATATGCTTTGACCCAGCACTAAAGTGACAAGTCTCTAATTTATGCCAAAATATTCTATCTTTCTGGGGACAAAGAAATAGAATCAAAGTGGGTATCTCTCAGATCAGGGATGGCTAATTAAACTTTAATATATTAATATAATAGAATTTAGTAGGAAATGATAAATATGAAGAATCAAGTGAAATTTAAAGATTTGTATAAGCTAATAACAAAGTGAAGTAAGGCCTTGCTTTCATCTTCCATCGAACTGTTGAAATGTATATCTATATCTATATCTATAAATCTATGATGTCATTAATATGGGAACTCTCTAATGGTGCCAACTATAACTTACACACCCCTTCATACCTGAATATTTTTCTCTACATTCTCTGGTTAATCATTCTCTGCGAGTTGATCCTATACTACCTACTGAAGGCCTTCTTGATCATCTAATGTTAGAAACCAAAGCAACCTGAGGCCTTTCCATGTGATATTCCTCATTCTTCCTACATAACTGAGTCATCTCTTTTCCCAGTTATTCATTTGCCTTTTGGACACTTAAATCAACCTGTCCAAAACAGAAGTCATAAACTTTCCCCAAAAACCTTTCTCTTTGTCCCAACCTTCCCATTACCATCAAGGACATCACCATCTTCCCATCTACAAGACTCATAACCTCAACATTATCCATTCTCCATTCTTCATACCAATCCGTTCTCAAATCTTGTAATTTGTACATTTACAATACCTCTTATTCATGTTGCCTCCTCTTTACTCACATAGCCATGTAATGCCAAGCAAAGGCAACTTCCAAGGTTCAGATTACCAGCATAGCAAACCTCATTTATTCAGCAAAACATTCACAGAACAGAGAAAGTCAAAATACAGTGTAACTCATTCATTTAGCAAGTAAGTTCTCAATTCAATTGCAAAGTACCAAGGTCCAGGTATCCCACCCCTGGATCAGTAGTTAAAGCAGTCCACTCCTGGGCAGTACATTCATTTAGTCTCTTCTCAAATGGAGAATAGCTTCCAATCATAAACAAAGTACATTCATTTAGTCAGTCACAGAGCACAAAAAGGCCAAAGGTTTCCCAACTCTGGACACTACTGAATTACAACACCATCCATTAACACCAAGCACTTTCTCAAAAGGGGC
>CM053591.1:107957662-107983152 GCA_028646515.1 Pseudochirops corinnae | reverse complement strand
CCATTTGCTCCACGCTAATTCTGAAGGAATTATTCTCCTCAGAAAGCTTTTGAGATTCTTTTTCCATCTGGCTAATTCAACTTTTTAAGGCATTCTTCTCCTCATTGGCTTTTTGGGCCTCTTTTGCCATTTGAGTTAATTTATTTTTTCAGGTGTTATTTTCTTCAGTCAGGTTGTTGACTCTCTTTTCATGATTATCTTGCATCATTCTCATTTCTCTTCCCAATTTTCCCTCCACTTCTCTCATTTGGTTTTCAAAATCCTTCTTAAGCAGCTCTATGGCTTGTAATCAGTCTACATTTTTCTTGGAAGCTTTTGATGTAGGAGTTCTGACTGTGTTGTCTTCCTCCTGTTCCATGCTGTGATCCTTTTTGTCCCCAAAAAAAGGAATCTAAAGTTGGATTGCTGTTCTTATTTTGCTTCCTTTGCCTACTCATGTTGCCAGTCAATTACTTGACTTTTTAGCTCTGTGGAACTCTGCTTTCAGAGGGGAAAGCTCTATCCCAAATTGCTGTGGTTTTCACAGCTGCTGGAGCACTTAGGAGGCTGCTTCAGTCTCCACTAGCTTTGGCTCACTGAAAATGTACCCCAGGACCAACCACCCAAGACCACGATCCAGATCCAGGCAACATAAGGCAAGAGCACTTAGCATTTGAATGATCGCTTGGCCCCCCCCCTGCAATCTGCAGGCTGGGAGCTTCTGAAGCAGCCCCTTCTGCTGCTTCCTTGCCCTGGAAGCAGTTTGGCTGCATCCTCTCCCCCAAATTTAGCCAAGTTCCACTACCCTTTCACTTAGTTCTTATTTCTTATGCCTTGATAGTTCCGGAAATTGTCACAGCTGCTGCTGATCCACTCTCCTAAAAGCTCCAGCCACAGCTTGTCCTGGCCGCCCCCGGCCAAGGCGGGGTTTCAGGCTGGGCTGGGTTCAGCTCCCAGAGGGCTGTGATGAGCCCTTCCTGTCCCACCTACTGAACTGCCTTCAGCAGGAGATATGTTTTTCTGTAATTTTGTGAGTTCTGGAGCCCTAAAATTTGTTTAGAGTCATATTTTATGGGCATTTGAGGTGGCTATGTGGGAGCTGTAGAGTTTTCCTGCTTCTACCAAGCCATCTTGGCTCCACTCCTGCAGGCGGTAGGCAGAGAGAGGCCGCAGGTCTCCTTGGAGCCCCCTGCACTGAACACAATTCCCTTAGTCCCTTTCAGATGCACTTACTCTCTGCTCGGGGAAAAAATGGTAAATTTCAACATCATGTTACAATTTTTTTATAAATAAAGCAAATGTAGCCAACATCAGAAGGAAAGCAGGAAATTGGGGAAAATATAGAAAGTTTATCAGATAAAAGTATGATATCTAAAATATATAAAGAACTTTGTAAAATCTATAAGAATATGAGTCATTCCTCAATTGATAAATGGTCAAAAGATATGTATAGGCAGTTTTCTGAGGAAGAAATCAAAACAATTTATCATCTTGGTTACAGAAATTCAAATTAAAACAACCTTGAGGTACACCTACAAGATTTTCTAAAATGATAGAAAGGAAAATGACAAAGAGTTATTTAGCCACTTATTCCATTTGACCCAACAATACCACCACTTAATCTATTTCTGAAGATAATTAGGGAAAAAGTAAAAGAACCTATATGTTCTAAAATGTGTAGAGCAGCTCTCTTTGTGTTGGCAAAAAACTGGAAATTGAAGAGATGCCTATCAATTGGAGAATGCCTGAACAAGTTATGCTATATGATTGTGATTGGAATACTACTGTGCTATAAGAAATAACAAGCTCAATGGTTTTAGAAAAAACATGGAAAGACTTGCATGGAATGAATGAAGAGCAAAATGAGCAGAACCAAGAGAACATCACATACAGTAGCAGCAATATTGTTTTAAAAATGACTTTGAGCTAATAAGTTATTTTGACTATCATAAATACCTAAATTAACTAAAAAGGACATAGGAAGAAATTCTATCTCCATCTAGAGAAAGAACTAATAAATAGAAGCATATAGAGAATAATTTTACGTGTGTGTGTGTGTGTGTGTATAAGAGTCCAATGATAGCCATCTCTAGGATGGGTGGGAGAGAAGAAAAAAATAAATGTATATGATAATTTTGTTGTATATTTGAAGGTAATAGCAAGTTGTACATAGTAGATTTGCAGTTTCATGTGAAATCATCCTTTTTTTTATTACTGTGTTATGGAAATGCTTGTTTCATTCCATAAATTAAAAATAAAATTTCACAATTATAAAACAGAGATTGAAAAGGAGTCAAACAAGTAGTAAGAGAACCAGAAGACAGTAGCATCACCAAAAAAACATACAGAGAAGAAGACACCAAAGAGAACAGGGTGATCAGCAGGGTCAGTGGCCATAAAGAGGTTAAGAAGGATGAGAATTGACAAAAGACCATTATTTTTCAATGAAGAGATCCTTTATAACTTCAGAAAGAGTAGTTTCAGTTGAAGGATGAGGTCAGAAGACGAATTTCAGAGAGAAAAGAGAACAATGGGATGCATAAGGTTGATATGTGGCCTGTGAATATGGGCTTCTGTTTTTGCCTCTTTATTTTTGTTATTTTTTTGTTTTAGGTGAAGGAGGTTGGAGATGGCTATGACCTTGGGAGTTACGAAAGGTCAAAACGGTGACAGAGGTCTGGGATTCTGAATGTCATGATTTGCCAGAAGCCAGTTGATGAGGAACAATCAATCTCCTAAGCAATCTGCTCAGTCCAAACCAGCAAAAGTATGGATGCACACTCATCCAATCACCTGCCAAACTGCCTTTGGAATTGAATTTGGAAAGGTGAATAAATGTATGTTGAAATTGCTTTAAATCTGAGCCCCCTCTCTCTAGGGATTTAAGTAATATCACTAAGTATGTACCCCCTAAATGTTTGGGGAAAATATTTGCATATCTAGTTGGAACAATGGATAAAGTTATAGACTTCAAAATCCTGCCTTAGATAATTTATAAGCTGTATGACACTAGGCAAATAATTTAACCTCTCTCAGACTTAGTTTCCGAATCTATGAAAGAGAATAATTAATAGCACCTAACTCCCTGGATTAGTGTGATAATTAAATGAGATGATGTATGTGAAGTACTTTGTAACCTTAAAGCATTATATAAATGCTATTACTATAGCTTCTGTTTTTGCCTTGTCTTCAGAGTAATTGCTCTGTCAAAGCTAATTGATTCCCAGTTGATAAATGGTTGGGGGATATGAATAGACAGTTTTAAAAGGCATAAATCCAAATTATCAATAACCATATGAAAAACTGTTCCAAATCATGAATAATTAGAGAAATTCAGATTTAAAAACTCTTGTACCACCTGACACCCACCAAATTGGCAAAGATGACAAAAAAGAAAAATGACAAATATTAGAGGGATTATGAGGAAACAGATGCATTAATTCACTATTGGTAGAGCAATTCTAAATTCCAACAGTCCTAGAAAGCAATTTAGAACTATGCCCACAGTGGCTAAACTGTGCATACTCAGAGTATGCCCCATTGACCCAGGGATACCTCTACATGGCCTGTACCCTCAAAGAGATTTAAAAAAGAAAAAAGAGAGAATGAAAGGTATTATGTGTACAAAATCGTTTATAGTAATTCTTTTCATAGTAGCAAAGAAGAAGAAATTAAGGAGGTGCTTGAATTGGGAAAGAGCTGAACATAATATTGATATATAAATATATTGGAATACTATTGAGTTATAGGAAATGACAAAGGGGTGCTTTCAGAGAAACCTAAAAAAAACTGAGTGAACTATGAAAATTGAATAAAATGTATAACAAATATTTTATATAATAATAACATTGCAAAGACAAATAACTTTGAACAATTTAAGAATTCTTATCAATGCAATAACCAACTAGAATTCCAGGGTACTAATGATGATGCATGATACCTACCTTCGGACCCAGAGAGGATGGGCTCAGGATCCAGAATGAGACATTATTTATTCAGGGCCAATGTGGAAATTGTTTTGACTACATATATGTGTATGTGTGTGTATATATGCATATGGGCATATTTGATAAAGATTTTCTTTTTACTCTTTAATGAGAGAAAAAATATCTTTTTCAATGAGAAAATATTGTTATGCTTGGTATGTTAATGCTTGTTGATTGAAAAAAATGATTTTTAAAAGCTGATCTTTGTTAATCGAGCACTAAAATCAGTAAGAGTTAACATTGGGGTAAACACACTGGAATGGGCTCTAGCTCATAGCATGAGAGAAAAAGTACTGCTGTGCCCCAAACCTTTAGGGGTACTGCTTAAAACTAGGAAGGAGAATTGCAGCTGACAGCTCAAGAGGGAGTAGAGGTCCAGTGTCCCAACAGACGTGGATATAGAGAGAAAATCATTTGAGGGAGGAAGTAGCTTCCAAAAGTAGAACCTCTGGCAGCAGAAAAGAGGCGTTAGAGAGCTGGGTTACAGAAAGAATTTCAAGAGAGGAGAAAAGACTTCCAGGCCTAAAAATATGAGAGCTAGAATCTGTGCAGGGAATAAATGGATTCTCTATATTTGTGCTTTATTTCTACTCTAAATTTCTACTCACCTGTATATTTGCCATACATATTTATAATATATTTGTATAATATGTATATTATATGTATATATGCCATATATGTTTGTTGAAGAATGCATTGAAGGGTTAAGTCTTCACCTACTAAACCAAGGAAGCCTCTATCTCTACCCTATACCTCTTTATCTCTGTTCCACTTCACACTTTAGCATCGAACTCAAATACAAATAGAAGCCACAAACCATAGAGGATCTATCGACCACATATTGACTTAGAAAACCACAAATTAACAATATCCATGTTTTATTGCATTTTTGTTTATTTTGTTAAATATTTCCCAATTACATTCGAATCTGTTTTGTACCCCACTGGGCCTTTGTGTTTGCCTCGTTGCCCTAGAACCTTGGCCTCCAGTATTAACCTTCCATACACCGAAGTCTTCATCTCATCCCACATACCCCATTCTACTGAAACCTCTACTCCGCTCATAGAAAATATTCATTCCCAGTTTGGAGCTTTTGAATCTGCATTTCTTTAGCTTGCCAGGCATAGCAGGAGGTAGAAGAGAGGAAAAATTATTGAATCTGTTGCCAAAGCTGTCTTACTAAGGTATAGTTGTGTTCCCTTTTGATTTGTTGTTCCTATGTGGTATCTTAATTTCCCATTTCCAATGAATGCTTTATAATCACTCACATTTAAGATTTACGAAGTATTTTCCTTGAAGCCATCCAATGAGGTAGGAAATATAAATATTATCCTTATTTTGTAGTTCAGGAAACTCAAGCTTAGAGAAGGTAATCAATTTGCCCAAAGTTGAGAAGCTAATAGATGTCAGAGGATTCCTGTGCCAAATCTTGGACTTCAGGCCCAGTGCTTCTCCCATTACACCACAATACTTGAGTCATTTCACCTCTTTATGTAACACATTTGGATAACTGGAAAGGAAAGACTTGAAAATTTATCATTCAGGCAGGGCAGTGTGATTTCAGACTCCTACTGATGAGGATCCAGGATGCAAAAGAACTGCGAGCAAGCAGAATCATCACAGCCAAGCATCTAATCATTTTGTCTCAACAAATTCCCAACAATGTTTGAACCCTGCTTCTTTTTGGTATTTAGTTATGGCTCTATACCAAATTCATTATATGTGAAAATATTATTAAAGGAATACATAAGGAATTAGGAAGAAACTCCCCTCACCAAGAGTCGCTAAAGATTCACTAAGAATAAGTGATTCCAGATTAACCTAATTTTCTTTCGCATGGGCCCAGCCAGCTTGCTACAGTGTTCTGGATGCTGTACAAAGGTGTTGGTGAATGTTCTCTTCTAAAAATTACCAAAGGGTTATTAATGCACCCTGACACCACTCACAGGCAAGCTTTAGTAACTTGGAATCCTCTAGGTTAGCAAAGCGGAAAAATCTTACCCCAACCAAATCCTAGTGTTAATCCCCCTTCACTCTTGATTTTAAAGATGACTTAAAATAGTTCAATTGGCAATATGTGAGACCATAGGTAAGGGTTTCTGCATATACTGTCAAACATGATTGACATGTTCATTGATTGCACTGAACTGTTTTGTTACCTCTCTCTTTTTTAGTCTTTGTTGCAAAAGATGGATTGCTGGGGATGGGAAGTGGAGGGGATATATTCAGTAACTGAAGTGCTATATTCATGATTATTGATCTTTGTCAAGGTCATAATGATTTTTAAAAATAAATAAAGATGATATAAAACAAAAGTTGTTAGTAAGATCAATTAAACTTTGAGAAAGAAAAAGAATAGCTAAAAAAATTGAACTCCCAAGTTATTATAATAATATATATTAATTTAGCTTTTTAAAGTTTACAAAACACTTTTTACCCACAATAACATCTGAACTTTACGGCAATCCTGTGAGGTTGATTCTACATATATAATCATCCCTATTTTAGAGATGAGAAATCCAAGACATGCCCATGATCACAAAATCAGAAAGTGTCAGATTTGGGATGCACATCCAGACTTTCCTAACTACAAGTCCAAATCTCTACTTATTCTCCACTTTTCCACACTGGCAGATAAACAAGAAGATGAAAAGAATTCAGATAACCATTCTGGATTAGTTCAAAAGGCCGCATCTAGAGAACCATATCTCAGAATGCTAGAAGAACTGAATGTTGTAATTACTGAACTATTGTCAGTGATCACTGAAAAACCAGAGAATAAGATGACTATGACAGGCTTAGAAGGCAAATTTTGTCTCATTTAAAGAAAAATCCCAACAGATGAATTCCTTAAACTATAAAGCAGTAAACTTGACTCCAATTCTTGGGGAAAAAATCTAAATCATACCATTAAATGGATAAATTCTGGGGATTTACATAAAAAAGCTCTGATCACCAAGAGCCATCACAGATTTCACAAGAATAAGTTATTCTAACTAACTTAATTTCCCTTTCAATAAAGCCAGACAGCATGGTTGCATGCCTTCCTTCGGTAATATTCAGCAGCACAGTGAGGAACAGATGTCAAACTTTTCAGATTTTCATATGTTGAAATTTGAGGGGAAGGGAGAGCTAACACATCAGACAGAGTCAGGTTCTGCAAAAGCTCTGGATAATGAGTTTAGGCTTGTCAAATCATAAATGTATAGCTGGAAGGAATCTTAGAGTACAACTCATTTAGTTTACAGGTAAGGAATTTGACCTGCTTATGGTCACACAAGTAGTAAGTGACAGGGGCAATATATGACGCAAGATCTTTTGACTCCAAGACATTGTCCTCTCCATTGTCCATATCCAACTTACAAAGAGTAGATTTAATGGGGAAAGTTTAAGTACTTTTTAACTCAAAAATTCAAGTGTACAAATACAGGTTGCAGGAAATATGGCTTGAAAAGAATCTACGTGGAAAAAGTTCACCATAAGGTCAATTCCAAATCAATAGAGTATAGCAGCAGCTAAAAAAGATAGTCCATTATTCATATATCCATTATCCATAAAAATGTACAGAACCAGACTAAGTTATGGCACTGCCGTATTCTACTGGCCAGAAACTATCTTGAAAATATCATTTTGGGGTGCTCTGTTTTAGGAAGGACATTCACAACTTGGAGTATGTCTAAAGTATTGATGAGATGATAAGAAATTGTATTACATTAAAGTCAATTGAAAGAAACGGAAATTAAGTTAGAGAAGAAAAGGCTCAGAAAGGAAGGGATAACTGTCTTCAAATATGTGAAACACTGTTAGAAAAGCACTGTTAGGATAGAGAAATGAGACTTTTTCTCCTTGGCTCCCCAAGTCACAATTAGGTAGTATCAATGTGTAGGAGATGCATGGAAGCAAGTTGGTGGGATGTTAGGAAAGATTTCCTAATGGTTTGAGCTGGCAAAAGGGGAATGGACTGTCTTGGAATGGCTCCCAATCAATGGGGAATTTGAACAAATGTGTTATTAGTCATTTTCTTCTGAATTAGTAAAAGAAATTCCTCTCCATGTACAAAGTGGATAGACAAGCTCTTAAGTCCCTTGTAACTGAGGTTTTGTGGGAGAAACATTTCTCTTAGAACCAAGAGGCTATTAAAGAAAAAAAAATTTCTGTTCATAGAATCATAAAGTTGGAAAGGAATCAATGAATAAAAATAACACCTACGTGCCAATCACTATACTAAGTGGTAGGATACAAAGAGAAAAACATGACAGTTCCTGACCTCAAGGGCCTTTCATCCCAGTTAGAGAACAATGCAGGGACCTCAGAATACATCTAGTCCAACCTCTTCATTTTACAGACAAGGAAACTGAGGCCCAGGGATGTGAAGTGACTTGCCCAAGATTACTCAGATAATGTCAAAAGACTTCTGTTCCCATCACTGTAACACACAACGTCCTATTCTTCTATAGTGATTAATTTAAACTATCCTAAGTCTGAAAAATGTCTACATATCAACTCTCCCCTCCTTTCCACTGCCATGGTAATGGGAATTTGAAGATTTTCCCTGCCTCCTGATAGGCTGAATGGAATCACTTGGAACCTGGTGGGAAGAGTTTGCTGAATGGGTGGGGCAGGAAGCTGGTAGTCAGAGCAGTTAGAATGGAGGAAGGAGAGAGGATGCAGGCAAGGAGACAGCTAGGTTTGTGAGTGTTTGTCAGAAGGCTTTAAGATGGTGTTGCTCTTTGCAGTGTCTCTGTGTATAGATTTCTTTGTTGCTATAATGAATTCAGTTTTCTGGTGCTGGGATTTGGCTTTTTGGTGTCTGAATAAATATTTTGTTTCTGTCTTCTATATGGTGAGCCTTATATTTCGTGATTCAGAACTATGCCGGCATATTCATAGTTGCCATCAGTGCTGTAATATCACCTTGGCAATACAAATGTGGTTTTCATTGTCCTGTTCCCCAAGACCAACAATCTCAGTCAATTATAGTAACTTAATTATTTTTAGAAGGAACACATTCCCAAGATAAGTTCCTATATATGCAATGTTTTATTCTAAATCCAATATTTCCTTTTTGATGGATTTACCTTTGTCAGGGTCTTACTTTAAACATTAAGGAATTCCTTAATAAACTTTTTTCAAGGATAGACTTGCAGATTTCCATGATGAAATATTATCATTTCTTTTGGCAACTTTAGTTTCCTCTTGAATGTTGTTGGGAACCTACACTATTGTGTGACTTAGGCTTCATTCTTATTGGCAGAATTTTCTTCTTGTTACTTAGTTTTTGCATAAAAATTTACAACTTGAAAGAACGAGCATTTATTGATATATTAAAACGCAAGGTGAAAATCATAAGCTCCTATATTTGCAGATAATAGTGTCTTTACCTAAAAGATTCATTTGGTTTTCTTTACCTCATACAAGACTTGACATTTCTGGCTAAATTCTGTGGGTTACCATGTCAAATTTTCATTTACTTTAACCAAAGTTTTGACTGATCACACGAAGGTAAAGTGCAATGTTGTATTTATTTGACATTTTTCAGGCAATGAGATAATATGTGTAAAGAACTTTGCCAACCTTCAAGCACTACGTGAATGCCAGCTCTGATTATTGTTATTACTTATTACTGTTATGCTGTTGTCCTATTTGCCACTTAGTAAAATACTAGCTCATTGCTTAAATATTCATGAGGAAAATAAACAGAGAATACTGTGTTGAAACTTACTTTTATTTATACAGTAATAAGTCTTTTGGAAGACACTGACAATTTCATCTTGCTGGCTATATGTGGTGGCCTGAAGCAATGAGTGGAGCTTCCAGTGGGACCAAAAGAAGAGAGCTTTGTGGAGTGGCTTAATATAGCCTGAGGTTGTGAGGCTCAAATGATGAAAGAGACATAGAGCGGCTAAATTTCTGTTTTGAGTTACCATTGAGGAAAAGCCTACCCTCATATAATTCTGGATGTGGAAGGACCAAAAATAAGTGGTGTCATCTATATATATAACATAAACCCCAATTAATAACAAGGCATGAGCCAGAAAGACTAAGTAATTGGTGAACAATCTTGCCTTTCTGATCTCAGCTTTCCTCTGAGATGGTAGCAAGATACACAGCTATAAATTAATGCTCAGACAGAAAAGGAACATCCTAGACAACTAATTAGGGACAGAAAATTTAGATGGCTCTAGATTTTGACTGTGAATAGAAAGAGAAAAACATGATAAGTCAATGTGATGGGATGGTCAAGAAAAAGTTGTTGTTGTTGTTAAATTATGGTGGGGGCAGATGAATGCCATAGAGAAGGTGATGGAAAGAAACATGGCGGGTTTTAGCAGGCCACAACATATAAATGATCTATCAGGAACTTTGAAGAACAGGAAGTTATCAGGGATATGCATGATGGAAAGTGCATGTGGGCTAGTAAAGAAGCAAATATGAAGGACAAATGGACAACCACTGAGCTCCACTGGTATCTTCATGATGTCAGGGTAAATCAATCAAGCCATGATTGCCTTGTGACACACTTGTGGGAGGAAATGAAGAAGAGTCAAATTGGATGAACAGGCAAGGACAAATTTCAACCTGCATCATGAGAGGGAACTGCCAAATCATGGAGATCACAGATGTATTTGAATATTTGAGAGAGGATACGTGTAGGCCCAAAATATAGTTGATTAAGAGTCATCCCTACCCTAAAATGAAGATATGCCATGGTAAAAGTCTTCCAAGGACAACAGGAAAAAAAAGCATTTTTTCCTGATGATTAATAGTTTTTCTGACCCTGAAATAGATGCTATTTTTTTTTACCTTCACATTCTTCATCATATTGTGGGGTTTTAATTCTTAAGAATTAGGGAAAGTTTGTCTGCCACCCCACCCCACCCTCTTGCATATAAAGTTAAATGCCTTGAGAAACAGCAGCCTCTGTTGCCCCCTGGTGGTAACTTCTGAATTTCTTTCCCTCCTATGGTCAAGTTTTCCAGATCATATGCAATCTTTTTACTACCAAGGCATGACATTGGGTGTTTTATTGTTCTTTATTTTTTGTTCTTTTTTTTCTATCACCCTAAAGTTATTTTTAACTTTCTGCTACCAAAAAAAGATGGTCATACCCTCTGGATACTTGGGGGGAGGGAGGGAGGCCAAGGCAGAGGGCCACCTAAAAGACATAAAAATGAAAACTTTATTTATAAAGGACTCAGTTACATGGTAATAAGGAAGCAGGAAATAAACAAATACTGAATCCAGCAGTCACATATGGAAGGATATGAGCAGAGATCTGAACATTTATATAGCTTAAGTAATGCTGCTTCATAGAAAGACTGTCTATTTTCCCTTGAGGTTCCATTTCAGCTTGCATTTTTATAATTCCATGTATCTCTGTGCCTGTGCTTTTGGTAACCCAGAATAAACACACTGGATCTTCTAAAAGCACAGGAAGAGGCTGAATTTGGTTCCCCTTTTGTAATCTTTTCATCAGCCACATTTTGGTATTCATCAAAAATTCTGCCATGAGGGTCTTTCAAATTACAGGGTTGTTGGTTTTCAGGGTTTTCTCCCCAAGTAATCCAGAAAAGTGCATCTTCAATTGCTAGTCCCTACTTCTGATATCTGGAGACGATGGCAGAACTACCATCTGATCTAATATCCCTTTTCTTTTGACTGCAGGGCCACTGAAGAAATGCTTTTGTCATCGTCAATTTCATTTGAAGAAATATTTCCTAATAAGATCATTTTCATTGCGTGGGCAGGCATCTGTTCCCAATTTATTTGTTGGAAGTCAGGCAGAATCCCTAGCCACTTAAAATGATGTGATATTTTTCCATCTTTGTTGCCAGTAGAGTGAAGAACTGTTTCATATTTTTATCCCATCTAGCTGAATTAATGTCCCTGGTTTATGTCCTTTTCTAACCTAATATTCAAAATCCAGAGTGATTGCTAATCAAAGCCATCACCATGGCTATTTGGAGGAACAAGGTGTTCTGTGTGTTTTTGTTTATGTGACTGAGTATCACTGTAAACATCCAAACCACATCTTAGTATAACTAGAACACCCTTCATTTGGTGTTTTTGAGTTTATATACTTGGAGGCCATGTGATTTATTTCACTCTTGCTAAATTCTAGTGGAATTTGAGGACATGTGATATATGTCCTGGGGTACTATAGGTATAGCTATGATACATGGATGCCTCAAAGAGGCTGGAAAATTCAATTTGTTTTTCATCTCTCCTTCAAATTATAAAAGTAACTAGATATTTTAGAGCTGACCTACATATCTCCCTAGAAATTCTATTGTTATAAAGTAATCTAATCTAATCAGAATAGAAGAATGATTGAATGGAAACACAATGGGGAAATTAATTGCAGTTTGGAACAAAATAAACAAGAAAAGGTTCTAAATTGAATTAACAGAAACCATTCAGATTGCTACTTAGAAGTCTTGAGGTTAACATGATTTCAGGCTCAAATTAAGTCCCAAATTGCTTAAACTTTGGTATAAATTTTGAAACACAAATATAAACATTTGACAGACCTAACAGTTCTCATGTATATGATCTAATGAGGAAGATTCCATTTAAAAATCACTTTTTGGAGACCATTTTCTTTGTATCTTTGCATGAATATTTAACTAAATATTGGACACTGTTACAGCAAAAGTCTCTGGATTTTTATTTTCTGATGAGGATCAGTTTTATACGCAGGTTTTCTCGGAGTCAGGTTTGGTTCTGGTTGTCATACAACTTTCATGTAACAGGACAATAGGTTCTGATATTCAGAAGTGGTCATCGCATAATCAAACAAATAGCATTTATTACACGCCAGACTCTGTGTTGATGCTAGGGATAAAAAAAAAAAAAACTAAACTAAAAACAACCCCTCCTTTAAAGAATCTTACACTTGATCAAAAGAGAAAACACATATATAATTATAAGTAGAATAACTACAAAACACATATGAGGTGGTTGAGGAACACTTAAGGGCATCAGGAGAGGATTGGCATAAAATGTGGTGCTTGCACTATATGGAAAAGAGGTGAGGATGAAGTGCATTTTAGGCATCAAAAGTACCAGTACAAAATCATGGAAAAGTCAAAATGGATACACAGTTTGGACATAAAGGATGGTGATACCATAAGCAAATTAGGAGAGCAAGCAATAGTTTACCTGTCAGATCTATGGAGAAGAGAAGTTTATGACCAAACATGAGATAGAGAACATTATGAAATGCAAGATGATTTTATGTTACATTAAAATAAATGCAGATGATTTTAGTTACATTAAATTAAAAAGGTTTTGCACAAACAAAGCCAATGCAAACAAGATTAGAAGGAAAACAGAAAACTGGGAAACAATTTTTACTGCTAGTATTTCTGATAAAAGTCTCATTTCTAAAATATATAGAGAACTGGGTCAAATGTGTAAGAATGCAAGTCCTTCCCCAATTGATAAATGTCAAGGATATGAACAGGCAATTTTCAGATAAAGAAATTAAATCTATCTATAGTCATATGAAAAAATTCTCTAAATCACTATTCATGAGAGAAATGCATATTAAATCTCTAAGGTACTACCTCATACCTATCAGATTAGCTAATATGACACAAAAGAAAAATGATAAATGTTGGAGAAGATGTGGGAAAATTAGAACATTAATGCATCATTGGTAGAGTTGTGAACTGATCCAAGCATTCTAGAGTACAATTTGGAACTATGCCCAAAGTGCTATAAAACTGTACATACCCTATGACCCAGCAATACCCCTACTAGTTCTGTATCCCAAAGAGATCATACAAAATGGAAAAGGACCCACATGTACAAAAATATTTATAGTAGCTCTTTTTATGGTATCCAAGAATTGGAGATTTGGGGGATGCCAATCAGTTGGGGAATGACTGAACAAGTTGTGGTATATATGAATGTAATGGAATACTACTGTTCTATAAGAAATGGTGAGTAGGTAGATTTCAGAAAAATCTGGAATGATTTACATGAACTGATATTGAGTAAAGTAAGCAGAACCAGAAGAACATTGTACACATTAATAGCAACAGTGTACAATGATCAACTTTGATCAACTTAGCTCTTTTCAGCAGTGCACTGATCTAAGACACTTCCAAGAGACTCATGATGAAAAATGCTATCCACATCCAGAGAAAGAACTATGGAGTCTGAATGCAGATTGAAGCATACTATTTTCTCCTTTTTTTCTTCTGTTATGTTTTTCCCTTTTGTTCTGATTCTTCTTTCACAACACGACTAATGTGGAAATATGTTTAATATGAGTGTGTATATATGGCCTACATCATATTGCATGCTGTCTTGGGGAGAGGGGAAGGGTAGGAAGGAGGGAAGAAGGGAGAAGAGAAATTTGAAACTAAAAATCTTTTAAATTTAAATGTTGAAAACTACCTTTACATGTAATTGGAAAAAAAATAAAATACTATTAAGTGGGGGGAAAAGTCACAGAGAAGAAAGACGGTATGTTATCAGGACAATTTGTTTCACGACATACTTGAAAGGGAGAAATATATAACAAAGTTGGAAAAGTAGGTAGAGGCTAGGTTGTGAAGGACTTTAAAAGTTTTTATTTTATCCTAAAGGTTTTAGGGAAATCACTAGAGTTCACTGCATAGGGAAATGATCATGAACAGATCTAAGCTAGGAGGAAAATCACTTTGGCAACTGTGCTGGATGGAATAGTGTTGAGACTTGAGGTAGGAGGCCAATAATCAAGATGAAAAATGATTAGGACTTGAACTCAGGTGGTAAAACTCAGAGACTGGAAAGATGGCAGTATCTTGGACAGAAATAAGGAAGTTTGAAATATAGGGTGGGTAAGCAATAAGTTGAAGGAGTATAAAAGAATGGGTTAGAACTATTCAATCCTTCATTAGGCTAGACATACTACCCCTGCTGACGTCTACTACTTTTATTTCAGAACTTCTTATTATGAAAAGAAAAAGTAAAAAAAGAAAGAAAAATGATGCTTCCTTTAAAACAGAAGATCTTAATCTGGGTCTGTTGACAGATTTCAGGGGGTTCATAATATTTTATTTCAAAGATCTCATACCTGGACTACTAACTAAATAGCTTGCTGGTTGGTCTCTACTTCAAGTCTCACCCTACTCCACTCTATCCTTCTGTGTCAAATTAATCTTTCTGAGCACAAGTATGAAATTATGTCACTCCCTTATTCAATAAACTTCAGTGGCTCCCTATCACCTTTGGGATCAGATATAAAATACTCTGATATTCAAAGTCCTTCATAATCCAGCTTCCTCCTGCCTTTCTAGTCCTATACTTTACTCCTCGCTATATACTTTGGGATCTGGGGAAACCAGACTCTTTGCTATTACTTGAACAAGACTCTCCATCCCCCAACTCTATGAACCTACATTGGCTATCCCCCATGCCTAGAATTCTCTCCCTCTTCATCTCCTCCTCCAGGCAACCTTCAAGTTTCAGCAGAAATCCAAGAAGCCTTTCCCAATCCCCTTTATATATTATCTCCAATTTATCCTTTGTATCTTGCTTTACCATAGTTGTTTATACATTGTCTCCCCCATTAGTCTTTGAATTCTTTGAGGACAGAGGCAGTCTACTGCCTTTATTTTTTATGCTTAGCACATAGTAAGTCTGCACATAGAAGACCTCACCTCTGCCTTTTAGAATACTTTCCTTCCAAACAACTCAAGCACCATCTTTTATGCAAAGCCTCTCCAGATGCCCTTAAGCACATGATATATATAGATATAGATAGACAGATACACACATACATATATGTGTGCGTACATATACATACATATAAAACTGCTTTAATTCAGTTTTTTTTTAATCCCTTGCATCAATACAAGCACATAGTAGGTGCTTAATGCTTACTGACTAAAACCTATCTAAATATCTATATTTTGATATGATCGGTTTCCTTTGTAATCATGTTCATTTCTTATGCATTTATGAACAACATTCTGAGAAGAGATGTATAGGCTGTTTTTTTTTTACCAGATTATAAGGCAGGCCAAGGCACAAACACCCAAAAAAAAGATTAAGAACCCCAGCTAATGTGTTTTGCCCCATATACTTGAGAAGCAGAGAGTGGGGGCCTAGCATACAAACTCATGTTCATTAAAGACAGAAGATAGAAAGTACTTTCAAATCAACTTTGCTATGCTCTGTGCTTTAAATACTGCATGTTTCTGATCTATTTCCTTCACAGATTTCTTCTGCAGGCTCTCTGTTCATGGAAGCCAAAGGTAGCTGTATTCCCCATCACATAAGAAGAATGCTAGTTATGATAGTTCTGTGGAAAGGCAGGAGTCATAGGTGACCTGTTAGCCAGTCATTGAAACTATAGTTATTAGAAGACAGCTTTTTATAACTGTCCCAAAATAAGGTATAGTTGTCCACATCTTATCTGCTGGTTGATTTCAAGTTCACTTCAAAGAAAGAGAGACGGGGCAATCTCCATCATTAACTGTTTCCCTGGGCTAGAGAATTTTCCTGTTCCCTCTTGTCAAATGTTATAACTCTCTTCTTTGCTGTTTAATATGCATAGATGTTTATAAAGTGTACAAATTTATAGTAAGGATATTTCATAGTAAGCTATATTTAGCTTGAAGTTCTTGGTACTCTTAACTTGGCATTTGCCTATGTGACTTGGTGCAAGTCACTTAACTCCTCAGTTTAAGAGGGCATGCCTTTTACTCATCTGAAAATTGAGGGGGCTAGACTAGAAAGGGCCTCGGAGTTCACTGCCAGCTTCAGGTCTATGATCTCTTTAAAAATACAAATATATTCCTATTCAATACAAGGATCCAAGACAATTCCAAAGGACTCATAGTGAAAAAGGCTATCCACTCCAGAGATATAACTGATAAGTACAAACTAAAGTATAATTTTTTCACTTCACTTTTCTTGCCTTTGTTTCCAACGTGGCTAATATGGAAATACGTTTTGCATAACTTCACATGCATAATCGATATATTGCTTACCTTCTCACTGGGTGGGGAGTTGGAACTAGAGGGAGTAAGAGAATTTGGAACTCAAAATTTTAAAAATGAAAGAATATTAAAAATAAATTAATAAAATTTCAACATATAAAAATAAAAATGCATGTATTAAAAGTACTAAAAAAAAAATCTTTAAGTGTCCCTGTCATGAACTTTTAATCTTTCTTCCTGTTCCATTAGACCCAACCCTTACAGTATACATTCATTCTAACTAACATACTCTCAAATTCTAAGCAACCAGCTTCTTCCTCTGTTCAAGAAACTTCAGAGGCTCCCTATTGCTTCTAAGATAAGAAATAAGTTTCTCTTTTGGGTTCTTAGAAGCCTTTACAATCTGTCTCCAACATGACTCTTCAGACATGTCATTAATTATTTCCCTCTCAAACACTATGTTTCTGCAAAATTGCCTTATTGACTTATCCCTATACATGACATTACATTTCTCATGTCTATCCCTTTGCATGGGACTCTCTCATTTTTAAAATACACTCTCTGTCTCTTGGAATCTCTAGTTCCTTTGAAGGATCAGTTCAAATTCTACTTCCTACAGAAGGTCTTCCCTGATTTCCCAGTTGTTAGTCTTCTGATCCCTAAATTATTTTATCTTGTTTAGATTTTATATGTATTCATGCACATATATATTTTCTCTCTTCCTTGGGTGAATTAAGCTCCCTGAGGACAGCTATTTGTTCTTTTGGTCTTTATATCCACAGTATCTAGCTCAGAGTCTGTTAACATAGAAGATCTCTTCTCTTAAGCCCCATTTGGGTTTTTGGGGAATAGCCTTTCATGTTTAGTCCTTTTTCTGGTAAGAAATCCTGCCAGAATAGCTAATATCCTCATACAATCAGCTAATATCCCTCCCACACTCATCTTGCCATAAGATTAAGGCATTCTCTCTTTTCCTAACTCATATGTCTTGGGTTAGTATTGAGCAATTTATAAGGAAAGAGGTAGGAGGCTATGGATAGCATTACAAGTAAGAAACTTAATATATAAGACCAATGGTAGGTAGGTAAGTAGGTAGGTAGATAGGTAGGAAAGAAGGCAGGAAGGAAGGAAGGAAGGAAGGAAGGAAGGAGGGGAAGGCAGGGGAAAGGAAGGAGGGGGAAAGGAAGGAGGGAGAAAGGAAAGAAGGAAGGGGAAGAAAGGAAGGGGAAGGAAAGAAGGAGGGGGAAGCAAAGGAGAAAGAAGGGGGTAAAGGGAGAAAGAAAGGATCCAAAAATCTATCAGAGACCAAAAGCCCTTAGGTGAGACTCCTTTAAGTCAGCAAAGAGGCCATTCATAGTTTAACAGTGTCTGAGAAAGGCTTACACTAAATCTGTGTTCAGGTACAATGTCACAGGTCAATGATAACATGTTGAACAAAGACAAAAGTGTAGGGTTAATTCAGTTCAATAACTTATTGCGATATTTTCAATTTCCCAAGAGAAGAAGCCATGATCTTGCATTCAATTTTTTTTTCATACATTTGCATTTATTATTTAAGTTGAAGAACAGTTAACGAGGGGAGTGGGGGGCAAGGGAGGAGACAGGGAGCCGAGAGCCGGTCATTGGAGCCTGCTCCAGACGGGGTTGATCCTGATCTCTGAGCCTTGGTCCAGGGCACACAAGGAAGCGCACGATAAGATGGGGTTCCAGAAGTACAGGTTGAGGAAAACACCAGGGTGGCCAGTTACACATCCAGCCAGAGGTGGGGGCTGGGAATCTCCTTGGATCAGCAGCACCACTTCCTTTTAGGAACTGAAGCCTAGTGATAAGTTCCATCCCACAGGTTTCTCAGAAAACATTCTTGTAGTTAGAATCTGTGCTAAAGAATTCTTTCATCATCTCTCCAACTTCTTGCACTTTGCTTCTAGTTTCTTTGAATATGCATCCAACTTGTAAGCTGCCTGCTCAAGAGCTGCTACTTGCTCCTCAATTAAAGTGATCTGATCCAGATAAGGCTGAAGTGCTGCATATTTCTGGTTTAAGTCCCTTAGGTTTCTACTTATATTTACTGTAATATCTTTCATTTCTAGATACTTCAAGCTAGTCAGTTTGTTCATATTTTCCAGAAGTTTATAATCTTCACTGGTGGCTGTCAGCTCTCCCATCAGATACATGGCCATTTTGGAGAACATGTCCTGGCACAGCCCCATAGTCTCCTCGGCCGTCTCCACCACTGCATCATCTAGGCCAGGGAAGAGAGGAATGAGGAAAGATAGAGCAAAGGATGAGGAAGGGGGAGGAGGGAGGGGAAGGGGGAGAGAGTGAGGGTCAGAGGGAGAGGAGGAGAGAAGGGGAAGGGGAAAAGGAAGGGGAAAAAAGGGGAAGGGTGAGCAGTCAAAGAGGGAGATAAAGGGAGGGGCTGCATTCAATTATTATAGGCCATGGCAAGCAATTCTTTCCTGAGAGCCTTCCCAAAGACTTAGCTTGATGAGAGGTGAAGGTCAGTTTGAATGCCTTTACCAACTCTTTAACATAGATGTGATATGAAGTCCCAAGTTCTTTCCTTTGATCCATAATCCTTCCACTTGATCAGATTTTAGAGATGCCTTTGATGCTTCCATGTGTCTGTGCCTCCATAAATCTTATCACAAACTTATTAAGCCCATTTGATGCCTAAGAAGTAATTAGTTTGTTTGTAAGGGTAGATAAAAGATGGGTTTTCCACAACAGGGATTAGTGGAACACTGTGGAAGTTCAGGGTAAGGTAGGTAATTTTGAGCAGTACATCACAAAATGTCATATGTTATCAGATATAGGTTTGTGAATCAGACAACCCTCTGCTTTCATGAAACAGGTACAATAGCATCAAGAATGCACATAGAATCATGAGCTTTGCGGGGTGGTAAAAACTCATGACATAATGAACTTTCTTCCACTATAAATGCTTGCTTAGTGTGTAGTCACCTAGGAATGGGTTTAGGAGTCCAAAGTCTACTGACAGCAATTCAGATCTAGAACATCTGGTTGAAGTTCTATTGCCATGAAATTCTCAGAGTGTGGTAATTGTCACCCAAGCAGATGTGCTATTAGAGAAGTGTCAGGATACCAATTTTTCAGTTGTGGTGTCCTGAAAAATAAACTAGGATGAAGTCAAACTAACCAAAAAAAAAAAAATTACCCACTGGATCTGTTGCTGGTTTAATTTGTAGGTAACTGTGGAGATAGTTCAGATTTCTGTGATCTATGCATGCCACTTTAAAATTCCAGAACCCCTAAAAATGTTTCCAAATCTAAGTATAGTTTTGTACATAGAAACACATCCTTTTAGGTGAGATAGTTCCTTTTGGCTGAAGAAAGTTTATAAGAGAAGTATGTTGGAACAACAAATGATGTTGGAATACAGCAGAGAATGTGGCAAAAGATGAGAGGATAGCTCCCATGGCTACATTTGATGTACAAGCCTCAAATGCAACAGATACGAGTGAAACATTCCCAAAGACTGAATTAAACCACTCTTGGGATGCTTCAGGTTTGAGGAGAAGTCAGTCAACAGTTGGTCAATAAACATTTATCAAGCAGCTACTACAGCCACTTTCCTAACTGTAGGGATACAATAAGAAACAAAACACAAAGAAGTGTGGACAAAGAAGAGTTATACAATTGGAGATGATCAACAGAGGGAAGTGAAATGGCAAGCACAGAAGTAGCTCACACCTTGTTTCAGCTACTGAATAAACACCTTGTTTCAGTTCAAGTTTCTTTTGAGTCTTGGATCAAGTCTTTTAAGAAACAGAACATGTGAATCCCACAACTTATGAACCCTAGAACTCATGAACTCCTGCAACAGGAAGGGGAGGAGATAATGACCATATATAAGGAGAGGCTCAGGCCCAGAGAGCAGAACTGAGAAGAAGACTCTTGTGGTGGCAGAGTCAAGAAGGAGAAAACTTGTGGTATTCCAGCACTGTCTGCTCTGTATGTGTTGATATTACTGATACTTTGTACAGAGGCTCTGAGGTGTTATTGGAAGCCCTGAAAGAGGACTTTCAGGTTGTCTGTTTACAGAAGTCTTAGACGAGGGTTTTGGATGTTCTAGGACTTTACTGATGATTTTGTGCTGACCTCTTGCACCTTGTTTGTGGTCTATGTTGATTGTGTTGAGTTCTCAGACCTTGTTGGTGGGTCTGAGTTGGTTTCACAGGAAGATAGTGAATTGATCATGCTGTCATCAACGTGTGTGAATATTATTGTGTGAATATTATTGTGGCTCTGTCAAGCTTTGTCTTCCCAGAAACAGGAACTGTGAAGGATTTGAGGTAGACTGGACACTGTGAACTTCAATATAGAATGGGAACTGGATGAATAGCTGGACAAGGAGCTGGACAAGAACTGGGAGCTGCCTGCCTTTGAACCCAGGTGACAGTTGGAGCTGGGACCATGGAAGAGGAACCATGGAAGCTGAGAGCCAGCCTTGAGTCAAGCTGAAAGAAGTTTTTACTTGGATACTGTGTACTACTGAGAAGATTATGATTTACTGTGACCTAGGGGTGGAGAATTTTTACTTTTGTACTTTGTGATTGATTAAATGAATGTACTTTATTTTAAACTATGTGACCACTTTGGTGAAAACTATGTGGCCATTTTATTGATAAGGTGTTGAGTTGTGACGTGGTGAATGCTGTATTTTGATTTTCTGTGAATATTTTGCTCTGATTTGTTACTGAATAGAGTGTTCACTATACTATGTACTCAGAACCTTGAAAGCTGTTCACAGCAGCCGTCCTCTGGAAAGCTGCTTGTGCTTGGTGTTAAAGGAAGGCACTAGCATTAATGGGGATTGAGAAGGTAAAATTTTACCTATGACATGAATGAAGCCAGAGAGGGCAAGGAGTTGAGATGAGGAGATAAGAGAATTCCAGGCATGGGGGAACAGTCAGTGAAAATACACAGTTAAGAGATGTAGTCTCTTATTTGAGCATCAAGAAGGTATGTGTCACTGGGGGAGAGACACAGCTTTTGTTCTTTATTTGAGAAGACTTCCTTTCCATATGTCACCTTTATAAGAGGAATCATGGGGTACACTTGATTAAAGGAACACTGTGATATTTTATGAATTGAGGACCATAAGGAATTAGTCATGGTGTGTGTGTTCATTATTTTTTCAATTGTGTCTAACTCTTCATGATCCCATTTGGGATTTTTTTGGCAAAGATATGGAGTGGTTTGCCATTTCTTTCTCCAATTCATTTTACAGACAAGGAAATGAAGCAAACAGAATTAAATGACTTGGCTAGGGTCACATAACTAGTATGAAGTCAGATTTGAATTCATGAAAATTAGTCTTCCTGACTCCAGGCCTGAGCTTTATCCAATGTGCCACTCAGTTGCCTAGACATAGTACTAATATTTATGGTTCCGAGGCAAAAGCTAGTCTGAATGCTATGAGGATGGGAGCATGGAAGGACAGATGATGGTAAATATTTGGTTCAGGTGTGTTTTAGATTTGAGCATAGAATAGAAGCAGCAGCAGTAGTTGCAGTGAGTGTTCCTTTTAGGCAAGAAATAACCTCTAAAAGGGAGAGTTTATAGGCAATTGCAGAATTTGTGAGCCCTCCTTGTTGTTGGGCTACACTTGCAATGGAATTTATTCCACTGTATGAGCATTAAGGTACATTCATAGAGATAGAGATTATGGCTTGTTTGTTCTCTCTTCCACATAGTACATACCAACATGTCATGTCAAAGTTTGCCTTAGTAAAACATAGTGAAAAATCATGGGCAGAAAGTCTCAACTCCCAAAATAAAACTGCAGAAAATTGAGTCCTGGGCAGTCAGCCTACTAATCTCAAAGGCAGTTTCTATCTTTAGGCTTCTCCAATACAACTTCAAAGGGCTGATAACCTAGGCTTAAACCAACTTTGCACATGGTAACTCAAAGATCTTTGTTTGAAATCCCTAAGCCTTAATTTTGTCTCATCTTCTGGTTCATCAAAATTACAATTACAATATCTCTATTCAATGATTTAAAACATATTAAAGGCAAACCCTACTTTACCCAAAGAAGTCCAGAAGAAATTCCATTGACATCCTTAAAAACAAGTCTTCTTATGTACATTTTAGCAAAGAAACATTGCTCGCGGTTTGGGGCCTTTTCTTTTAAATTTACAGTAATTTAAGATTCCCACCATTAAAAAGCAGGCTAAGAGCTCCTAAGGGACAAAATGAAACCCACAGGGATGTTGGTGGCAGTAGCACATGAAGCCATAGTCCTTGGGTACTAAACCAGTATAAAAACCTTAGTCATTCACAAAGAGGTGTCATGAGATAAGCCATAGTATAAATACCATCTCAAGGCAGGTATAGGAAAGAAAGCCAGGGTCATCAGTAAAAAAGTCAGTGGATATATTAGTTCCAATTCAATATATCTTCCAAAGGAGATGTTTCAATGAAGTCAAGGCAAGAAGCAGCAGCAGCTTAAAACATAAAATTAACTGGATTTTCATTTTGGGGGCATGGAGGCTTAATTTACCTCTACTTACAGGTAGAGTCTACATGTTGTTTGTTTTTTTTTCAACTGGACTGAATTGAAAAATCAGTGCCAAGTAGAAACTATTGTGTTAACAGGATATCTTTAAGGAGAGCTATTTTTTTAAATGATCTAAGATTTTTTTTGTTCTTTTGTTTTATTTCTTACTCAAGATCATCTTTCACATGTATATGTTAAATGGGAACATGAATTTGAATAAGATTTTTCCAGTTTTAAGAAAAATTTAACAGTAATTAATGTTATGAATAAAGATGATTGAATTAATTATTTGATAAATGTAATGTTTAATAATGCATTCCTAATTTCCATGTGTATCTTTCACATAGCTTTAGATGGTCAGTAGTCCTGGATTGCTTTCAGAAAACACCAGTCAAGTTATCATCCAGGACAAAGACCTCCTCATTAGAAGCAGCTATAACTACAACACTGCTTATTAATGTCACTTCTCTAAATGGCTGGGGGCAGAATTCCAACCTTAGTACTATTTCTATATTCAAAAGATGTTAATACACTATCTTCTAGAGTTCATTTAGCACAAGTATGGAGAAAAACAGATAAATGTCTTATCAGGCAAAAAAGTAATTTCATGTTCTTGAAATCTTTTATGCGTCTATTCAAACTGCTAGACGCCCTTTCATCTTTTCCAAATGGCTTTCTCTTAATCCACAAGAAACTAGTTCATTCTTCCTAACAACATCATTATATTTTGAGTGAATTATTATAGAACAATTAGGAGCTGTTCATGTGGCACACTTATCTTTGGCTGTTTGTTTTAGGATTTGATTCAGCTGCACTCCAAACTATTTCCTCATTTTGCTAAATGCTTTTGTCAGCTTCGAGGGAAGAAGCAAGAGTAATAGGGGGAAGGGTAGAAGTCAATGTACTGGGGGGCATCATTTGCAATGGAAACAATGCTCTATTCTAGATTGGAGTTCAAGGAATTTGTAGCTATATATTGTCTTCTTCAAATGAGGTTGCCCCTAGATGGCCATGCTGTCACTGAACGCAGTCCACTAATCTATGTTGCACCTAAATGAAAGGGATGAATAGTGTCACCCACACTTTGGGGGGGAAATGTCTTAGTGATTTCCAAAAAGAGAGAGAATTTTCTCACAAAGGCACAGTTTGCCTTGTGTTCTCTGCATTAGACTTTTGGGGGCAATGGGGAGAGGAATGCACTTGTATCATAGAGCCTTTTTTAGATATTTGAGGCATGGAAATTTCTGTATGGTTTATTTACGTGTGAGTGCCCGAGAACGACTGAAATCAATGATCTGTCATTTCATCAGATAGAAGACTTTCTCCAATTCAGATCATGTCCCAAAAATACCTTAGTAGAAAAGTCCCAGATAGTTGCCTGAGACAGAGATTGTGACCAATTCTCTTGGTGTCTAAAACAATGAAATAGAAAGAAAGTTACCATGTGATTCCAACTGGCTTATTTATTATCTAATGAGCTAACTTGCATTTTTGAAAGCTCATTTCATTTTTTAAACTAACACTGACAGGCACTATTTTCCAAATGCCTGTGTTAGATTAGGACTGTTTCCCTTCTTCCTCTATTTCTTCTTTCTCCTCCTCTACTTCTTCCCGTCTCCAGCTTTCTCTAATGGTTTGTGTCATGGTGGCGTCAAGAATTGCTGACGGCTTCCATGGTACCATTTAGTAGCATCTACTGGAAACAACACTAAATGAAATAAATAGCTGGAATGGCAGGACCACTTGATCAGACATAGAAAGCTCACTGCCTATGTTAGCACCTTTCAAAAAACAGAAGGCTACTAGGGCTTTGTTCTCACTGCTGCTAAACAATGTCTCTGGTTTCATGTAATGAGTCCAGCAAATGCAATGGTTTCTTTTTTTTTTTTTTTGAGGGATTTCTTCTTTATTTAGGAATAGGAAGAAACTGATCTGATTCCTTTGAAGAAAAGTATCAATTGGTCAAATCAGTTTTCATTCATTCTTTTTTTTTTTAATTTTATTATAGTTTGCATCATTCATTTCCACAAGATTTTGAGTTACATGTTTTCTCCCCCTCTT
>CM053591.1:107934007-107957162 GCA_028646515.1 Pseudochirops corinnae | reverse complement strand
AAGAATAATCGCTCAGTCCCCCTGCTGTCTGCAGGCTGTGGGCGGGAAGCTACAACACGGAGGCGGGTGCAAAACCTCTGCCTTTTGCTTTTCTGCTCTGGAGGCCTTTCAGCTGGACTGCTTATCTCCCCCTTTTGCAATCCCCACTCGCAGCTGTCGCTTATCCATTCACCAGAGGGGCTCCTCCTGCCCAGCCACCTCTGGGGCACAGCCACGGCTTCAGGCCAGGCTGGTTTCGGTTCGCAGTGCTGATATGGTTCCTCGTAGCTGAGCTGACTTTAGTGGAAAGTATATTTGTGTGCGTTTTGGAGTTCTAGGATTGGTTTAGAGTCCTATTTTATGGGTATTTTGGGGTGGCTATGTGAGAGCTGCGATATGTTGCTGCTGCTACGCCACCATCTTGGCTCCGCCCCCAAATGCAATGTTTTCTGTACACAAATTGTATAAATAAATCCAGTAAGGACTCCTGTTACCCAATTAAGAAAAGTTTTATATGAAAAAAATAGTAAATATGCCAACTGAACAGAAAGGAAGGTCAAAACATATCTTTAAATTGCTATATGATTTATCAAGAATAAAGGGGAGGAATGAGAGAAAGCAGGAGAAAATTTGGAACTCAAGGGATTGTGGAACTGAATGTCGCAAACTAAAAGTAAATAAATTAATTTAGAAACAAAAAAAAAGAATAAAGAGGAATATCTACCTCCCTCCCTCTCTCCCCCCTCCCCCCGCCAAGAACAAGGACAGTATCTTATCTTTTTTGTATCGCTAGGGTCTACCAAGGTACTAGGCACATTGTGGGCACTTAAACGTGATTTTTTAAATACTTCATTTTTGATATGCAATTAATATTTCCCTTCCAACTCTGTAGGCATCAGCAATCCTTCCAGATCTCTTAGGTGGTTCCTAATTCTAGGAAAGCTCACATCTTTTAAGAAGTAATCTGAACAAATTGGAAAGATAAGAAAAGTTAGGAATAATTGTCAAAATGATGCTGGAGGAGTTTTAGAAAGACAAAAACAAGAACACTTAATGCACCATTAAATGTAGCTTTGTATTGGTCCAAACATTCTGAAAAGTAAGTTGAAATTAAGTGAAGAAAGTGATCAATATACCTTTTGATTCAGAGATCCCATTACAAGGCACATACCCCACAGAGGTCAAGGGTATAAAGAAATGACCATTTATACCAAAATATTTACAACACAACTTTTTGTAGTGCCAAAGAACTAGAAACAAAGTAGATACTCATTAAGTAGAAAATGTCTAAACACGTGGTGATACATTAATATAATGATTTATTAGTGATAGTAAAATAAATAATGAATATGAAGCAATGAAAGACAAAAGAATTCATACAAAGTTTAGTAAACACAAACAGGAAAACAATATATACAATGTCATATTGTTAAGTCATTTCAGTCATGACCCCATTTGGGGTTTTCTTATCAAAGATACTCGACAAAGGAACTGGAGTTTGTCATTTCCTTCTCCAACTTATTTTACTGATGAGGAAACTGAGGCAAACAGGGTTGAGTGACTTGCCCAGGGTCACACAGCTAGTAAGTATCTAAGGTCAAATTTGAACTCAGGTCCTCTTGACTCCAGGACTGGCACTCTATCCAATGGATCACCTAACTTCTCACATACACAATGTCTACAGCAATGTAAATAGAAAAAAATAATTTCTATGAAATAATGAAGATGATGATAACTAACATTAATATAACATCTACTATGTGCCAGGAATTATGCTAAGCACTTTACAAATATCATCTCATTTGAACTTTACAACAACCCTGGAGGTAGGTGCTATTCTTATCCCCATTTTATAGTCAAAGAAACTGAGGAAGACAAAACTTTAAGTGACTTGCCCAGGGTCATACTACTAGTAAGTATTTGAGGCCAAATTTGAACTCGGGTCTTACTGACACCAGACACAATTCTCTAGACACTAGACCTAGGTGCTTTTTTAAGTTTGACACCAAAGACATCATATAAGAATGTATCACTTCTTCGCAGGGGTATGAAACTATGAATGTGGAATATTAGAGCTAATATTGGACTTGGCTGATGTGTTGCTTAGTTTCACTTAACAGTTTTTGCCGCCTTTCAATTTTGTGTTACAAGGGAAGACTTTCTTGGACAGCAAGACAGAAAAGGTGTATTGAGAAATGTAGGTGGCATAAGATAAAGACAGTACAAATTATTTTTTAAAAAAATATATGCTAGAGAATGGCTGCCACAAATCTACTGAGGCAAGAAAGCTTCACAGAGTCAAATGTTCTTTAGATGGCATCTTGTTTCTTTCCTCAAGTCCTTCCTCTCGAGGCTTGTGTTTCTCTAAAATGCTTCAATGGGGCTGGACTTCACTATTCATCATTTGTCACCTCATCTTTATTCCAGGCTATTCCATTGAATCTTCTGAACTAAGTTTCGGCATTTGCAATGTACAATTGCTGCCTGTTTTGTTAATGTTGGTGCCCTCAACATCTGTTCCTGGTTATTATTTAGACATTGGCATTCTTTAGTATCCACTTATGATTGGTTGTTATTGGCTTAATGGATCCTATCAGTGGATCACCTGGCAACTACTATTCAGAGTTTTATCTCCACTCTCAGACCAACAGATGTGGCTAGTCAATAAGTGGCAATTTATCATTGCCGAATATGGTGACATGACATTTCACACACATAAACAATACACATATGCACAACTAGAGTCTTTATTAGAACTGGAGTTTGAGGAGAAAAATCAGTAACACACAGACTCTGACAGTAATTTGTGATGACCTGAACAAGAAGCACTTCAGACCAAGAATAGTAGGGGGTCTCAATGTGTTCAGACCTCAACTCTGTACTTCTTGGCTCTCCAAAGGGAAACATGAGTAAAGAGCCTTTCTGCCCCCTCAGATCAATCTATTCCAACTTAGTTGAAAGACCTGTTATTTTCAATTATAGAATGAATCTTCCTTTGTCACAAAATACTAATTCCAAAATGGTTCTTTTACAAAAATTTGTTGACATTTCCTTCTACCGAAAGGTCATCAAAACATCATATGAGAGTTAATTGTATGTTATCTAAGAATTGTTCGGGACCATGTCTAAAAGGAAACAAAATACAACCACAAAATATAGTTCATCATTTTCTTGGAATCAGAAGAGATTATAATGGTTTACAGTTATATAATATATGTATAGTTTATAGAGCACCTTATGTACCCTAACTCATGTCCTCACAACACTGTTACAGAAGTTGTAAATGAATTACTGTCTCCATTTTACATTTAAGCTCAGGAAATGCTACTAGCCAAGATATCCCCCTTTTTAGTGATATGGAAAAGTGCTGTCAGTCTAATGCCCACCCCAAAGATCAGTACCAAAGGGTGCCCTTTGGGGCACCAAATTCTCTATGGCTCTCATAGAACTGGCTACTTCTATCTCCTAGAGTCATCTCTTTTCTGTCACCTTTGATCTCAATGATCTAGCTGTACATGTAGATTTTTTTCAGCTGGACTTTGGCTTATGTTACCACTCACTAGGAGAAAAAAAAAAAGCTCTACTCCTTTTCCTTCATTGCTGAATTTCTGTAGAATATAAGTACACCTAAATGGCTACATGGAGTTAGTCACATAAGTATAACTAAATTGTTCTTCACTTAGAAGTAAATCTTAGAAGCAAAAAGAAAAAAAAAACATATTAAAACTACCACTGTGCATTAAAGACATGAGGATGTTCCAAGTGTAAGTAGCTCAAACCCCTTTTGGTCTTTAGACAAGCCCCCAAACCCAGGAGTTACACTTACACACACACACACACACACACACACACACACACACACACTTTCTCTCTCTCTCTCTCTCCCCCTCTTCCTCTCTCTGTTTCCCACTTTATGCCTCTGTCCCTCTCTCTCTGCCCCTCTCCTCCTTATACCCCTTCTCCTGTCCTCTTTCCTCCCTTTTCTCCCTCTATCATATTTGGGGTGATTAGATTAATTCCTCTTCTGCTTCTGTAGGGAGGGAATGGTGCTAACCACTGAGCTCCAGTTCTGCTTGTCTGAGTGTGTCATGGCTTCACCTACTCCTCAGGTTGCTACTTTTCTACTCCTCCTAACTACTGTTCCTGTCTCTCTTTGTGCATTTACTCAGTCTCATTTGTGATATTATTGATTTTCCACTAAAATTTCCCTTTATACCAGTGAGTGCAGACATTGCACTCCATTCTCCATAGTGCATGACTGACCAAGATTTCCACCCTTTCTAGCAGATAGGATAAACATACAGAAATTCCCTAGTGCCACTACCCTATTTCCCCTTCCTCAGTTATTTGCTTCTTCTCTAGTTCTTCCACTAGTTACATCTTACATCACTTGCCCACATTTCCTCCATAGTTCCACTTCTGTCAGACTCTTCCTCTAGTTTGTACTACCATGGGCTCATACACAGACTTACCCCAGCAAGTAGAAGGTCAAGAAGGATGGGGCAGGGGAGTAATGGGAAAATTCAAATCAGAGACGTGCAGTGATCTATCCAAAGCACACAATTATAAAGAATGAGACCATTTTGTAAACTTGCCCCAGATGCGTGAGGGAAAATGCCCTCCCTGTGTTTTGGTTGAACCGTTTGGATTCTGAAGTCATGGAAATTATTTTATTCTCAGGTTAGAATTTATCTCTTTGTCCCCTAATAGGGAAGGGATATGATCGGATGTCTAGCTAGGGATTAGTAGCATTAACTAGACTAAATTACAAAAGCCCAGGGCTTCTATAGGTGATAGCAGTTATTCCTTTGATAGGAAAAGGAAACAAACTCATCTACAATTCAGGTAGGCTCTTCTCCACTGAATCTGACTTCTCAGTTTCTTCCTCATTTCCTCCCCAAATACTGCATCCTGGGTATTTTAGCAATACGAAATGTGACACAGACACCCATAAATCTCCATACACACCCCCAATGAGAGCACAAAGAGAAAACTTCAACCCAAGATCAAACACCATCACTAGTACCACTGCCACACCATACCTCTTGCCCTTTATTGGTCATCCTTTACTGTGGACTCCACTGCAGTCTCCATCATGCTTTCTCTCCACTGAGCCTGGCATCCACCTACCACCAACCCCACATCCCACTTCTCTAACAGCCCTGTTCCTACACCCTGTCCTTAAATAACACTCCAGCTGAAATGCTAATACAATCACCTATTCTTCTTGTCAGGTGCTATCACAGCAGAAAGAGTTGCTGAGGAAATTTGCTCTCCCTGCTATGAATGACAGCAATTGTGCTCCTACTCCTCCAGGAGTGGGAAGAGGAGCATCTCAACCCCACCATTCCACTAGGAGATTTCTTAGTTGTTTGGGAATGAACCTGGGATTAGAATAATGAGCCAATAAACTTTTTTTTTCAAGAAGCTCAGTGAGTGAATCCCAAATTCAGGTTCAGTATGTTCTGAGGGAAAAGCACCATTCTTGCCTAGCACAGGAAAAGGGGCTATGCAATTGTATTCCCATCCTGGATTAAAGAAGAATTAGAAGGTGTAGGCTAAGGCTGAAGAACGAGATAATTTCAGATTTAGGACCAGAAGATGTCTTTTATTTTCTCCCCTGGTGAATATATTTCTGAAATTATGCATTTTCTTGTTCCTTATAAATAAATCCTAGAAAACATATCCTTGTGGTCTAGAGGGTGGATAGAAAGGGAAATAGGTAGGAAAGCAGGTGCTGAGAAAGGTCATTTAAGACAGTAGCTGTAACAAAGAATTCAGGTGCAACAGATCTCTAAATTGAGGGAATTGAGTCAGTTCAGGGGCCAGAAAAATCCATGAGACTCAAGGGTTTTTTGGGTTTTTTTTAGGGAAGTTTTAATAAAGACTTCAAGGTGAAAGAGCCCTGAGGCTAATAGCAAACTCTTCTGAATAGATTCAGTGTAGATGAGCTAGTGTCCTGGGAAATTGACCAAGGGTCAGTTTGTCTAAAGTCCTTGGGCTGAAGCCTTTTATCCTTCATATAGAGCACTGGGACTCAAGGTCTGATCTTCTGGCTCCAAGCTCAGGGCTCTTATTCAATACTCTACAATGCAGCCTACACATTAACTGGAAATTCAAATTGCCTGAGATGCATTAAAATCTAATGCCCCTAAAGATTTACTTGAGTCTTAATTCCCTATCTTTGGTTAAGTATTGTGCCTTTGAAGAATATCATGAAAATATGCCACAGGGATCAAGCTTAGTACTAAAGGGCTGTGTTCAAAGGACCTAAGAACATAGCTTCAGGGTTTGTTTGTTTCTATTTGGATAAATAATCGACCTTTCTCTCTCTGATATATCACTTTCATCCCAAGAAGTAATGCCAAAGCTAGAAGATGAGAATTTGTTGCATCCCATGCACCACACTCTTAAGTATGAAGAGGAGCATATAAACAAGAGAGAAGCAACAAATATTTGTGGTATACCTACTATGTGCAAGGTACTGTCAATATCTGCAGAGATAAATTCAGCATTAGCAAGTAGTCCATTTAAAAAGAAAAATGCTGTTCCTTAATAAAATCCATTGACCTTTATCCTGACAGAATATAAAACAAGTTAGGAAACATGATTCAAAAATATTTTCACTTCATTACTTTTCTTTCTCTAGCTGTAGTTCAACAATGAGTACTTTGATTTAAACGTGTGTATATACAAATACACACACAAACATGCACACACATATGTGAAACAGGATGGTATAATGGATAGAAGCCAGGAGTCGGGAGAATCTTTATTCAGTTTCCACTTCTGGCACCTACTGATTATATGTATCCAAACAGTTTGATCAAAACATAGATCATTCCCTTGTGCAGGGCCATCTATATGAAGCAATTAACCTCTCAGTGATCAGTTAAATCTTTAAGACTGTAAGTTGAGGCGAAAGTGATGATATGCATGAGTAGTGACAGTTTCCTTCCTTGGGAGTTCCCTATACTTATGAAACCACAAGTTCCATCTCTATCTCTACACACACACACACACACACACACACACACACACACTATGTCTATGTATGTATATACACACCTATTTATACACATATACATATTGTGTGTGCATGCATGCATGCATACATACATAAAGGCATATATGTACACAACATATATAAGTACGTGAATGCATAAACATGTGTGAGTATACATACATATTTATTTGTATATGTTTAAAATTTTTGCCATAGTCAAGAAACTCATCACTAAGTGTCCAACCTACTAGTGCAGAGCCTCTCCATAGTTAGTTCATACTGGTTCTCAGAAAACTGACTCATTTTTCTGCTGGTGCTATGTTTGACACCCTTCTAGAATGGCAAAACCCACTGGAGCTTGCCTCAAGAATTCCTACTCATCCCCTGGAAACGATGAGACCTCAGAATAAGACTTGGTAGATGTAAAGTATCTTATCAAAGAGATGAACAATTAAAAAGATAGACTGGTCATGTAGTGTCAGTAATAAACAACTGATCAACAGCCCATATGTTCCACTGGAATTCTTACAAAATCAAAAGGAGAGAAAAGGCCCTAGCACGGTGGTTCTCAACTTTCCTAATGCCATGACCCTTTAACACAGTTCCTCGTGTTGTGGTGACCCCCAACCATAAAATTATTTTTGTTGCTACTTCATAACTGTAATTTTGCTACTGTTATGAATCGTAATGTAAATATCTGATATGCAGGTGTATTTTCATTGTTACAAACTGAACATAACCCACAGGTTGAGAACCACTGTACCTAGCACAATGGGTGGAGCCCCCAGTGGTGAATTTATGGGATGTCATTAATGAGAGTAGTAAGATGTTCAGGCACAGATGAGGTCTGATCTACAACATTGAAGAGAATACCCACATTTTTTGTGATAATATGTATTGGAGTGTTACAGCATAGGCAGAATCAGCAATGGCTATAGTGACTAGACATCAAAAGAAAGGAATTAAATAGTTTCAAATTCCCCCCAGCTATTGACTGGGATGTTCCAAAACAGACAATATTTCTGAATGTTTTCTCCCCTTCCTGCCTTTCTTCCTCCTTTCACTATTCCCAATTTTTCCATAATTTGAGCACCCTGTATATTGACGGGAATGGATGCTCACACTCCCTAAATAACTGCAGCTATAATATGTCACTATAGTCCTTGAGAACAGGTATATGTCATTCCTTCCCACAGGGAATGTTATAAAAACAAATATTCTACCAAAAGGTTTTTGTCATATCAACAAAATGGAGTAATTCAGCTCCTGAGTCTATCCTAGGCTACAAGTCTTAAAATATCTGTCATGTTTGTATTGCCCCTTGGAGCAACGCTGACATTATTTATTCTGAGTTTTAGTGTTTTTTTTTCCTTTTGAGATAGCATACTTTTTTAAAGGAAGACAGAAAATGAACCTTTATCGTCTAGCATGTGCCGGGCACTATGCTAAATACTTTATAAATATTATCTCATTTCATTCTCACAACATCCCTGGGAGGAAGGTACTTATTTTTTAAAAATGAATTAATTAAATTTTAGTTTTCAACATCCACTTCTATAATTTTTAAAAAATTTTCTCCACCTCTGTCCCCTCCCCCTTCTCCAAGATGGCATGCAATCCTATGTAGGCTCTACATATACATCTTATTAAACATGTTTTCACATTAGTCATGGTGTATAGAAGAAGGAGAACAAATGGGAGGAATCATGAGAAAGACAAAACAAAACAGATTGAAGTATTCTATTTGCTCTCTTTCTTTGTTTTTTGTACATGTGGGTCCTTTTCTGCTTTTTATGATCTCTTTGGGATACAGACCTAGAAAGGGTAATGCTAGGTCAAAGTCATTAGTCTTTTTTTTTTTTGGAGGCAATTAGGGTTAAGGGACTTGCCCAGGGTCACACAGCTAGGCTGGATTTGAACTTTGGTCCTTCAGGACCAGTGTTCTATGCACAGCACCATCTAGCTGCTCTGTGGTAGGTACTATTGTTATCAGCATTTTATAGTTGAGGAAATTGAGGCACATAGTTTAAGTTGCTTTCCCAGTGTCATACAGTTACTAAAGTGTCTGAGCCTGGTTTTGAACTCAGTTGTTTTTGTAGGCCAAGCCTCTACTACCAATATGCCTCAAAGACAGACTTTAAAATTTTGAGTCAGGAGATACGTGGATTAACATTCTTCTTTTGACACTTGCTAGTTGTACAACTATGTGGAAGCCCGTAAGAACACTGGTACTTGGCTTCGGAAGAAGTCCTATGTTGGTACCAAAAAAGAAGACTCCATCTTCCCTCCCAGCTGTCAGAAGAAACATCACTTTGGACTGCAGGAAGGGGAATGGAAAAAGTGAGAAGTTGCAGTTGCTTAGGGCTTTCACTGAGCTACAGTTGCTGAAGTTAGATTATGGATGTCTTTCTAGTCAAGAGTTTGAGACTAGCCTTCTCTAGATTGTTGTCCTATGTTGTAGGCAGAATGGGGTAGGAAGAGCTAGAAGCTATTGGTTGGGGACCTTGTAGCCCAGAGAAATTTTATTCTTCATTGCTCCAGGTGGAAATAAGATAACAAACAGCAGCCAGAATTGTAGGTACCAGACTGAGAGAAAGAGAGATAAGGAGAAAGATGTCATGTATCATTCATGTCCATTTCTAGACATCACATTTTAGGAAGATGTAAAAAATGTTGATAGAATTCAAGTGTCTTGAGGACTGGGAATGTTTTATTTTGTGCTTTGCATCTTGAGGTTCTAGTTTAGTGACTAGCATGCAAAACATTAATAAGTTCTTTTGATTGATTCAATGTGAAAGGATTAGAGACTATGTCATACTAGAATTAGCTAAAGGAACTTGGAGTTATTTATCCTGGAGAAGGTAAGACAGTCAAAATATGATGGTTGTCCCTAAATATTTTAAGGGTTGTCATGGGAAATAGGGATGAGACTTATTCTGCTTGTCCCCAGAGGTCCAAAAGTGATGGATGGAAACTGAAACAGAGATAGGTTTCATTTGTTATAAAGAAAAATGTCTGAAAAGTTACAGCCCTAATTGAACTTAGTTGTCTCAGGAAGTAGTAGGTTTCCCATCTTCAGACATTTTCTAGTGAAGATCATTTGTTGGAGATGCCAAAAATGAAAATTCTTAGCAAGACTAGGGGTCTTTGAGGTCCCTTCAAGCTCTGGGATTCTATGATACATAAGAAATACACGTTTCCCAATATGTATTTACCAAAATCTGGATCAAATTGAATCATGTTTCATTTTTTGCCAAGGAAAGCAAGAATTTCATTGAGCCCTACTCCATTATAGATTGATATGAAGTAAAATACAATTCTATCACACAAGGCAATGTTAATAATCCTATTGGTTTTATGGGTATTTCTCTCCTACTGAACTCAGTGTTTACTTTTTTAAAGTTTAGATTGGTGAAACTGAACATTTTCTACAAAAAAAGTATGACAAGCTGTACTACTTAAAACCTCTGTGCGACCTGTGTGGTTTTGACATTGGGCAAGTCACATAAATTCTCTTAGTTTCCTCATCTACAAAATGGGGGGGGGGGGTTTCATAGATTCATAGATTCAATCTATGTTCCTATGGAATCTCCACTCTGTGTAATTGAGATATGGTCCCTTAAAAATCCTTGGCCTGCCTCAACCCTCAGTACCCAACAATGATGCTTTCCCAATTAAAGCACTCGCTGAATACTGTGCCAATGAACTCGTGGTCAACCAAACTGTAACTCCCAGGACACAGACACTTGGATGGAAGGCTTGTATAAATATCAGACAGTCTATGAAACTTGAGATTGTCAGTGTCTAGTCTAAGTCCCAAACAGATCAATCGTACAGTTCTAAAGCCCTTGATTTTTTTTATGTATCCCGTGGTTATATTTTTTAAAAGTAAACACAAAGAATGCCAGAGAAAGGAGAAGCCTAAAGGAAAATTAGAATTCTGCAATGTTAAAATATAAAACAAAATAAATCCTAAAAATTTCCATTTATTTTTCTTATTTCAGCAGAGAAATAATAGAAAGTAGAAGTTAGGTTAGACTCTTCAACCTCATGCTAATGGGTAAGTATGATGTTGATGTTGGGTTAACTTATTGGAAAATACATAATAAAGTTAAATACACTGCTTACGTTGGCACTTAATTTAGCTTTGGCTTCCAAGAGCATGTTGATTCTGAAATGAAGTAGCCTTCTTTAGCCCTTTTAATCAAAGTCAAAACTCAAGAGGAAAAAAGTAAATACACAAACCATATTAAAATAGCATGGATAATAAAGGACTAAGGTCCTTTGTAGCTTGGTATTTGAGTTCCTCTAAAGTCTGGATCTTATCTACTTTTCTTATTTTATTTCATACTCTTGCCCATCACAAAAACCACAATGTCAATTATTAGCTATTCTGCTAGAACTTGATAATCCTCCTAGTTTTGTAGACCAGCAAATTAATTATTATTAATTAATCATGCTACACTTTCTCCTCTCCTCTGCCTCTCAAAACCCTTTTCTGCCTTCAAGGATCAAATCAGGTGCCAACTGCTCCATGAAGCCTTCCCTCTTCTCTCAGTGGTTAGTGCTCATTTCTGCCTCAGTTCTTCTTGAGCTCTATTTATTTGTGAACAAGATAATATTCTCCAACCCCCATATCAGAATGGTAGCAGGGTGAGGGGAGCCAAAACATTCGATCCAAGAATCAGGCTGGTCCTTGATAGTTAGCTCCAGATTTTCTCAGTGTTTTTGTCATTCCGTATGGCCAGCACAGGTTTTCCTGTTGATGCATCTGTAAACCAGAGCCTTCCTTATATCCTGGGATCCAGGGCTGTGACCTGTTCTGGGATTCTAGCCAGAAGGTGTTAGCTCTCCCATACATTGTTAGATACTGTTCTTTGGGTATTGGAATCAAGGACATGGTTATTTTCAAGGCTTAAGATTGACACCACTGTCTGGCATCTTGAAATTGAACAAAGCAGTATTAGAAAACTAGGTGACCTATAATTACCTTCTTTGTTTCATTATTCTATAAAAACCTTGCTCATGGTATCAACAAAAGGATTGCACTGATGATCTCTCCTGGACCACGATTACACATCACACTTTTCAGGCTAGTGGGTCAGTTTAGAGTTGGCTTAAGAAACCACTCGAGTTATCTCTACAACAGGGAAGGCAAAGCTTTTGGGTTTTTTTGCATTTACATCTTGATATGGCACAATGGGTGGGGTGCTGAATGTATAAAGACCTAGTTTTGAATCCTGCCTCACATACTTACTAGCTGTGTGACCCTAGAAAGGTTACATAATCTCCCTCAGCCTCAGTTTCCTCTTCTGTAAAATGGGAAAATAATAGATTCTACTTAACATAGTTATAAGGATCAAATGGCACAAGATATTCAAGTTCTTGGCAAACCCTAAAGTGCTATTTAACATTAGGTACAATTATTATTATTATTATTATTATTATTCATAAATGTTTGTTGAATTGAATTTCATTGCCAAGGACATTGTTGTTGTTCAGTCATTTCAATTATTTCCAACATTTTCTGACCTATTTGGGGTTTTCTTGGCAAAGACAATGGACTGATTTGCCATTTCCTTCTCCAGCTCATTTTAAAGATGAAGAACTAAGGCAAATAGGGTTAAATGACTTACCCAGGTTCATACAGCTAGCAAGTATCTGAGGCCAGGTTTGAACTCAGGAAGATGGGTCTTACTCACTCCAAGCCTAATACTCTATCCACTGTATCATCTTCCTGTCCTATCCGTGGACATTGACTGATGCTTGATTTTTGTTGCCCTTAAATCAGGATATGACCAAAAAGAATAGGAAGGAAAGATACAACTTTGTGTAACCTGAAATGCACTTGGCAGACATTCTCAGCCTTCATTATGCTCAGCAGCCTTGCAGACAGCAAAGAAAAGCTGTGCTGACAAGGAATCAGACAAAGAAAAGAAAGGAATTAGCCTTCTGAAAAAGTCGTGTTTGTTTTTGCCACTTCAGCACTGCTGCAGAAACAGACGGCTCATGGAAGTCAGTGGCTCCCAACCACCCCCTCTTCTTGAACAAGGCATCTTGGGCTGTGTTGTGATAGCTTCTCCACTCTATGAGTGTGAGGGACTTTTTGTCACACTCTGATGTTAATTTGACAATTCTATTTCAGGTCTGGAATAAATTCAAAAGCACTGTCTGATAACCAGAGTTTGCCTATAGAAGGAAAAGAGAAAAAGAGAGGAGTTCTTACAATCAAAGACAACCACACAAGCCAAAAGAGACGTAACATTAACCAATTACAGCTCATAGCAAGAAAAAAAAAACACTTGATAAAATCAAAAAATCTTAATCTGTTTGACTCTACTCCCTGCCCAGTCAAATCTTTCTAGATACTATCAGTCAATCAACAAACCTTTATTAAGCACATGCTGGATACTAAGCTTCATGATAAAGGTACAATGACAAAAATACAATAATCATCTGTGCTTTTAAGGTGTTTGTATTTTATCCTATGCCATGATCTCTTTCTTCAACACGTCTCAGTTTATAGTCTCTGTTATTCTAGTTTTCTTTAGCCTATGACTCTAACTAGTTTCAAAGGAATCCTGATTTGCTTATCTAGGGAAATCTAAAGCTTACCATTTTCAGATATTGCACCCAAGAGAACCAGCACTTTAAAATGCTTTCCTTGGCATGAAATGCTATATTTACAGTCCTTATGTCTACCTGTCCACAGAGGAATCTAAAAGAGTCTACTGGCAATTAGTGGAAAGAGTCCACCTCTGGCAGCTGCCAGATGCTCCTTTACCAAATGAGATATTATGAATTTTAACCTCCCTCCTCCCCAACCCCTTATCTCTGCCACAGTTGATGTAAACTGTTGGAAAGCCCTGGAAACTTCCCTAGATGTAAAGTTCAGATCTCCCAGAAACAATTTCTATTCCCAAGGTCATGCTAGAACCTCTCCCTGGCATTTGGGTAGTGGGAATTTAGTATTCCACAATCCAGATATTATCTTTGCAGAATTTGTTAAAATGCAAAAAGCTGACTTGGTTGGTTGCCTTCTAAAATACAGAACAGAATCTCAGAGATCAGTGTGAGTTTTGAGATTACCTGGTCCAAATCAATCTCTTCACAAATGAAAAAAAAGTGCAATCTAAGAGAAGTGAGGAGATCTTAGTAATCTACAACCCAGATATTATCCTTGCAGAATTTGCTAAAATGGAAAAAGCTGACTTGATTGAGTTGTCTTCTAAAATACAGAACAGAATCTTAGATATTGTGGGACTTTTGAAATCACCCTGTCCAATACAATCCCTTCTTTTTACAGATGAGAAAATACAATCTAAGGGAAGTCACACAATGAGTTAGCATTACAGTGCGGTTTAGATATGAATAGAAATGCTGTATTTGGAATTGAGGAGTTCATAGAGTGTGAGGTGAATGTGTTATTAGGTATGTGTAGAGATAAAGAGGTGTTATGTAGCTTGCTCTTGGTCACATAGCTATTAAATGTCAGAGCCAGAGTTTGAATAGAGAGCTGACCTTGGGACAGGGAAGACCTGGATTGAAATCTTGCCTCTAACACATCCTAGTTTGGACCCTAGGCAAGTCACTTAACATATTGATGTTCTAGGCAACTATCCGAGACCCTAAATTGCAGAAAAGAAGGTTCTGACCTCCACTAGTAAAGGGAAATTCCTTAACCACTGAGCTCTCCATTACCAAGAAATCCCAGAGCCAGTCCCTTTTCCTAAAGAGATAAAATATTATTTGTCCAGCATTCTTTCCACTACATCATGCTGCTTTATCTTTTTGGCACTAGTCAATAGGATGTTAGTGGGCTGAACCTCACTGAATAAACAGGCAATTTTGTTCAGCTGAGAGAGAGATATTTAATGAGAAATGGAATGTACATGGACTTTCAGAAAATTTCTAAGAACAGACATACAATTCCAAGAAAAAATGATTTTTAGAAATTAAGACTATAACCAGGAAGAGAGCTGGATTTGGAGTCAGAGGACCTCAGTTCAGATCTGAGCTCTGTCAATTATTACTTGTACAAGTTTAAGCATAAAACTAAATTTCTTTGTTTCAGTTTCTTCATTTATAAAACAGGGTTGAACTAGATGGAACCAGAGATTCCCTCTAGCTCAAAATTTATGATCCTCTTAAAAATTAACCTTAAAGATATAAGATAAACAAGTATTACTATAAATAATAAGTATAATCATAACATTTACATAGAACTTCAGGATCTTCAAAGTACATTAAATACATGAACTTATCTGGAATTAGAATGCCTTTCTTAGGCTCAGCTGAAGCTACTTTGCATAAGAATACGTAGACTTCCCAAAATTTGGAGGAGGGGGAGGAAAAAGAAATTACTGGAATGGTGAGTGGAGCCCTAGGGCAGTCAATTGTCGTGCCCAATCGAGAAGCAGTAGTAATATTGATTTGATTACTGTTCTTAGAAAGAGGAAGAAGAGAAAGGGACATCAGGGGAGATAGTAAAATGTCTGGTATGGACAGTGGAATAGTTGAGTTTGCACTCAACAATCAGAACATCCCAGGCTTAGGGTAGAATTCCAAAGCCAACTCGATTTCTCTAGGCATGGTCTCTGAAGGTCTGGTCTTATAGGTACTGTTTCAGGTGAGGAAAGCCAGTAAATGGCAGGGAAGATGGCAAGATGGATGGGTTTCTGCCTTCTGTGAAGAAAAGCAAGACTCAAGAAAGTAACAAGGTAGGGCTCAGAAGTTCCATACGGGACCGCTTACCCCTTTCCACTATTGCTGGTCTAGATAGTATATGTGTGATAATCTTTCTCCATGTTAGAGTCTGAGCCTTAGCATTCCCTGATGGATGGAGGCAACATTATCTCTTGTGAATTCCAATGTCTGTGCCAGACCTGAGGGTCAGTAAAGGGTTCCTCCCTTGGAATAAATCCAGCCATGTTTGTTTGTTTTTTAATGTAAGCTTATCTTTCTGAATCAGTTATCATACACTGATGAAATCACAATTCCAGTAACTGTATCTTTCCCTGTTGTTTTCTCTATAGTTGAGGGGGAAGAGGTGGAATATTATGATATTCCCTTCCCCATACCAAATAGCTGCTAGAAGGTAACTCACAGACGGTTAACAACTATGCTATTTTCAAGGATTTCTAAACAGATAGGCTCCTAAATTACCTTCAATTGCCATGAGAGTGAAGTGACCATATTTTTTTAAAAACAGCATCAAAGCAGCAGTGTGTTATAATGTGAGAAACACTACCTCTACATCAGGGTTCTTAACTTTTTATGTCATGGATGCTTTTGAAAATTGAGTGAAGCTTGCCCTTTTTCAGAATATTGTTTTTAAATGCATCTTAATAAATGTCTCCAAAATATTTTAAATGTTTCAAATGCATAAAATAAAGTACCTAGGATTACAAAGGAAATGACTGCTATTAAAATAGTTATTGGGCAGCTAGGTGGTGTAGTGGATAGAATTTTCTTGCCAGGCTTGGAGTGAGGAAGACTCACCTTCCTGAGTCCAATTCTGGCCTCATATAGTTATGAGGTGGATGACCCTGGGCAAGTCACTTAACCCTGTTTGCCTCAGTTTCCTTATATGTAAAATGAGCTGGAGAAAGAATTGGCAAATCATTTAAGTATATTGTGAAGCGACCCCCAAATACAGCCACAAGTAGTCAGACACAACTGAACAACCAAACAACAAACAAAATAGTTATCAATTTTGTTTAAAAGCCCCAGGTTAAGAATGAATGAGTGAATGTATGAATGAATGAATGAATGAAAAAGCATTTATTAGGCACTTAACCCTAAGCTAAGCACTGTGCTAGAGATAGAAGTAGAAAAATAAGACTGTCCCTTCTTTTAAGGAGCTCATATTCTACAGGGGGTGACAACATATATAGAAGGTTTCAGTTTCAGATCAGATGAAAAGATCCTGGAAAGGTACAATGGTTCTTAAGGCACAGTGACAAAGCACATGGTAATGCTCTTCTTTAATAACATTTCTATTAATAAAATCACATTTTAAAAAAATTGAACCATTTGACAGTGCTAAGGACTTTGGCAACAAGAACTTTTCCTTTTGTGCATCTTCGGTCAGCTGTGGCTATTCCTATGGCAGGGGCAGTAACCAGGCTGCATCTCCATAGGGGTTGCTCTTCAAGATGAGGACTGACAGCACTAGGATGGAAGCATTACTATTCCAAAGGGAAATAGGCTCAGAGTCCTGAGTTATTTCCATTTGGATATTAGGAGATATGGTGGTTATGGTGATAGTGGTGGTTTGACTTGTCTGGTACATAGTGGTTCCTGTTTCTCCCTCAGGGTACCTTGTTGCTTCTGCTAGATTGGCGTGCCTACACTGTGGGTGGCAGCTGGTGGGCAGCTGGTGGGAATGGCCAGTCCCTTCTTCACAGGAGATGCTTACCTGGATAATAGTTGCAAAAACTATTATGGAAGCAGGACTGGTTCAAATTGTATCTCTGCTACTTATTATCTGCCCCAGGCTCCTCATTTATAAAATAGTCATTGCAGTAGAAAGCTCTAAGGTCCTTTCCAGCTCTGTAAGGATGGAAGTGATCATGTAAGGTTAACTAAAGGACATAATTCCTGGGTTACTCAGACATCTCTCAGATTACCTCTTTAATTCAAGTGTCTATATGTCCCTGTGCATGTATACATACCTATTTACAGGCCAGGCATCAACAAGTGTCAGTGTGGTGGTAAGGAAGATATTGGAATTGGAAAGGAGAGAACAGATAAAGAAAGCAAAAATCCCCCCAAATCAAGGACAAAATATAATGAGCCACAAGAAAAAAAAACAATTTAAATATTATGATACCACAACTAGAATTACCCAAGACCTAGTGTTGGCAACACTAAAAGAGCACAGTTCTAGAACACTATATATCGAAGAGCAAAAGAACTGGGCCTCTGGCCAAAAATATCATACCCAGCAAAGCTAAGCATAATTCTGAATTTTAAAAACTGGACATTTGATCATCTGTCAGACTTTCAGGACTCTGTTAAAAAAAAAAAAACAAAAAAAAATAACCCCAAACTCAGTAGAGGGTTTGACATACAAGAGCCAAGAGAAATATAAGGTATGTACCAATGACCAATTACAAGGGACTCAATAAGGATAGAATGTTTACCTTTTATGTATGGAAACTATAAAAACCTATGTCTAAGATTGTTACTAGTAACTAGGTAGCTTATAAGAAAGACTGGGGTAGTCCTGAGTACGATATGACTTCAAAAAGTAAAATCACTCAAGAACAGCTAAAAGAATGTAATGGTAATGGGAATTTGAAGATCTTTCCTGCCCCTTAATAAGCCTAAGGGAATTTGTAGACCTTCCCTGATTTGAAGATCTTCCCTTTCTCCTAATAGGCTGAATGTAATCACATGGAGCCTGTGGTGAGAGGAGCTTACTGAAGAGTAGAGCAGAGCACACAGGAAGCTGAAGTCAGAGCAGTTAGAGACAAAGGGAGGAGAGGACATACCCAGGGAGACATCTAGGTTCATGAGTGTTTGTGGGGGGAAGGCTAAGGGATGGTGTGGCTCTCTGCTGCACTGTGGTGTATTAACTCTTTGCTACTATGATGGATTTGTCTTTCTGGTTTGGGGATTTGGTCTTCTGGTGTCTGGATAAATTTTTTGCCTCTATCTTCTATATGGAGAGTCTGTTATATTTTGCAATTGAGACTATGGCAGCATATTTACAGTTGCTGTCAGTGCTATGAATGTTGCATTGGTGCTACATCTGATTATGATATGAATTTTAAAATAAAAACCATTTAGGAATGCCTAAAAAGAGTAATTATTTTATACAAATGAGGTATATTAGATGGGGGAGGAGGGCTGATAGTTCTGGTAACTGAGTTTCATTGGGAATGGGTTTAAGAGGGAACAATGCAGATATATTTAGAAGAATATAGAAGTCTTCTAAATCCAGAAGAAATAAAATGGTAGGGCATAGGGAGGAGGGAGAGAAAAAGGGAAGGATCTTTAGAGGAGAGGGTGAGGGAATAGATAAAATGGAAGTATTGAAGGGTGTTTAGATTTATAGGAATGGGAGGATAGGGGAGGGATCCTTGGAGGGGGGTAGGCAAGTAATAGGAGGTCAAGGTAGTGAGTAGAAGTAAAGTAGAAGAGGTAGGAGGGATAGGCAACAAGAGATATACACAAACATAAAAACAAAGATCAGGAGTAGAATGTGTTTATGAATATATATGTCTGTATATGTCTGAATATATATGTATATGTGTATATACACATATATAGCTATAAAGAAACAAATCCAAACTTAATTGTAGCCTTCTGGTGGGGGGGGGGGGGGAAGGAGGACGGGAAAAAAGAGCAAAGTAAAAAAAGTGCTCAGCAGAGAACAAAGAAAAACTTAAGAGGAGGCAAAGAAAAAATGGACAGTCTTCAATATATGTATTATTTATCATACAAGTTTCTTGAAATGAAAATTTATTGGTACATATTTTGAATCCTCTCTTATGTTCTGTTATGCACATGACATGCTTTATTTTCTTTCTTACTTTGTATTTAAGTTCCAATATTTAAGTTTATGGTATGTTTCTTTTTTCTTTTCTCTATTCTGTATTTGTGTTCTGGCATTTGAATCTAAAATAAAATTTAAAAAAATAAAGCAAAAATAGAAAGTTAATAAGTCTATTGCTATTAGAGGTTACATGGAGTAGAAGGTGCTATTCCTGAAACATCTCCATGAAGATATACAGAAGGTCTAATTAACAGAAGTAGTCACTTCCACTCTCTGTCCCTATGTCATATTTAAGCTGATAGTAAAGGACAATGGGAACCAAAATTATCTTCAGTTAAAAATAAATGCTCAAATACATAAATATCTTTTAAAAATCTGCTTCATAGAATTTAGGAAAAGATAGGACCAAAAGGGATCACCAGTCAGAATCATACTATGTACTGATCATCAATGGAGGAGAATCAATCCAATTATTAAAAATTCCCAGAAGAGGTTCTATAGACTCCCATAGAAACCTATTACATTATTCAACAATTGTCACAGCCAGGAAATATGCCTTTTTATTTAGGAAATTCTAACCTAAAACCTTCTTCACATGACAACTCAAATCCCTGGAGAATGAGAGAATTACTTAAGGACTGGAGGTGGGCAAATGTTTTCTCAATTTTCAAAGAAGGGAACAGAATAGAGTCTGCAAACTATACACTAGTACACTCTACTTCAATTCTTGGCAATTTCTGGAAAATTATTAAAGAGGCTATGAACGAACATTCAAAAGAGAAAGTGATCATCACAAAAACACAGGATGGCTTCATCAAGAACAGGTCATGCTAAACTAAGCTTGTGTCTCTTTCTTTTCAGTTACAAAAAAGGCTCATCAGATGAACACAGAAGATAGATCTTACCTACATCTTATTGAAGTATTTCATAAAAGATTTCCTGATATCCTAGTTGAAAAGATGAAAAGACATGGAAAGACGAATTTGAAACTGGTTGAGCAGACTTTTTTTAGGTCATTTATAATTTGATGACTTGGAATGATTTCTCTAGTGGAGCGATCCAGGGCTCTGTACTTGGTTCCATGCTTTATTTAATTTTTATCAGGGAAAATAGATGCAAAGATGCCACAAATATCAAATTTTCAGATGGCTCAAATTTTGGAGGGATACCTAAAACACTGAATGATAGTCAGAATTAGATTTAAACAGGCTAGAATAAGGGTTGGCAAATCACGGTCAAATACAATAAGAATGGTCTTAGCTAAGGCTAGATTAAATTCCCAGGCTAGTTTGCCAACCCCTAGGCTAGGAAATTAAGCTTAACTGTATGAAGTGAAATTTAATAGGGATAAATGGAAAAGTCTTATACTTGGGTTCAAAACCAATCAACTTCACAATCATAATATGTGAGAGGCAGTTAGGACTGTATCTGAAAAAAGAGCTAGGAGTTAAGTGAACTGCCAGCTCCATAGGAGTCAACAGTATGACATAAGCCAATAAACCTAATGCAATCCTTGGAAATTAAAAGTGCCATAAACACAAGAACTAAGGATGCCATAGTCCCACTATTCTCTTTCTTGTTTAGATCACACTTAAAGTATTGTGTTCAGTTATGGATGCCATAGTTTAAGAAGGATATTGGTAAATTGCAGTTAGTGGTATACTGGTAAATAAATGCTTAACAAATGACTCTCCAAACACTTTCTAGTTTAATCTTCATCATTAACATTTTCTTCCTCACTTTCTTAAGTCTAAATAATCAACAAGACAATAAGTCAGACTCTGATTTCTGATGTGTAACTGCTCACACTGAAAACTTAATTAATCAACTAGACAAATGAGCTGTCTCCAGCACACTACTGGAATTGTAGAACTTCCAGAGGTTAGTTAGGATGGTGAAGAGCCTGAAATTCATCCCATAATGGGAATATTTAAAAGAACTGGGATGGTTTAGCCTAGAGAAGATAAAGCTCTGTAGAGATAATGAGAATTTTATTCAGTATTTGAAAAGATATCATATGGAAGAGGCCTTAGACTTTGTTCTGAAAAAGGGAACAGAGGAAATAAACAGGGATAGTTGGTAGAAGCTGCAAAGAAGCAAATGTCGGTTTGATTAAGAGGAAAATTCCTAACAATTAGAGTTATCCAATCATGGAACAGGCTTTCTTAGGGAAGTAGTTGTTACCCCACATCAGAGAGCTTCAAGCAGAAGCCAGATAACTAATAATCAGGAGTAGAACTCAATAGTTGGGGTCACTGAGGGCAGCTAGGCAGCACCGTGGATAGAGCACTGGGCTTAGAATCAGGAAGACTCATCTTCATGAGTTCAAATCCAGCTTCAGACACTTTCTAGCTGTGTGACCCTGGGCAACTCACTTAACCCTGTTTGTCCCAGTTTTCTCATCTATAAAATGAGATGAAGAAGGAAATGCAAACCATTCTAGTATCTTTGTGAAGAAAACCCCCCAAAATGGGGTCACAAAGAGACAGACAAAACTTAAAAGACTGAACGACAATACAATAGATACTGAGGTCCTTTCCATTTCTGAAGTTTTATGATTTTGTCATTATCTATTCCTTTTACTTCTATTTTTAGTGAAAGAGAAGAACTTGTTAGTATCTTCTACTAAAATCCAATATCTGTGAAGATTTATAGCTTAAGTATTCCTTAGCTTCTCCTGCCTACATCGTAAATAATAATTAACATTTCTCTATATGTGAAGTGGTCTGGTAGAAAGAACACTGAGCTAGCAACCTATTTCCACTTGCATTCAATTTTTGATATGGGTAGGACTAGACATCCACTAAAGTCCCTTCCAACTCTGGAATTCTATGATTCTGGGATTGTCTATTCCCTGTGGCCTGTGAGGCTTTCACCACTGTGGGCACATGAAAGGGGTGAGAAGGGGCCAGGCCATTTCTATCCCTAAAATTCCACAATATATTGCCTTTTTCCCAACTTTTTAACATTGATTTAATGCCAAAAATTTTTTCTTTGTATTCAATAAGTATGTAGGCAACATAGTGTTATATTCCACATCACCATTCCTGAAGAAAAGGAAAAGTTAAAGTCCAAGAATACTGAAGAATGAAGAAAAAGTGGAAATACAGGGATAGGGGTGAGGAGAGATCATAGACAAAGGGGACTTTTGGCAATCTGATATGCTGAATTCCCTTGGTATTTGTAAAGCCAAGCATGAGCAGCTTTCCAGAGGACATTTCCAGAATGCTGTGAAAAGCTTTCAAGATTCTGATTACACAGTATAGTTAACTTTCCATTTATTCAGTAACAAATTAAGGCAAAACATTCACAGAAAATCAAAACGCAGCATTCACTATGTCACAACTCAACAACTTAACACTAAAATGGCCATGTAGTTTTCACCAAAGTGGTCACATGGTTTTAAACAAAGTCCATTCATTTAGTAACTCAATCATTTAGTAAGTCCTTAATTCAGTCACAAAATACAAAAGTCAAAGTCCCCCACCCATGGGGTTCAATTAAGTTATAATACGATCTGTCACTATGTAATAGTAATTGGTTTAGCAGGATGCTTAGCACTTAGTACTAAGTGGAGGGACAGTACTAAGTGCTAAGTGTGGAAGGTGCAAACTCTGTCCCATTGTTGAGAAGGCATGAACTCCCCTGTTGATGTAGAAGAAGGG
>CM053591.1:107916295-107933507 GCA_028646515.1 Pseudochirops corinnae | reverse complement strand
TTATAATGTTTTGAATGTTTGTCTTGATTTGTAATGGAATAAACAGAGTGTTCACTATATTTTGTAATCTGAACTCTAAAGGCCGTTCACAGTAGCATTCCTTTGGGAATCTGCTGGTGCATGGCATTACACACTACTAAGTACCCTCTTAAGGGGTAGTGGAAAGTACAAAGGCCATCCACTCCTAAGTCACAATTAAGTTACATTATCATCAGTCATTACTCAGTGCCCTCTTAAGGGATAGTGGAAAGTACAAAGGCCATCCACACCTAGGTCACAAATAAGTTACCATCTCATCAGTCAGCTTTAAATACCCAAGGAGAGGTCTTTTCATCTTGACTCGAGGCAGGCTCTCAGCTTCTGTGGTTCTTCCCATGCTCCTGCCCAAATCTAACAAACTGCCACCTGAGTCCAAAGACAGATAGCTCCCAGTTCCTTGTCCAGCTCTCCATATAGTTTCTGCTTCATATTGAAGCTCACAGTGTCTAAACCACCTCAAGTCCTTCACAGTTCCTGTTCCTGGGAAGACAAAGCTTAACCAAGCCACAATAACATACATACACATTGCCGGCACCCTTATCAAAATCACTTTCTGCCTGTGAAACCAACACAGACCCAAAACAAACAAAGTACCAATGCTGCAGTCATGCTTCCTTTGTCAGCTCTGGCTGGTTCTCAGAAGCTCTCAGCAGAACTTTTGGCTGGCTATCAGAAGAAGCTCCACCACCATAAGCTCCAATCTCAAAATCAAAATCACTTTCTCCAGCCTGGGCCTCTTCTCCTCAGCCTCCACACACTTGCTCCAAGAAGTTCTGACTCTCCAGCTTGTGTTTTCCCTCATATAAGGTATTACCTCCTCCATGTTCCACCCCTTCCTGTTCCATCAGCAACAGAGTTTCATACCTTCTGTTTCTTAACAGAGGCTTGCTATAATTAACTTGAAACTAAGTGCTAAGTACCTGTTTACTTGCCAATACAAGGGAATCTTCAAATTCCATTACTATTACAATATTAGACCTAGGAGGAGAAAGGGAGAGAAGTTAAGTATATGGTTCTCAGAGAAATTCTCCTAACTGGGATGTGGCCTTGTGAGATCCCAGAGGCCCAAATCTAGGAAGGATTCCTAGCCACTCCTCCCATGGGAACTCTGAGAATACCTTCAATGCCTAGCATATGTACTTCCCAAGTACTTTCTTCTTTGTTTCTACACTTGTAAAATACAGTAACATCAGCATCACCTGGGAGGTGGAAAAATCAGGGTGCCTACCACTCCCCAAAACTGCTGCTTGTGAGTATCTTTGGAGACCAGAGAATAATCCCAGTTTTCCTTCAAGTCAGTCTAGGCAAGGAAGGCTATGAGTTTATCCATGTAATTTTCTTTTCTTTATTTTTCTTGCTCTTGTTCAGAACTAAAACAAATCAGTGAAAATTTCAGAGAGGACAATTTTATCTCAATAATAATGAAAAACTTTCTAACAATGATCACTCTCCAATAGTAGAATGCATTATGAGGAAGTGAGTTCCTTGGAGGACTCCAAGCAGGAGACTAGATAATCATGTCTTGTGCATATTGTAGAACTACTACATTAGGTAAAGATAAGGATGGATGATTTTTGAGGCCCCTTCCAGTTCTAAGATTTTATGATTTTATGAAAGTACTTTGTACACATAATCTTATCTAACCTTCTGAACAGCTGGTTTGTATAGTACTTTTGTTGCTAATGTGGAAACTGAAAAATATGGGGGTAAACTATCCATATTAGAGAAGTTCATTTTTTTTGAAGTTCATCCTCAGTTTTTTGGTTCCTTGTGCTCTAAAAGTTCACATTTGTTGATGATTGTTAAGTACATATATTTTTTAAAAAGATTAAGTAATATTTCCAAGGTCAGACAGATTGGCAGTATCAAATTTAAAACAGAATTATCCAAAATCCAAAATTCTTTTGCTTTTACCCTCCTTGTACAGTGAGTTTTTTTTTCCCAGCTTTAAACATCATTATTCTCATTATTTTTCTGATCATTCATCCAATTTTCCAAGGTTACTTTGAATTTGGATTCTTTTTCCAAGGTCTAACCACCACATTCCCAGGAGCTGGATATCATCTGAAGGCTCAATGATTGTTTTCTTTCCTTCCAATCTTTTCCCACAAACTTTCCTATAGCTAAGTATAGAATTCCTCATGAATCAATTTAATAAATCCTCTTTCAATAGTTGTAATAAATATCTATGATGGACTTTCCATTCATTCTAAAGATCAAAGTAAAAAAGGAGAAAAAATGTCCCAGTGCAATGCCTAATTTTCTTGGCACAATTTTTTTGTGCTTATCTCTATTTCATAGCTATTCCAGTGACATTTTCTAAAGCTACTCTTTAAGACTTACAACAGGGTCACAAGAACTTGTTCCTTCTCTCCTTAAAGCTACTGGAATAGGAGTATACATATCTATTTTTTTTTTATCAAAATTGCTAAACTTCATTTCAAGATGTGACCAAACCGCTTCTCTGTTATTCTGCCTAATCTAAAAATCTCCTCCTGAAGAGTTTGATTGGTCCCTTCCCTACTTGCCTACTCACACCACTATTTAGCACTGCTTGATCAAAGAAGGAAAAGTGATAGCTTTATGGTTCACAAACCTTCTGACTGAATATAAATGCACATCCTCCTTCAAGAAAATACATTTCCTAGTGTCCATTTGACCTCCTAATGATTCATTACACTGAGAAATACTGTCACTTAGTTGGATGTGGGAGCAGGTTTAAGAATAAATAAAATTCCCTCACCTGTGTCTGGACTTGCTACAAAGCTCCCTTTGGTTTATCTATTATCACAAACACCTCATGAATGAAGATTACAGAGAGAACACAATCAGGTGAAAACTCTTAAAAGGAGAATTCAGTTGGGACCATTCCCCTCAACCTCAGTAGTCAAAGATCAGATCCCCTTAATGGTCTTGGGAGTCCTAGAAGGTGTCGTGGAGAAGAAGAAAAACACTAAAAACATTCAATTACTTTTCTAACTTGTCATGGTACCCAATGGAGCACACTAATTCATGATGGGTCAACTGTCTTTGCTCCAGTCATTCTACTTTTCATGCATAAATTATTGTCAGCAGGATGCTGAAGGCTACTTATAACCACTTTTCATCTTTCCACTTACCTAAGAGTCATATGCAATTGAAATTTTCTAAGAGTCATGATTCCCAGACATATTGGCTCCCTATACTTTAAATGATGTGTTTTGGCAGCAGAAAGCAACTGGTATTATTGAAAGCACCATACATATGCCAAATATAATTGAGCTCACTTTCTTCCTCCTCAGTTATAGAACTAACTCACTGTCTGAAGTACCTATCCCAGATATGTACAATGATGGCCTAGTCTAATGACCTGCCCATCCAACTTCGTGCAACAAACTGTATAATCAAGTTTTCACCTGCTTGTTTTGTTTTATTTTTTTTCCTGTGTGGTATTGCTAGACAATTCTTTGTTGAGTAGCTGTGAATTTAGGATCCCTGTAGTTTTCTGAGGCTTTATGTAATTAGCAATTTCCTCTGGAAATAAGACCATTTAGATAATCTTGCCTTCAATAAAGGACTCATCTGACTGCTTTTCTCTGCCTTGTTTGCTGGATATTCATCCAGACCATATTCTCAGTCTTGTGAACAGGGTTCTCTTCTCTTCTCCCTCTATACTACTACACTTGGTAATTTCATTAGGTCACATGGAATTAAATATCATCTCTCTGCTGATGATTCTCAAATCTACCTATCTAACCCCAAACTCTCTGTTGACCTCCAATCTCATATCTCCAACTGCCATTCAGACATCTTGAATTAAAGGTCCAACAGGCAGCTTAAACTCAAAACATCCAAAACATATCTCAATATTCTTCTCCCAAACCCTCCCCTCTTCCTACCTACCCTAATACTATAGAAAGTAACACCATCCTCCCAATCCCTCAGCCTCACAACTTCAGATTCCTCCTGGATTCCTCAGTATCTCTTACCCTTCATATTCAAGCTGTTGTCAATTCTTCTAGATTTCACCTTTGCAACATCTCTCATATATGCCTCCTTCTTTCTTTTGACACCACCACAACTTTAGTAGGAGTCCTCATCACCTCATACCTGGACTTTTGCAATAGCTTGCTGGCATGTCTGCCTTCCTCAAGTCTCTGCCCACTTGTAGCAGTAAGCACCCTAGTATACCCAGGATGACTGCTAGCACAGGTTCTTTGATCTGCTTTTTTAAAGGAAAGCAACTCAAAAGGGGTTAACCATCTACTTTAATCAAACATACATTATTTACCTAGTTCAGGGGGAAAAGTCAGTGTCCTGAACTTCAAAGAAAAGACATAAACATAATTTACAAGCAGACAAAAAAAGTAGACGGACAAAGAGACCAATAGACAGGGCTTCTAGCTGTCTGACCTTTACATCCATACCTAGTTAGTTACCAGAGAGAGAAGCACCAACATCTGGGTTTTCAAAGCCGGGGTGCTCAATAGCTTCCCAGAGTCTCATCTGGCCAAATCACACAACTCTTCCCATGAGTGAGCCCCAAAGCAAAATTTCACATCAGGCTATATAGAGCCTTCACCAGAGTCAGAGAACATCACAAGCCAATCACAAAGTAACAAGGTATGGGCATTTCTGAAAAACAAGTCTCCCACCACGGGCTCCATTTGACCACATTTAGCCTGTTACTAAGGGGCAGAGTATATTTTCAAATCTGGGAAGGTTCTCAAATTCATTTAATCATATTAAGGGGCAGGGAAGATCTTCAAATTCTCACTACCATTACACCACTCCAATCCATCCTCCATTCAGTCAATAAAGTGATTTTCCTGTAGCACAGGTCTTATCATATCTCTCCATCTCTCTGTCTCTCTGTCTGTCTTTCTCTGTCTCTCTCTCTCTGTCTCTCTCTGTCTCTGTCTCTGTCTCTGTCTCTCTCTCTCACACCCACACCCACACCCACACACACACACACACACACACACACACACACACACACACACACACTCAAAAAACTCCAATGACTTCCTATTGTCTCCGTGATCAAATACAAAATGCTTTGTTTGACATTCAAACTCTTCATAACCAAGTCCCTTCCTTTCCAGTTTTTTTTTTTATATCTTACCCTTTGAGATATATTCTTTGATCCAGTGACATTGACCTTTTGGCTGTACACTATATCTTTCAGCTCTGATCATTTTCTCTGGCTATACCCCATACCTGGAATACTTTCCCTTCTTCACTCTAACTTCCCTGGCTTCCTTTAAGCCACAATTAAAACTTCACCTTTTATAGGAAGCCTTCCCCAGACTTTCTTAATTTCAGTGCCTTCCCTTTTAAAAATTATATATTTAGCCTATATCTTTATAAAGGAGAGATAGATGATATATATACACATATGCACATGTACATACTTTGTAAATATTTGTTTGCATGTTGTCTCCTCCATTAGATTATAAGCTCTTTGAGGGCAAGGACTGTGTTTTAATTCTTTTGTACACCCAGGGATTAGCACAGTGCCTGACACATAGTAGGCACTTAATAAATTCTTATTGATTGACTGATTTCTATTTGGATATTGTGTAGGAAATATCTGACAACAGACAACACGTTTGGTGAGCGAAACTCTCCTTGTAATATGCCTGACTTGATGTAAATATTCAATAGATATTTGAACATCAACTGTGCTCATAACTACCACAGAAACCTCTGTGATCTTAACATACGCATATAAAAAGTTTGAGCAGAGCTTTTGTTTTGAATTCTACTTTAAGCAAAAAAATTTTACTTATGTTTATAAATTTAGAACTAGAAGAAACCTTAGAGAACACTGAGTCCAATGCCCTCACTTAACAGATAAGGAAACTGAGGGAGAGGGGAGTTAGGTGATTTATGTGGCTTCACACTGTCTGGGATGAGATTTGAATTCAGTTCTTCCTAATATCAAGACTGTCCACTATGGCATGATTCTCTACACCTTAGCCCCATGTATCTAACAACTTAAATGTAGGAAAAAGTATTGATCAAAGCTATCTCCAAAGTCAAAAAAGAACTTAATTAAGGAATTGTATGGGTTTTTTTAAGGAAGAAATATGAAGTATTTGCTCACTTGCTTTTAAATTTAAGTACAGGGAATATAAACTTGTGTTCATTTATTAATATTTAAAATCTCAATTATGAGTCTATTGTGACTAAGGATGAGAAAATAGGAAAGATGTAGAGAAAAGAGTGATAAAATGAAGCTGCATGCAGGAAAGAAAATTTCATATGAAGGGTAGAAGTTAGACAAAAATCACAGAATCATAGAGCCTGAGGATTGTAAGAAACACAGGGAGTATCTAATCCAATATAATATATAATAATATAGTTATATAATAATGATATATCAGCTATATAATAATATAGCTAAATGTTTATCTAGTTAAAAGTGTACAGAGTGCTTAGTCTACATTATCTTATTTGAACCTGACAACAAACCTGTGATGTAGATTCAATAAGTATTGATTGCTGACATTTTACAGACAAGGCAACTGAGGCTGTGGTTGCTTCATGATTTGCCCATGGCCATATGACTGGCAACTAGCAGAGGCAGTATTCAATCTCAGATTTTCCTAACTCTAAGACCAGCATACTAGCCATGGTATCATACTATCTTCACTAACCAGTACACGAAACCCTGTGCAACATTCTGTACAAAGTGGTTATCCAATCTTTGCTTGGACACCTCCAGTGATAGAGAAATCACTATGTCATAAGTCTTGAGTATGACCTCATTAAAATTATTATTATGATTATTACTAACTCATCATGTGATTATCCTGCCTCTTTTTCCTCATTAAAAATGGCATTGCTAATGTTTTTTACACCACTTCCACCATTCAAGTCATTTTTGGTCATTTGCTACAAGTCTTCTCCCATCTCCAACTTTCCATTGCTCTTGGGGGTCACTAGAAATGTTAATTTTCTGAGATTAGAATATTTCATGATTATAGCAAATTGCCTAGATCATATTTTATACCTAAATGTGGAGAATATTAACATTAGAGAAAAGAACAGAAGGTAAAGTAAATTATTGTGAATGTATAACAGAGTTATAAAGTACTTTGAGAGAGATTTCAGAGTTGGGAAATTGTCATTCCAGGCAGGACCAATCAATCAACATTTATTAACCTCCTATAAAATGCCAAATACTGTACAAAACTAGGAAGAGAAAGACAAAACTGAAATGGTAGCTGCCTTCAAGAAACTTAGTTTCTATGGGGATGAGAGACATAAAATTATATACGTGTATATATGCAAATACATAATTATATATGTGTCTCTTTATAAAAATGTATATATGTACACACATATGCTTGTGTGAGCATATGTTCAAACAAAAATAAATACAAGGTAATTTGGGAGGGTTGGAGGTGGGGTAAAATATTATCTACTGGGGTAATCAGAAAAAGTTCCATGTTGAAGATGGCATCTGAATTGAATTTTGAAGGAAACAACAAATTCTAAGAGGCAGAGTTATAGAGGAAGTATATTTCAGGGGAGAATAGAGGCAGGAAGTCCAATTTGGGGGCTGTTAAAATAGGCCAGGCAAGAAGTAGCTAGTGACTGATGAGGGCTTGAACCGTGGTGGTAGCCTAATAAGCAGAGAGAAGGGGAGAGATGCAAGAGAATAAGTGAAGGCACTAACTAGGAATTAAGATTTCAGAACTCAATGAGACAATGATAAGAAAAATGGATTCTAGGTAAAGGGAATGACTTCAGTTAAGGTTCAGATTAGAAAGTACTGGATGTGTTTGAGAAGAACAGAATAATCCATTTTAGTTCCATCCTAGGAAAGTCTGGAAAATGAAGGTAGAGTATAATAATACTTGCCAGGTTTCTTGGTTCACTATCTGCCCAAACCACTTCTGCGGAAAATGACCAAGAGCCTCTAGAAAAGAATATGTATTGATCTTTCAGGACTCTTCCAGAGGAAAAATGTTTGAATGTAGTAGACAAATTCTCAAAATAGCCCTTCATGTTCTTGATTGCTCTGTTGTAACAGTCATAGCTCGGGAAAAAGTTAGTTATTTGCACATTAAACATGTCAGGTACTATCTACATTTGTAGGCCTCCCTTGATTTTAAGGAATTTGTGGACAGAAGCCTTTTCCAAGAAGTCCAGCCTCTCCAAGTTCAAACAAATGGACAAACTAAACAGTAGACAATTAAGGGTACCTTGCAGCAAACTGTTGAAGGGGAATGGCCAGGAAGATTTGACAGATTTCTTATCACTCAACCTGTCACACTACTGTCCTTCCTGCTGAATTTGTAACAGGGCAATATCTCAAGACTGTCTTTGATTGTCTCTATACAGACCTATCTGAGGAATTACAGGACAGAAAAAGTATAGTTCTTGGATGCTCCTTTTTAAAGGACTCCTCACCCCACAACAAGATCCTTGCTGTCTCTTGAGTCCATGGTTGGTCAGACAATGGTTTCCCATTCTGGGCCACGAATAAATTATTATGGCAGTCTCACTCTGTTAATTTGATCAGTTCTGCCCTACTAATCCTATCCTTGTCCTTGAATGTTTTTGAATGTGCCTGTTAGAAGCATAACAGAGACTCTCAAAATTTTTCAGTCCTCCCCCATTCTTTTCCTTTAAACCTGAACACACACACACACACACACACACACACACACACACACAATATGGCAAGTCAGAGGAGAGGGAGGATTATGAGTCATTATGGTCTCTCATACTTTTCCTGCCAAGCCTGTGCAATGGAAATTAACAAAGACAAGTAGAACCAAGACCTCATGTTATGGTGGAAGTGCATGACAGTAAGGAGAGATTTGATAGAAGTGAAAGTCACCTAGAGTTGAGAGCTTATTGGGAACCACTACCTGTATTAGTTGATGAGACTACCAGAATAATTTAATCCACGCCATCTGAACTCCCTCTTCTTTCCTGGAATACTGAGGGGCAGGGAATGGAAACAAATGGACTTCCTTCAATCATCTAACCTCTTCACTTCCTGTACCCTCTGGCCAGGAAAGAATGGAGGGTGAGGGGAAGAAATTCAGTCCCATTTGTTGGTAGCTGTCACTCACACTACATGAGACTAAAAGTGTATTTCTTTAAATTAATCTTCTTTGTATCATAGAATCTCTTTAGCAGCATGGAGAGACCTGTAGACCCCTTCTTATAATAGTCCTTTTAAATATATAGTATTACAAAGAAAACCAAAGGTTAGTGAAAATAAAGATGGAGTTTATTTGTTTTCTCCATCCATGTTAATAGATCTGAAGTCTGCCTTGGCACAGAACCTCTTGACAATCCTTGCAGACCCATTAGTGGGCTGTATGGATTTGAAAGAAAAAGAAGAAAACCCAAAGGGGAGAAGAAATTTTCCTCAGCTAAGATTGACATGAAGAGGAGCCAGTAAGAAAATCCATACTCCAAACTCCTTTTGAACCCAGGGAGAGATTTAACATAACCTGTGTAAGCCCTGGGGATGCTTATTCTGATTTGACTCTCACTGCTGAGTCTCAGATCCAGGAGCAAGGCTACATTTTCGCCTTTGCAGTTCTGGGGAAACCTCTGAGGAGTCAGGCATGATTCACTAATGTCACTGTTTTGAGTCCCTACCAGAGTGCTTCCCCCAAGATTATTAATTGAGAATCAATTAGTAGCTTTTAGGTGTTTTTAGAAACTAGTTTTTTGTTTTTAGAAACTAGTATTCACTAAGGTACCACAGAAATAACGTTGATACAAAATATCTCCCACAAATATACTGAGTTCAGGGGAAAGTGTACTCAAACAGTGTATGGGGTAAAGAGATGTAAGGAAGAAAACCAGCATTTAATAAGTGGCTACTATGTGTCAGGAATTGTGCTAAGTTGTTTACAAATATTATTTCATTTGATCCTCACAACAACCTTAGGAAGAAGGTGGTATTAGTATCAACACTTTATAGTTGAGGAAACTGAGGCAGACCATGGCTAAGGAACTTGTTCTGGCTTATATGCTAGGAATTTCCAGAGGCAAGATTTAAAACCAGGTCTTCCCAACTCCAAGTCCAGTACTCCATCCACTATGTGATCTAGCTGCCTTTAGGCAAGCAGACAACACAAGTAAAAGAAAGGAGAAGACAGGGAAAAGGAGTAAGGGAGGGAGAAAGATAATAAAAGAAAAGGGAAAGGGAAAAGGAAAGGGAAAGGGAAAGGAAACGGAAGGGAAGGGAAGGGAAGGGAAGGGAAGGGAAGGGAAGGGAAGGGAAGGGAAGGGAAGGGAAGAGAAGGGAAGGGAAGGGAAGGGAAGGGAAGGGAAGGGAAGGGAAGGGAAGGGAAGGGAAGAAACATTTTAATCCTTTTCTCAGTGTCTTTGCTAAAGTTTCCTGTGCCTGACTTCCCACTGAAATTTAAAGAAATTATTTGTAAATGCTTGCTAAAATGTTTTTTTTTCTTAGTATGTTTCAATCTTATGTAGAGTACATGAGAAAAATTCTGCAGGAATATTCATAGGGCTATCATAGAAGACTCATATTGCTTAAAATGTGGTAAAAAAAAAAATGTATATGAAATCCAACCACAAAGAAATCTGCTTTGCATATAGAGATTTAAGAATGGAGATACTTCTCTTAGATATTATATGCTCAGATGTGTGTATATATGTATGTGTATGTGTGTATACACACATGCATACACACATACATACATACATACATACACCTATATACTAAGGAGTAACTCACAGCAGATCCTTGTTTCTGAAGTGGCTTTTCCTTAGGCATGGTTTAATTCTTTTGCTAAGATCTTCTGTGGATCTGTGAATCTATGTCTATTCTTTCTTTAGCTACCAAAGCAAATGCTGCCATCAGCTCATGTAAGAATGTGGCTAGGTCACCGATAGGAAGATGAGAAGTTCAAAATCCTTCAAACTTTTTGAAGGTCACAAAATCCCTTTGGCCAAAAGTGAGGAGGAGACCCTATTAAGACTGAAGAGAAGGCTTCTCTTTCCCACCATTTTCTCAGCGGTTTCTCCTCCAGAATGGACTGGAAAAGCATCCTACTCCAATTTCTGGGACTTAACATGTTAATTCAGTGCCTTCATACAGGACTCAGAGGGCATGACAAAATTATTCAGTTAATGGGAATAATTTAGCATCATTTCAATTAATCAAATAGCATTTGAAGATTTTTTTCTACTTGATCAAAGATCAAAATGAATTGATTGGGCATTTTATCACTTACTTTAAGTCGAATAGGGTTGGGTAAATCAATCATCCCTACCCTTACATTAACAAGGAAACAAAACGTTGTTGTGAAAGTTGAGGTTTCGTTATTTTTTCATCTTTTGTAATTGGTAACATCGTAGGTACCTAATAAATGAATACTTGGTAATTGATTGATATTTCACACAAAACCCAGATAATTCCCCACCTGGCTCCACAGGGAAAATAATGATAAAAATTACAAACTCTAAGAATTGGAAGGAACTTAAGAAGTAATTTAATCCAGTCCATACCTAAACTAAGAAGTTACACTTGACTATCCCTACTAAGTGAAGGGCTCCCCCTTCCATTTCCCAGAAAATCAATAATGGTGCTCTGTTCATATTCCCCCCATGTGATTATTAACTAAGAACTAAATTATTTATCTCAGAACATTCCATCAATTTTATAAATTTCTCTAAGATATAATTAATTACCCAGTCCTTTACATTGATTTGATCTACATCCAGGCACTCATTTTTTATCACCCCAGTCTTTGCAAGGAATCGTGGAGCCTGGATCATGGTGGGTTCCTGCCAATATAATGGTATTCAAAGGTTCTATGAAGTCCAGAGTGCACCATGGGTGAAAGAGATATCCCATATAAATTACTATTCCACATCTTTGAAATTTACTCATTCAATCAGTCCAGGCTGTTTTTATATCTTGCCTGGATCACTGAAATCTATCTATCTAGCTAATCTAGATATCTAGATATCCTATCTAATCTGTCTACCTCTAATCTGATTCCTTCCAACAATTCATGAATATTTCTGCTAAATAAGGTTTTTTTTTTCCTAACGAAGACATTTGATCATATTACTCCTCCATTCAAAAGTATTCAAGCTGTTTACCTGGCACTGAAGGCCTTTCACAATCTGCTGCTGATCTACCTTCAAAAATTCTCTCACAGGAGACTCCCCTTCCAGCCAAATTAGATTGCTTACTATTCCACAAAGGTAACGGAGATTTTCTTACCTCTGCACCTTTGAATATATTGTTCATACTTTGATCACACTTGAAATGCTGTCCTCATCTTACCCTATTCCCAAAGCCTTTCTATCAATCTTTCAAGACCTAGTTCCAATGCTACCTCTGTGATAGTGGTTTCCCACTCAGAAATGATCTTTTCTTCTTTGAGAAATCTAAGCTTTTATCATTCATTCTCAAATTCATTTAATTAAAACAGTAATACTATATTTTAGTCATTTTTAATAGGAATTGGTTTTTCCCCTGTATAATTTTAAGAGTCCAATGTACATGTTTTAACTTTTTATGAGCAGAGTCATCAGTATAAATATCAATTATTATAATTAAGGAGCTAGTAAGGTATTTTTAGTAGGCTAAATTGTTCCTCCACCAAATGACCAAAGACTGATATTGGTTTTTATTTTTTGCATTTACACACACACAATGCATGCATGCATGCATACACACAAATTTGTCTCATCCCTTGCCATTAGACTGTTAGTAGTCCCTTCTTACAACCGTCATACATCAGGCAGGTAGGTGGAGTGGCTGATAAAGTACAGACCTGAAGTCAGGAAGACCTGAGTTCAAATATGGCCTCAGAATCCTACCAACTGTATGCCCCTGAGCAAGTCATCTAACCTCTGCTTATCTCAGTTTCCCCAAATGTTAGATGGGGACAAATATAGCACCTGTATCTCAGTGTTGTTGTGAGATATTTTTAGGCACTTACCATAGAACCTGGCACCTTGTAAACATTATATAATTCAAATTAGTAGTAGTAGTAGTAGTAGTAGTAGTAGTAGTAGTAGTAGTAGTAGTAGCAGTAGTAGTAGTAGTAGTAGTAGTAGTAGTAGTAGTAGTAAATAGTAGTAGTATTCATCAAGCAGATGTTTTCCTTTTCAAATTTTTTTGTGGCTACTCTTAGGAAAATAGAGAGGCAAGATCACTAAAACTGTGTGTCAAGAAAAAGTAAATAGTCACTGAATAAGAATCTAAGTGATTCTCTTAGGAACCAATTGGCCAAGCATCATTGTATGAACTTTTGAAAAATCAATCCTGGATGTTCACAAGTCATTCTTTCAACATTGCAGGGGTTAAGGGTGTGATGCTTCTGCAATCTGGAAAATCCACATAAAATTTTTTTGCCCTTCCTTGGTACCAGGGAAGAAGTCTGATTTTTTTCTTTTTCTTTTATTTTTTCTTTTTTATTATTATTCTTTTTCTTTTATTTACTTTTATCTTTATTATAAAATTTGAGTCGATATTTTACATATATTTTATTTATCCCTGAATTTCTAAACTTTTTCTATGTTGTCTGTTGGCCTTCATGTATCATCTGTGGTTTCTACAAAACTCCCCCAAAATTCCCATATAATTCCTTATGCTGACCCATGATATATCAAAACTGTGATGAGAAAAGTTGCAATGTGGAAGGGATACCTGTATTTATTTTTGTCATACTTCTTGGTTTGGGATGGAGAGTTGAGGCTTCTAGAGGAGTAAGTTCTGAGTAAGTTGTTACTATATTCTTTTCTCTCATCTTACTAACATGAAAGGTATAATTTTGCCATTATCTAATCAAAAAAATTAATCTGGTAGGGGAAGATTCCCTACCAGAAACACTAAAATTTTATATTCATCATCAGGCTAATGTTGTGATATTATTCTTCCACACTTTGACATATCATCTTTTTTAAAATTTATCAAAACTTGTAAAAATCCCCCAAATTCTTGAGTTAAGATGTTCACAACATGACTAAGTTTGGCAATAAATAAGTTTAAGCTCTTCACACTTTCACCTTGATTTTTGGTATTTAATCTAAGGATGAGCTCCCTCTCAACTACTTAATTTGAAAAGCAATTGCTCCTGTGGTAGTATAGACATGTCTTTGCAATGAGGTAGAACAAAAATTAGGCACCAGTGGAAGACTCAAATTCTCAATACTATAATTTAACACTTAATGTAAAGTATTCCTCACATGGAGTTATAAAAATGTTGGGAATGTGTTAATAGCTTTTAAAAATGCTATTTTGAGGTACACATCCCTCCCAAAATCTTGCTTTTGTAAATGGTATACATAAGCACTCTATGAATCTTTGTGAAATATTAGGAACTCAAGATGATAATGAGGAGGAGGAGGATAGAGATAATAATATTAATAATAACTAGCATTTATATTTATTATTGTTATTCAGTCATGTTTCATTCTTCATGACTCCATGTGGGGTTTTCTTGGCAGAGATACTATAGGGGTTTGCCATTTCCTTCTCTGACTCATTTTATGGATGAGGAAACTGAGGCAAATAGGGTTAAATGACTTGCCCAGGGTCACACAGTTATTAGGTGTCTGAGGCCAGATACTCAGGAATCTGGAACTCAGGAAGATGAGTTTTTCTTAATCCAGCACTCTATCTGACAAACATTTATGTAGTAATTGCTATGTTACCAGACACTGTGCTACAGACTTCACAATTTTTGTCTTATTTGTACTCACAACAGCCCTAGGAGGTAGGTGTTATTATAAAGATGAGGAAACTGAGGTAAATGATGTTAAACTGATTTGCCCAGTGTCATATAGTTAGCAAGTGACTGAGGCTGGATTTGAACTCAGGTCTTCCTGACTCCAGGTACAGCACTTCACCTAGATGCACAATAAAATCAGTTATCATGTGTTAAATGAAGGGGAGCATTCTATTTGTCAGACTCCTTCCTGCAAAACATTAACTATATTATCATGTAAGGTTACTTATATGAAGCATTTTGCACACTTTAGGGTGTTTTGTAAACCTTAAAGTTCTATAATGTGGTGAAATTGCAAACACTTTGAAAATGTGTTTTATCTCTGAAATCCAATCAGAGGCCAACTTTTCTTTGTTCTAACGCTGACATCCAATTTCAGTGCTAGAGAGGTGGCAAAGAATGTAAGAGAAGGAAGATTTTAAATTAGTGATGGTATCTAAAAAGAGAGAGGTTATAGAGAGGGACAACCAAAAACCTCACGGCAGTAAGAAATGTGTTACCAAGACAAATTGAAGGCTTCCTGTCACTTTTCAGCTTCTGGATCTTGGGAACCAGATAATTTTCTTTTTAAGTAGGTATTGTATAAAATCATTGTTGCATTTATTGCTGTTGTTTGTCCTTCATTCTTGAAGAGGACCATAACATCAGGAAGGTGATGCCATGACTTGCAAGTGAATTAAATTTAAGTGAGGGAGGACTGTGCAAAGTCACCAGACTCTCTCCTCCAGAACCATCTGGGTCCAGTGGTAAGACATAGATCAGGATGACTGGAGATGGTCATGGATGCAATGGGAGACCTTAGTGTTTTATGTTAAGGTCTTTCCCAGGCCTCAGTTTGACTGAGACCACACTCATTCAGTAATTAAGGTTAGGAAAGAAATGAGACAAAGAATGGCCTCTTTTATCTACTCAAAAAATTAATTTGGTAGGGGAAGACCCCCAGGATTTCTGGCCAAAACAGAAAAAAATTTCTATTTATACTCATTCTGAGCCATTGGGGCCCAAACAATGACCAAGCGAGGGTTGAGCTGGTGCCCATTGTTGGTCAATCATTGAAAGACAGGGTGATTTTGGTTTAAGGCATGATCCTTGAGAAGAAAATCTAGCCTGTAAACTCCAAGATATCTTGTGAGGACAATGCACCCACAGGTAAGGTATGCTTCCCTATGTGGACAGAAGGAGAGGAGGGAGGGAGAGAAGAAGGAAGGAAATAAAGAAGGAAGGAAGGAAGGAAGGAAGGAAGGAACGAACGAACGAACGAACGAACGAACGAATGAAGGGAGCTGCAATATCAAATTGGAACTGGCCGGTTGGGACCCCAGTGGAACAACTACTACTTCTCACACGTTGTTCTTCGTCCTTCATTCTTAAAGATGACCATGACATCAGGAAGGTGATGCCATGATTTGCAAGTTAATTGGATTTAAGAGAGGGAGGACTGTACAAAGTTACCAGCTGGGGCTCCTCTAGAGCTATCTGGGTCCAGTTGCAAGATATAGGTAAAAATGACTGGAGATGGCCCCAGAGGCAGTGACAGACCTTGTCCTTTTTAAGGTAAGGTCTTTCTGTGGAAAATTATAAAGAAAAATAAAAATATATAAAAATATAAAGAAAAATAAAATACCTAGTCCTTTACCTTGAAGATCTTCCAATGAAATGACAGAGACAGTGCATCAGAAAAAAATAGAATATATACAAAATAAACATATTTACAGAAAATAGAATTTTGATATAGGCAATCTAGGAGTCAGTTTACATGTTAAGATTTCAAGAACTCCTAGAGGTTCCCTATGATCCCTAAAATTACTCCTTTCAAAAGTCTGAAATTGCTTTAGTAGAGAACAAAGTCATTCACTCCACTATAAGGAAGAGGTTGACACATCTTTTCCATTAGGGGAGAATTTTCCTTATATATTTTGCTGCTTAATTTTCTTTTGTGGTGAATTATTATTTCTTACAATAGGTATGATGATAGATAGACAGATGAATGGATGGATAGATATAGCATTTATTAAGAGGTTACTACAGTTATCCCTCCCACATCACAGGGGTTAGGGGCATGTCTCCCTATCCCCACCCCTGCAATCTGGAAAACCTGCATAAAAATATGCAGAGAAGAAGTCTCATTTTTTTCCTTTTTCTTTTATGGAGTATTTACAGGGTTTTATTGAAAAATTGGAGTTAAATATTTGGTCATGTGTTGTCTGCTGGCCTTTGCACGTGATCTGTGCTGTCACAAAACTCCCCCCAAATTCCCATTTAATTTCTTATGCTTGCCCATAATGTATCAAAACATGAGGGAGAAAGTGTATCAGCAATGCAGTATTCACAATGCCTACAGTAACTATAAATATGCTGATATAGTTATTAATCACAAAATGGAACAGGCTCTCTACATAAGAAATATAGATAGTACATTCATTTAAATACCAGAAGACTGAGTC
>CM053591.1:107877308-107915795 GCA_028646515.1 Pseudochirops corinnae | reverse complement strand
AAAATATGTATATTTAGATTTTTGTATGTGAATATGTATATTCAGATTTTTATGTATGTTAATTAAATTTATTATAGGCAGTATTTATATAGACACAGATTTTGTGTAATATATATTAATGTTATATGCAGGATAGATTTATTGATGATGGGCAGATTCTATGTACATATATGCTAGATATATTTTAGTCAGGGTGTATAAAGATACAGGTTTTATTCATATATGTTAGAAATATTGTAGGCAGTGTAGATATGATATAGATTTTATATACATGCATATTAGCTATATTATGGGAAGCATGTGTATAGATAGATTTTATATATGTATATGTATAGATGTATAGATATTTATATGCTCAATTCAACTCAACAAACATGAATTAAGTACCTACTACACTATTTCTACATTCAAGAATAAAATGACCCCTACCCTTAAGTAATGTACACTCTTTTGGAGGGAAAACAACATGTATATAGATAAGTAAATGTAGAAGAGATCCAAAGTCCTATCTAGAGAGGGGGAAAGGACAGTAGCAAGTGAAGGGATGAGGATAGGTTTTATGGAAGGTAACGTTTTAAACTTGAGGGAAGCTAAGAAGACTATGAAATCAAAGTAAAAAGGAAATATATTCTACGCATAGAGGACAACTGGTTTAAAGGAATGTGGTGATGGCCTCAGCTAAATACAGGGGAAGGATTTTGGTGAAGGTAGTGTGAGGAAAGAAGAGAATGTTTGGGATACGAGGTCAATCAGGGAAAAATAAGAGATTTGTATGTAGCAGTGAAGACCTAGTTGAAATTATGTAATAAATCTGTAGTGCACCCAGTCAGCTCATTTGTGTGACTTTTTTCATCAGTGTTCAGTAACACATGAACTCAATGATTCAAAGGACAGTATATAAAGTATATGGCTAGAGTAATTCAGAACTGGGTTATGCATGTATGTATGTATGTATGATATATTTGACAAATATAAAATTTGACTTGAAAAATATCATAAAAATTAATTTAAAGTTTTAAAAGTAATGATCTTTCATGTACTTCTAAGAGTACTGAATTTGTCATCGCAGGTATAAACTGAAGTCCTTGTCCTTTCAATGACTAACTCATATGGCCTTGGAAAGGTCACTTATCTCCTTAGAGCCTCCTTTCCTTCCTCTGAGATGAAAGAAGGAGAGAATTAGATGAGCTGACCTTTGGTCCTTTAGAAGCAATAAGTTTAAAAAATAGATCTGTTAACATTTTTTTGATACTGAAACTTTTTACCTCACCTCCTTGACAGAGTACTGGAAATTTCCTTCAGTTAACCAGGTAATACATTTTGTTTTACTGTAAGTTTAATTACCTCTTTAGGACGTGATTTCTTACATTGTGGAAAGGATTTTTAAAAAATCAATAAGAATAAAATTGAGAGCTTAAAGTATTCTTTTCCTTTTGCAGGAAGTTCTGAAGTAAAAAAGTTAAAAGATCCATCATATGCAATAAGCAGTACATCCAAAGGAAGCATTTTCCTCACAAAAGGTGAATAATGGAGCCATTACAGCCATCAGTCCAGCAAGAAAGAAAACTGGTTCAGTTTATACCTAGTTTCATTCCCCTGTGAACCAATGCCCTACATCATTATCAAAATATCCTTAGACCTAAATTGACTTTTTGATTAAAATATTTTAAAGGGGAGATGTATGAAGACAGTGGATCTCATTGGAACTAGGTGTTCTGAAATAATCTTTGTCTGAAGTCTCTGTTTTCTTCCTATAAGAAGTAGATTCAACAAATTAATTTTTCAAAGCAAGACACGACCACTTCTGAAAGCCATATTTGCTCATTAAAAGTAATTAAGTTATTATTATTTGTAGCTGTTTTGTCAGTCTGAAAAATAAATTCATTTGAGTCACTTAAAGAGATTTTTTTTCCAAAAAAAAAAAAGATGACAATTGGTTATGCATTATCTCTATTCTTCTAACTGGAGTTTCTCAAAGTCAACATTGGAAATGTTTTACTCTTGTCCAAACTTTGATATTATTGGGTCTTGTGAAGAACAAAAACTAGTCCTATCTCAATAAAAAACCAGTGTGGCAGGGTATATCACACACACACACACACACACACACACACACACACACACACACAAAACCTTCCCACCTCCAGTGTGGTTGGCTCAGCATAGAGTTAATGTTCATGTTGTCATCTGTAAACAGGGCATTCCCCAGGGATTCCCCAGAGTTCTAGAATATGAGAACTAAGGCCAGCTATGCTGCATGGGGAAGCCTATTTAAGGTTAGTGAGAAGGATATCAGGACTTCTGATGTCCACCCAATCATTTCACCTGTCAAATATACAGCTACAGTCTTGTGTGTTTCTAGTAGAGTAAGTCGATTCTAATATCTTATAACTTGAACCCAAGACCTGATTACTTAGGCCTTCAGGCTAACATAAATCTCATGAAAGGTATGAAGCTATAGGGAAAATCCAAGAAGAATTCTGAATCATTAATCATAAAATTCTGCCCATCCCATGAAAAATTAATATAAAACAATCTAGTCTCTGCAATAAATTAGGTATTTATGTAAAGTAAGGATCTGATAGTTTCTTCATTTTAAAACATTTTCAAATTGAACGCCTAATGAATAGAAATATATGGCATGAGTTGTATAAAAGAAAAATTCCAGTTGAAGCTGTTCCATTTGGCTGGCTGTGTTCTATAGACAATTCCAATATGTTATTTTTCCAGTAAGACAGAAGAATTTAGGTTCATTTGCTTTCCAACACTCAGGAAATCCTTAGAAATTGCTGCATTGTACATTTCATTGCTGGAAAGAGAAAGATTATTCAACGGATCGGTATTTGCATGCTATACAAAGTCTCATCATCAAAGTGAGAAAATGCTAATTTATTAATCAAATAAATAAAAAAGAACTTTCTCAAAGTCATATATATGTGTATACACACACACATATATATACTATGCAGCTTTTAGATATATGTATAATATATGTAACATGTATAATATACACTACAAATATCTCAAGGCCAAACAGTACACACGTTTAGAGAAAAATGCCAGGTATAATAAGAAGAATTATGCCAGTTTTAAACTTTAGTGACTCAGCACTTCAGGGATGACAACAGGCTTTCAGGCCATTTAGGTCATCATGCCTGTAATGAAATAGGATGCATAAAGAGATTTCCTAGATTCCTAAAATTCTATCTAAAATAATGAAATAAATGAGTTCTATGGAAAGACACCCAACAAAAAGATGAGGGAATTTTACATGCAACAACTGATCTTGACATACTATATAGTGAGGTCGACATAAATGAAATAATGCTATTGTGAATGTAGACAAGTGCTATCTTTGATCCTTAATCTCCTCCTTCTTTCTTAGCCTCCAACAAATGAAAAGCACTCTTTTTGGGGGGAAGGGGAGAGCTTCCATCATCATCCAGATGGCTTTCCATTACCTTGCAAGCATGTGGTATTATTGTTAGAATTCATTTACCTGGTCATCATATTTTTATTGTACTAACCATTACTCTAACTTTTGCCTCAATGTTTAGTATTCATTAAGTAATAAAAATAAATAATTTAAGTATCAGGGCTTCTATGTAGTAAGGAGGAGACAAGATTAGTTTATTTTTAAAATCTCACCTTGTCTGTGGGCGATTGAGAGAATAAAGAGAGACCATTTTTGACTGAAGTTTTTGAAAGGACATAAAATTAAATTATCCGAGGGGAGAAAATGTAAGGATAGGAAAATATTTTTTTTTAATAATAGACCTCCACAAATAAATGTCTTTCCAAAAAATGGAGAGGAATGGGATCATGTTTTGACAAATCTTGAACCCTTCTTCTCTGGAATGAACAAGTAAGGGTCAAGAAATGATACAGAAAATGACAGAAAAGAAAAATCAAAAATATCTGGTTTTAGGCTAGGCAGCTTGTGGTGGGGAAAAGCATCTGTGGATGGATCCTATGATCAGATTGTCTCAAACAAAACAAACCCCAAGTACTAAGTACAGATTTCTTTTTAAAGGAAATAACCAGACATGTGGGACAAAACTGGGTAGAGGGGTGTATCTGTGCACAAGAGGCATTTGGGATCAGATAGTTTCAAGCTAAATAAACCTTAGTGATTTAGTGGAAATTGTTTTTTTTTGTTTTTTTGTTTTTTAAGTAGAGTAATGGTTCAGAAAACTCAGCAGCATTGTTAAGACCTATACTGATCCTTTTTATCTAAAGGTCTAGGCCCAGGAAAATCTCATATTTAGTCTGGCAGTTATATTCTCTGGAATTGTGGTTGGGAGGTGCTAAGATCTCTATGGTTTGCAAAAAATGGGCAACTTTTTACCCCTGCCCCAGTTCCATCTTTTCCCTAATGCTTGTGTCATTAATCATAAGGAATGTAAGTGATGCAGATTTACCCAATCAGAACAGATGGGTAAAATTCATACATGACCTTGAAATAGAATCAGTAATTATCAACAGAGAGGTGTGCTTGGTAATATTTTTATTCTTTAAACAGAATAAATTAAAGGAATAAAATAATCTATAACAGAATACTTACTCTGTGCCTATTACCCACTCCCTGTCCTACACCAAAACCATCCCAACAAGCATATAGGGATTTTTCAAGGCTAGAAATTTTAAGAAAGCCAAATCAGGTTTCTTGGTCCCCAAATGTGATTTTTCTGTAAGCAAAGGAGTACAGGGAAATATGAGAAAATTTCCAACTGATTTTGGACTCATGGCATTCACTAGGTTCAGTCATTAGATTAAGGACTATGAGACTTGGCTCTTCCTCATGATGTGGAGGTGTAGACTCAGGGGAGCTCCAAATATATTAGAAGACTCTAAAGCTGCTTTTTATCTGATGACTTTTCTGTTCAGTCTATCGCCTCCATTTCTCCTACCTCACATTTCCTGAATCAGTAACAGTTTAAGGACACTAGAGTTTCACAAAAATGAGCCCAGAACGAGGGATAGAGCCAACTTTCTATCTTCCATCTCTGTCCCTCTATCATCTGCCTTCCCTCTCCTGAAGAAAGGTTCTGACCTTTATTTTCTCATTTCTTATTAAGAAGTTCTTTTCAATTCAATACCTAAGTTTAACTGATACCTGAGGGAATGGTACTGAAGAGAAGTGTTACAACGGGATTTAATAGATGAAGAAAAAATAAACTTGATAATTTTAACATTGAATGTTAATGGTTTAAACTTGACCATTAAATGTAAGGCTAATATACTGAATTAGAAATTAAAACCCAAGATTTCCTGCATACAGAAAACAACTTTATAATAGAAAAATACAGATAGAGTTATGATAAAGAGCTGGACCAAAATTTATTATGCTAAAAGCATGTCCTAAAATGTGGTTTTACATGACTAATGTGAAAATATGTTTAATATGAATATATATTCAGAACCTACATCATATTGCACACCATCTTAGGAAGGGGAGAGGGGAGCAAGGAAGAGAAAATTTTAAACTCAAAAGCTTGTAGAACTGAATCTTGTAAACTAAAAATAAATTAAAAAAACAAAACATGATTTTAGAAAAACAGTCCAATCAGAGAGACAAATGGGTAAACGACATTATTCTTAAAAACACCAGAAGTAAAAGTCAATACTAAAATCAAATACATGTCTACCCAATGGCATAGTATTTAAGTATTTTCCAGATAAATGTAAAAATAAACTGATGTAGGAAAAATATCTCTATAATGAGACAATAATTATAGCCATCTTTAAAGTCCCTCTTTCAGGACTTTACAAATACAAAGATAAAAAAGAGACCTCTCACTAAAGACATCAGATGAGCTTAAGCAATTCCCTCTATATTAAAATTCTTGGGCAATTTCATCCTGGTCTCCTACTTTTGGCAAAGAAGAAAATACTGAGTATCTATGGCCTGCCACAAGCAAATGTCACCCTATCTATATCATCCATTGTCTGTTGCTAATCTGTCCCTCCCAATCTCCTCCCATACCCACACAGGCATAACCAGTTCATTAAGTGGGAAGTACTGGTGTCTGCCAACAGTAATTGGAGTCAGATCTCAAAGGACTTGAAATGGCAGAGGAGTTTGCTATTTTATACTAGATATAACTGGGAGCCGCAGGAGTTTACTGAGTGATATGATCAGAACTGGGATTTAAGAGTATAACTTTTGGGGAGAATGGATTAAGGATAAGTATGGAGTAAGATTGGAATGAGGAGGAATTTGAAGCAGGGAGACCAAGTAAAGGCTATTGCAATTGTCTAGACCAGGACTTCTTAAACTTTTTCCACTCATGACCCCATCAGCACTTCTTAAACTGAGGGTCATAACCGATAGTTTAAGAGGCACTGATCTAGACAATAGAGATAAAGATGAAGCTTTGAATTAGGGTGATGCCAAGTGAGTGAAATATTGGGAAGACAGAAGTTATAAGACATGACAATTGAATGTACATGTGGGAAAATGCCTCTAATATTGTGAATCCTTCTTGTCACCCTATGAAGCCACTCCCACTTACCAGTGATCCTTATGATACACTGCCAAGAAGTAGAATTGATACTTTAGATGTGGTTGATCAGAGAATAACAAACTTTCAAAATATTAGACATTAAGGTTTCTTTCTTTTATTCTTGAATATATATTATGAAGCTACACAGAAAATCTATCTGAATTTGATTTGTATATGTGTCCACACATATACAACTTACAATAGCAGCAACAGCAACTTCTATTTATATGGAAGGACTTTTTCATTCAGATACCTATTTAACTCAAGTGAAAGAAGGTAACAACCCAGAAGTGGGAACAGCAGGATTCATATATGAACCCAACAAAGTATTCATTATGAGCAGTAGGAGACTGAGAGCAATGATGAAGGAACCCAGGAATAAGAGAAATAATGAAGGAAGAAATAGAAAATGGCACCCACTGGGTTAAAGAAAATGGGAAAGAGAGTTTATCAGTAATCCTGAGATTATCTGTGGGAAGCCTCCTCATACTAGAGTAGTGTAATACTCAACTCAATGTAGGAGGATAGTTACACTTTCCCCCTTTCATTTTAGGCTCCTATCTTGTTGCAATCAGTTTTCAGATGTTAGTTATCATTTTCAGGTGAGGGAACTAGTGTAGTGAATGCTGGGGTCGGGAGGTTAATTTGAAAAAAGAAAGTTTGGGAAGAAAAATGTTTATGGGTTTTAGGTGGAGTGACTACATATTTAATAGACAGGAAAGTATTTACTCACAGAAGAGCATTAAACCTTCAGCCAGCTATTTCAGAACTTGACACAATGGAATGCCAAAGGAAATTAAAAGTTCCCATTGATACAAAAAAAATTTCAGGTAAGATGACTGAATAGAGGTTAATGAAGTCCAGTAAAAATTCTACTAAGACTACTGTAGGGGGAGTTAAATAGTGGAAGTAGATCTTAATTTATCCATTCCCCCTAGTTTCAGACCTCTCACTAAAGATATTATGTCTTCAATAATGTTGTGAAACAATAATAATAACAATAGTACCAACATGACATCTTATGGATCAAGGTATCATAGGCACAAGAATATAAAGACCTTTCTATTGAATCCAGCACTCCTGTTTTTCAATTTAATTCAACTAACACTTATTAAATACCCACCATATACCAGGTATGTCTTAGATAATGGAAATATAAAATCAAAAAGGAAACAGTCCCAACCTCATGGAGTTTATTTTCTACTGAGGAGAAAGGAGATAATATGTAAACAAACAAATAAATAAATAAGTAGAATATATAAATTCAAGAAGCAGATGACACTACTAACCAACTGTTTTATGAAAGACTTCACAAAGATGGTGGCACCTAAGTTATGTTTTGAAGGAAACTAGGGATTCTGCAAAGGGAATATGAGAAGGAAGTACTTTCCACACATGGGGGACTATTTGTGGTGAGTCATAGAGGTGGACTAGGGAATATATCAAGAAAAACTAACAGCTCATTTTGATTAGGACAGAGAATTCATTAAAAAAGGACTATTATAAAGTCCCTAGAAAAGTAGGTTTAATAGTTATATAGATTTAGAACTAACAGGGATCTTAGAGGTTAGTTAGACAAATGATCTAATTTTCTAGATAAGGAAAGCAGATTAGAGGGATCAAGTGATTTGCTCAAGGCCACATGGTTAGTGACAAAAGTAGAATTGAATCTAGGTACTTTGTTTCCAACCAAATAACTCTTCCATTCTACCAGGCTACTTTGTAGAGGTCTTTAAATGCTAGCATGAGGAGATTGTATTTCATTTTACAAGCAATAAGGATTTATTGGAGATATTTCAAAAGAGGTAGTAAGAGTCAAATCTATGTTTTAGAAATATCTGTTTGGAAATTGTGCACAGAATAGATTGAAGAAAGGTGGAGCCTGGATGCAGGGAGATCAATTAGTAGGCTATTGCAATGGTACAAGTAAGAGGGGATGAGAGTAGGAACTAGGATAATGATTAGGTGGGTAGAGAGAAGGGCATTTTTGTTGTCCTTCAGTCATTTCAGTAATGTCCAACCCATTTGGGGTTTTCTTGACAAAAATACTAAAGTGGTTTGCCATTCTTTCTCAAGATCATTTTACAAATTAGGAAACTGAGGCAAACAGGGTGAAATGATTTTCCCAGGGTCACACAGCTAGTATCAAAGGCCATATCTGAACAAATGAAGATGGGTCTTCTTGACTCCTTTTGTGGAGATAGTATGAACAAGACTTGGCAACTAATTAGCTATACATATTGAGCTAGAAGGAAGAGTCAAGAATGAGCCAAAGGTTGTGAATTTGTGTAAATGGAAAGATGGTGGTGCCTTAAGTAGCAATAGGTAAGTTTGAAAGAGGGATAGATTTGAAGATAAATACAATGAGTTATGTTTTAATAGATTAAATCTGAAATGCTTAAAATATATCCAGGAGTCAGTTGATAACACAGAGCTATGGTTCAGGAGACAGAAGATGACTGTAGATAAAGATTTGAGAGTAATCTATATAGATTTGGGAGCATGTCATGATAACTGAGTTCATGGGAATTAATGAGATTATCAAAGGAAAACTTTTATGAAAATAACAAGTGAAGAGGGTCCAAGATACAGCCTTGGGATATGCCTACTCTTAGTGAGTGGGAAGAAGAAGACAAATCAACAGTGGAGATTAAGAAAGATCAATTAGACTAGTAGGAGAAAAGCCAAGAGAATCTAATGTCCCAGACCAATGGAGAAGATAGTATTCATGAGAAAGGGTTAATTCAGTGTTGATATTTACAAATGGACCAAAAATGATGAGTATCAAGAAAATCCCATTGGATCGAGAAGTTAAAAAATGACTGGTTGCCATGGAATGAAAACTTTCATTCAAGTAGTGAGACCGGAAGTCAGATTTTAAGAGACTAAAAAAAGAGATGGAGGTGAGATAATGGAGGCAAATAAATCTATTCAACACTTTTTAGGTGTGAAGTTGTAAAACAAAGAAGAGATTCAAGATAAAAGCTGGAGGGAATAGCAGAACCAAAAGAAGGTTTTGTTTGTTTGTTTTCTTTTTCCTGCATGGAGGAGACCTGAGCATGTTTGCAGAGAAGGAGCCTGTGGATAAGGAGAGAATGAAGATGAATAAAAGAGATGGAATTGTGGAGGAGGGGGGTGGAGGGAGAGGGAGTCAAACTTCCAAAGGAGACATTTCGTAAATACCCATTTATTATGTAAGTCTATGTATGAGGCACTGAGCATGCAAATACAGAAGTGAGGCAGTCACTGACTTGAAGGAGTTTATCTACTACAAGGGTGAGATCAATTGATGGAGAGATTAGCCTTGACAAGGATCAGAACAAAGGAGAGAATAAGAGGTACTCGATCATAAGGGACCTTGAGAATAGAGGACAAGATGGAACATGTTACAGATGGCTTCTAATTTCTGAATCTGTACAAGATAAACTGCAAGATCTGACTGATGTATAGGTGAAGTAAGTGACCATTTGAATGGCACAATTTCAATTGCTCTGGAAATACTCTGCTGATCTCTGAAACACCTTCTTTAGCCAGCATCCTGAAGGCACTGTGTTAGGTTATTAAAGTGCAAATGTCCCACATGGATGCTTTCCTAAAATCTGGTTTTGATAATAGGGATTGGGGTGGTGCATAGTAGAGAGGGGGAGGGATGGAGCCAAAAAACAAAAAGCTTGGGAGCTTCAGAGACAAAGCCAAATATGTTCTATCACATAATATTGTCTAGGAAAAGCCTTAATCAAGTCCTCTGAGGCAAAATTTTCAATCAATTAGCTAGCATTTATTAAATATATACTCTGTGCTATAGGACCTGGGTTAAACCCTGAATACACAAATTAAAAAAAACAAACTAGCCCCTGCCTGCAAGGAGTTATCATTTTATTGGGGGGAAATATACACATATATATGTATATTGCATATGCACATATTGGAGAAGGAAATGGCAAACCCTCCAATATCTTTGCTCAAATAACCCCAAATGGGGTTACAGAGAGTTGGATGCTATTGCAACAACTCAACAACAAAAAGATTATATGTATGTATACACACACACACACACATACACACATATACATATATATGTGTGTATATATGTATGTATGTATGTATGTATAAAAGCATATACGTAAATACAAAGTTATTTGGTTAGGAAGTAGTCATTAACAGCTGAGGAATAAGGAAAAGCTTCATGGAAGAGGTGGTGCCAGAGCACCTTTTACTTTTAAGGAGTTTGAATGGCCTAATAATCTCACATTGTCTCATCAAAGGATGTTAGAATTCATTCCAAAGGGATTACGTGAACAAAACACACATAAAATCATCATTACACTGAAGGAAGCTAAAGAAGGAGGATGTTCAAGGCATGGGAAAGCAATCTGAGCAAAGACATAGAAATAAGGGAAATAATTTGGTGTAAAAGGCCAAAGTGACTGAATGCAAAAAAAGGGGACATAATATGTAATTTTATTAGAAAGATAGATTGGATCCAGGTCATGAAGGCTTTAAATGCTTACTAGAGGAGCTTGTATTTGATCCTAGAGGCCGTAGGGATCTATTGGAGATTACTGAAAGGAGGAGTGATGATATCAGACCTATATGAAAATAGAATACTATTTTCACAATGATATAAGACATCCTGAAGCACTTATGATGAAAAATGCTATGCATTTCCAGAGAAAGAATTCATGGATCCTGAATGTGGATCAAAACATGCCTTTTTTACTTTATTTTTTTTTTGTTCTGGTTTTCTTGTATATGTTTTCTTTACAACATGACTAATGTTGAAGTAGGTTTTGCATGACTGCACATGTATAACCTATAACAAATTGCTTGTCTTCTCAATAATGGAAGAAGGGAAAGAGGGTGGGAGAGAAGTTGGAACTGACAATTTTTTAATGTTAAAATTATCTTTATATGTAATTGGGGAAAATAAAATATTAAATAAAAATGCTATCTTCACAGTTATGTGGAAGATAGATTGGAGAGGGGAGACACATAAGGCAGGGAGATCAATGTGGGAGGAGGTCTGTTCAATAATCCATGTGAAAGCAGCTGATGACCTATAGTAGAGAGGTGACTGTGAAAGTCCAGTACAATGGCATTTTGTCCATGTCATCCTTTAGGTACATATTTAAACATCCTTTGATGAAATAGAATGAGAATGTTTGTTCAGCTATTTGAGCTCCTTAAAAGTTAAAACTTCAGTAATATTGAAGTGGATTTTTTATGTGTTTCTATTTCTAGTCTTGTTATGAAAGAAGTAGAAAATTTCTACATCAATTTCCTAAATCAGACAACAGTTAAAAATTAACGGAGCCAGAAATTTGACTAACAAAGAAACAGTTTCCTTCTAATTGGTTCATGCTATTCCAAAGGACTGCTGAGCCACAGAAAAATTATATCTGGCTCTTCTTTATGAAATAAGTGCAACACTTATGGGAAGTACTGTCCAAGTTAGCTCAGTGATTTGGAAGATGGTGCCAATTAGACAAGATCATATTCCCTTATGGGTCAAATAACTTTGTTTTGTTTTGTAGATACTTGACTGTAACTTTTATCATTTTAGAATGCATACAAAATCCTTATCATTGTTCATAAGTAGGGATGGGTGAGATACGGAGATAGTCTATCACCATGACAAGAAACCACTTGCCTTACTAAGGACAGTATTATAGTGTCAGTTTTTCATTAATAATAATGCATTCCTCTGACACTTGAAGGTTAGCTGAAGTGTTTTCCTCATAACAACTCTGGAAGATTGTATTACTGTCACCAGTTTCCAAGTGAAGAAACAGAGACTTAAAGCTGTTAAGTGACTTGCCTGAAGTCACTACTGGTAGGTGTCAGCTGGGATGGGAAATCAGTTTTCATACTATGCCACAATGAAACAGAACCATAAAGGGCATTTAATAGAAAGCCGTTCATTTCTGAATATTGTTTCTGTCACTTGTATTAGTTTTTATTCTTTCATTCAACCAACCAATATATGTTAAGGGCCTTTTACAAATCATTACACTAGATATTGAGGGCTTACAAAGTTTAGCTATTTATAGTCGCTGCCCTGATGGAGCCTAAAGTCTAACAGAGGATGAAGTAGGTTTAGACTGAATTATGCTCAAGACCATGCTTTTGACTATTAAAAGTGATATCATCAATCAATCATCAATACACATTTCTTAAGTGATTGCTATCTGTCAGACAGTGTACTAAACACTGTGAAAAAGAAATCTGTGATAGAGAAGAACAAAACCAGGCAACTTTCAGACTAATGTTCAACGAACTAATTTCTAATCAAAGGATAGAGATGATCACAAAAGATACATTAGATAGCTTTGATCATATTGCAATAGGGAATTAGGGTTGAAGTTGATGTCAAACACATGAAATTCAAAAGCTTTTGCATGAGCATAATTAATGCAACCAGGATGAGAAGGGAAATGGTTAACTGGGGGGAAATCTATATAACAAATATATTTCATAAGAATTTGATAGCCAAAGTATATAGGCAAACTATATAAATGGGTAAGGCAAGAAACAAAACAAAACACATGAAGAAAACATTTCATAAGACATGGATCTCAAAAAACTTACAAACCATTAGCCACCCATATGAAAGAGTGTTCTATATCACTAATAAGTAAAAACAAATCAAAACAGTTCTGAGTTTTTACCTCACATTAGCAAATGGGTAAAATATTTTTTAAAATATATGGGTATAGGGGCGAGTAGGTGGCACAATGAATAGAGCACTGTCCTTGGAGTCAGAAGGACCAGAGTTCAAATTCGGCCTCAGACACTTAACACTTACTAGCCCTGTGACCTTGGGAAAGGCACTTCACCCCAATTGCCCTGCCTTCCCCCCACAAAAAAAAAGGAAAAAAGAAAAATATATGGGTATAGTCAAAGTTAGAAGAACTATGGAATTATAGACCTGCTAATATGTTTTTGGTAGAGCTGTGAGTTGGTTCAATCACTCTGGAAAGTTATTTGGAATTATGCTAAGAGAGTGACTAAAATAGTCATACTCTTTGATTCAGAGATTCTGTTCCTAGATATATATACCCCCAAAAGGGTTCAAATATAGAAAGAAATATCCCAAAATATCTCAAAATATTTATCATGGAATATTTTATTACATTTAAGAACTAAATAAAGGACATGTCCATTAAAAGAGGATGACTAAATAAACTGTAGCATAAAAGTATAATCAAATAGTACTGTGTTAAAAGAAACATTGAATGTGATCAAGAGGCTTAATGAAACATATATAAATTATTTCAAAGTGAAGTAAGCAGTAGCAGAAAAACTATATATATAAGGGCTACAGCAATGTGAATGGAAAAAGATATGACCAAAATGAATACTGTGAAATTATAATGATGAAGACCGACCCCCAAATAAAATATATGAGAAGGTATTTTCTTCCCTTCATTATGGGGATCTAGAGGGTACTGTGGATATGGAACATGGCAGATAATGTCAGACATGTAAGCTAGTTTGTTTTTAATTAATTTTTTCCTAATTTTTATTCTTTACTTAGGATTCTCTAAAACAGGTTGGGAGAGGGGCAACATTGGAAAATGTAGGTGATATAAAAATAAAAGAAATGAGTTAAAACTTACTTTCTCTTTTTTTGGAGGGGGAGAAGGCAAGGCAATTGGGGTTAAGTGACTTGTCAAAGGTCACACAGCTAATAAATGTGCCAAATGTCTGAGGCTGCATTTGAACTAAGGTCCTCCTGACTCCAGGGCTGGTACTCTATTCACTGAGCCACCTAGCTGCCCTCAAAACTTACTTTCAAAAAAGAAAAACAATCCTATTTTATCCCTCACTCATATAATAGATCGGTCTCCTTTTCCAGACATATGTAATCTTGAATTCTCATTCACAGGAAGGTCTGCCTCATAATCAGGTGAACAAACATGGAGGAAGGGATCAAAAGAACCAGCATCACATGAACCTTACGTAATACGAACCAAAGAAGGGTTGAACACACACATTAATAAACACACATAGAGTTTGTTATAGAAATACAATAAATTTCAAAGGGAAACAGGTGGGCATAGGGAAAAGGGAGAAGGGGAGAGTGAATTTTAGTGTATTGGTTAGGAAACAATCACAAGCAAAAAAAACCTTAACTTTGGAAAGCTTTTTTGTGGAAAGGATTAAATCCGCGGTAGTAACCAATGATTGGGATCTCTGAAAGCTGAAAAGAAGAAGGGCAGTAACAAAAGATCACTCTAATTATATGTAATAAGGGACTGAGCCATAGGGGCTTAGTTCTTTAAGCAAGTATAACATTCTACCTGATGCCAACTCATATTTGATGTTTGGGGAGCCTGCTTCTAAAAGAGTGTGGTGACACATAATGTTGGTATCCTGATTTAAATTTAGAGCATGCACAGGTATTCTGTGACTTCAATATTCTTACTACATGGTGAAGAAATGCCTTTAAATTCTTTCCTCAAACACAATTGAAAGAACACACACACACACACACACACACACACACACACTATCAGTATTTCTCTTGTTCTAGAGGCAATTGAAGGAAAATATCCTGCAATCCTCTGGATAAAGAGCTAGGACTTGGGATCTTATCTCCTAATTCTGGATATCATGAGACCCATGAATTAATTCCTACGCAACAAACTACAGTAGATCTTCCAGGATCAAAAATACAATCCCTCTATTTGGTTTTTAAAGACCTTTATAACCTGAGCTCTTCTTACTTTTCTAGTATTCTTAGACCTTTCCCCACTCCATATATTCTGATCTGGTGACACTGGTTTTCTTTTCTTTTACTTTTACTTTTCCCAACTTTCACTGGCTCTTTCTCTTGCCTAGAATTCTCTCCCTCCTCATTTTAGCTGCCTGGCTTCCTTCAAATCTTAGCTAAAATCCTACCCTCTACAATAAGCCTTTCTTGATTTCTTTTAATTCTAATGCTATTCCTCTGTCGATTATTTCCAATTTATCCTATAGATAGCTTGATGTATAGTGGTTTGTGTGTTGTCTCCCCCATTAGAGTGTGAGCTCCTTAAGGACAGGGACTATCTTTTACCTTTCTTTGTATCTTTAATGCCTAACACAGTACCTGGCACTTAGTAGGTACTTAATAAATGGTCATTGACCAACTGGCAACAATTCAACCAATTCTACATACATTTGATTATATTCTCATGTCTTTCTCTCTCTTCTCCATAAATATAGTATGAGATAATTTGTCAAAATGGGATAGGAACTGGACCTGTAATTTCATTGGTAAAGGAATCACAGGTGAGGAAACTCTCTACCAATGGAGATCTGCATTTTTGAGAGTTGCCTGGGTCACTGAGAGGTTATGTGATTTGCTCAGGAACACACAGCCAGCATGTGTCAAGGGTAAAATGAACCGATGTCTTCCTGACTTCAAGGAAGATGCACTGTCCGCTATGCCATGGCCTCTCTATTTAAAACAAAAAGTAAAACAACACCCCTACTCAAATCTACTGTAGGCAAACTAAATCCTTAGCATTCACCTCATCTATTAGTTTAGTAATCCTGTCAAAAGAAGAAATGAGGTTATGCTGGCATGATCATTTCTTGATGAAGTCATGTTAGCTCTTTGTAATCACCATTTACCTTTCTAGTTGTTCATCAATCATCTTTTCAATGATGTGTTCCAGAATTTTCCTAGGAATCAAAATCAAACTCACTGGCTTATTACTGGCAGGCTCTCTCCTCCTCTCCTCCTCTCCTCCTCTCCTCCTCCTCCTCTTGTTTCTCTCTTTCTCTTTTCAAAAAAAAATGTAAAAATCTGACCTTCTTCAACCTTAGGGTGACTCATCTATTTTCCAAGATCTTTCTAATATCACTGAGAGTGACTCTGTAATCACAACTTCCAGTTCTTTCAACATAGGAGGGTGTAGATGTATTAATAAATATATTTTATACAGATAAATGAACATATATGCATACATACGATCATGTGTATATATATATATGCATGTATAAATATATTTCTTCATTAATCAAATGTGTATTCTCTCACCATTTCCCCAGTAGAATCATCTTCTAGCAAATGAAAATAATCAAACTTTGTTCCAGCAGTTACAATTCCATTATAAGATGTTAGTTGAGTTCAATATTTTAATTAATGATTTTATCATGCTTGTTCCCTAAGGTGTTTTTTTTTCAAAGAGTACAGTTCTCAAAATCTATTAAAGATAAATACGCTGCTTCCCAAGTAACTACATACAAATGTGCCAAAGAGTTCCCTGAGAGTCATTTATTTGAGTCTGTAATTAAGTGGCATCTCTGAGCATACACATGGGGACATAAATTTTTTATTTTATTTTTAATGACACTATTTCTACATCAATATGTCCATCTTTTTCAGATCATTTTGCTACTAATTGGAATGTTGCTGATTCATTTTTTAAAACATATGAAGTGCTCAGTATATTAATTTTTTCACTATGGTAATTTAAATATAAACACAGAGACAAAAAAAATCAAGCCCTTCTCCCTCCCTCCCAAGTACTGTATTCTAAATGTCCAGATGTAGTGGGAAACAGTATATTGACTTCTGAGTCAAAGGACTTGGGTTCAAAATCTAGATTTGATATTTACTGCGTATGTGATATTGCAGATTACTTCTCTCTGAGCTCCAATTTCTCATCTACAAAATTGGAAAATTTAATTAGAGAATATCTAAGGTCCAATTCTTAAAAAAGAAAAGAAAATCTACCATGATCCTATGACCACATATATCTAATCCTTTAAATAAATTAATTCACAGGCGACTCTTATACTTTTCTGAACCCATGTAAGGATTTGTAGTTTATATGGGTAGAGAACCATAATGTTAAAAGATAAGTCATCACAGCCTATTCCTTTGGCTTGAGACTTTGCTTCCTTTCTTTTCCCTGAGTACTACAGTTAATTTTTTAAAATACGGTTCAAAGATTTGGAGACATACACCAAAGGGAATATCTGTTCACCAACCCTTCCTCTACTCCACAAGTACCACTGTTATGCTAGAGGTTATCAGAAAACTTGTATTATTTAATGATTGGTCCAAAATTACTCCTAATTATGTGTAAGATGAAAAGAATTAGGAGGCATTCAACATTACAATACTTTATTATAGCAGAAGTTACTATGAAAATGATTGCAAAGTAAAAAAACAACAACAAACAAAAACCCCTCAAAGATAATAAAATCACTCCATTGCAAGAAGGCATGCTACATGTGTAACAATAGTACACACTTCATAAATTATTGATATCTTTTGTTTTTGAATCTTCATTTCAAAATTTATTCTCCCTTGCCCCCTTCCAGAGAGCCATATCTTATTACAAAGAATAAAAAAAGAGGGAAAAAAAAAAGCAGTTCAGCAAAACTATCCAATCCACCAGCTACATGCAACCTTAGGGGCAATGTTCCATGCCGGTAGTTCCCCACCTCTGCAAAGATGCAAAGGAGGTACTTATGTTTCTTCTTTGTGGACAAGCTTGGTCACTATAATTTCACAGATAGTTCATATCTATAAAAAGACTTTAAGAGTTTTGAACATTTTCCTTATACCCTGTAATGGCTAACATAAGTATTATTATCATGTTCACTTCATAGATCAATCAATAAGCATTTAGTGGAGCTTCCCTCGGCGCGCGGACGCCGCCGAGGGCCTTCTCCCCTCCCCCCAAAACCCTCCAAGGGTCGGCGAAGCAGGGCATGGAGCCAGACGCCACCCTCCGGGGGTGGTAGGGCCCCGTTCCGCCGCGGGCGCGGGCCATTGCCAGCACGGCCAGAAGCTCCCCTCAGCTCTGGAGCCGAAGGCAAATGTGCAATACCAAGATGTCTTCTGATGCAGAGGGTGCCTTAGGCACCGCACAGATGCCAGCTTCGGAACAAGAGGCGCAGGTTAGACCAAAACCATTGCTCTTGAAGTTGTTGAAGTTTGCTGGTGCACAGAAAGAAACATTCACAATGAAGGAGGTTTTATTCTATCTTGGCCAGTATATTATGTCAAAACAATTATGTGATAAAAAGCAACAGCACATGGTCTATTGTTCAGATGACCTTCTTGGAGATCTGTTTGGGGTACCAAGCTTCTCTGTGAAAGAGCATAGGAGATTATATGCAATGATTTCTAGAAACTTGATAGCAGTGAATCAACAAGAATTTCCTAGTCCAAATACATCTATGAATGAAGCCAGGTGTCAGCTTGAAATTGGAATTGGTCAGGAGTCTATGCAAGAATTGCAGGAAGAGAAACCATCAACAAATCTGAATTCTAGACCAGCTACCTCATCTAGAAGGAGAACACATAGTGAAACAGAAGAAAATTCGGACGAGTTGCTTGGTGAAAGACACAGAAAACGGCATAAGTCAGAAAGTATTTCCCTTAGTTTGATGAAAACTGTGCCCTATGTGTCGTAAGTGAGATCTGCTGTGAACGAAGCAGTAACAGTGATTCAACAGAAATCCCTTCAAGTCCGGATATTGATACTGGTGTATTAAGTGAAAATTCAGATGATTCAGTTTCAGACCAATTCAGTGTCGAGTTTGAAGTTGAGTCTATTGATTCAGAAGACTATAGTCACAATGAAGAAGGCTAAGAACTCACAGACGAAGATGATGAGATATACCAGGTAACCGTGTATCAGGCAGAGGACAGTGACACTGACTCGTTTGATGAAGACCCTGAAATATCCTTAGCCGACTATTGGAAGTGTACTTCCTGTGATAAAATGAACCCTCCGCTTCCACCACATTGCCACAGATGCTGGGCTTTGCGAGAGAATTGGCTTCCTGAGGAGAAAGGTGACGTGTCAGTCAAAGGCAAACTAGAAAACCCCACACAAGGGGAGGAAGAGGGCTTTGATGTTCCAGATTGTAAGAAAAATAAAATAAATGATTCTCAGGATTCATGTGTTGAGGAGAATGATGAAAAAATAGTACATATTTCAGATTCTCAAGAAAGCGAAGATTATTCTCAGCCATCGACATCTAAAAGTATCATCTGTAATAGTCAGGAAGATGCTGGAGAATTTGAGAAAGAAGAAGCACAAGACAAAGAAACAAGTATGGAATCTGTTCTTCCCCCTAGTACAGCAGAGCCCTGTGTCATCTGTCAGAGCCGTCCTAAGAATGGTTGCATTGTCCTTGGAAGGAACATCTTATGGCATGTTTTACATGTGCTAAGAAGCTGAAAAAAAGAAATAAGCCTTGTCCAGTGTGCAGGCAGCCAATTCAAATGATTGTGTTAACTTATTTTCTCTAAATGTGACCCTATGTATGAAACTCTTAAAGAATGCCCACATATGACTGGTGAAATTTATTTAAAATTTTATTTTTGTACATTTTTTTCTGAGAAAATGACTATTTAATCCATTTTAGCTATGTCTTGTGCAATTGCTTTTTGGAAGGAATTTTTTTATTTTCTTCCTTTGGGGAAAAAAACCGTTTTGGTTACTTTCTTTTTTCCCTATTTTTGCATTATTTTTTATTAGTTTTCATTAGTATGATAGAGGCAGCAGGGTATAGTGGATAGAGGACTAGTCTGAAAAGAGCTAGGTTCAGATGCCACATTGGACACTTACAGCTTATTTGACCCAGGATGAATCATTTAATATCTTTGCGCCTTATTCAATTACCAAGACTTAGCTGCTAAGTCAGACAATTTGGGGGAGTAAGTCATAGACACTTGTATTGAGTTATGTTGAAACTATAGATCCTTTACTATTTGCATCCATTAAGAATTACTAGTTAATTTGAAGATTGACCATTTCTGTTTGTTAAATAGTTCCCTGTCTTCTCTAGTTGGGGAGTGTGAAATTTTTTGAAAAATTTGTGTAAATAGCAAATTTAATAAATATTATTTAAGTTTAAAAAAAAAGTATTTAGTAACTACCTACTATGTGCCAGACACTATCACAGGTAATAGAGATGCAAAGATGAAAATTAAGCAGTCTCTATCCCCAAAGAGTTTTCATCCTATGGGAAGACAACATGTATACATATAATCTATACATGTATACATATAATCTATACATCTATAAAATTTTATAGATATGATATACATATAGATATACATGGGGAGGCACTAGCAGTTCAGAGGGATCAAGAAAGGAATCAGGTAAGAGGTCATGCTTGAATTGATCTTTGAAAGAGACTGGACCTTCTATGAGGTAAAAATGGGGGGGGGAGCAATTCTAGGCACTATGGACAATGTGTGAAAAACTATATACATATGAGATTAAATGTCACATGTAAAAAAAAAAACATCAAGAATGTCAATTTGACAGAATTGTAGAGTACCTAAAGGGGGTTAATGAATAATAAGGCTAGAAAGGTAGATTGGAGTTGAGTTGTAAAGAGTTTTAAATGAGGAAACTGAGGCTCAAAGTGGTTTCCATTGAGTTGCCCATGGTCAGACATATGGTAATGTTCAAAACCAGCATCTGAATCTAGATGACCTGCCTACTTCAAATTCACTTCACTTTCCACTAAACCACATTAATACCAAGTCACTCTGTCCCCCTTACCCTATTAATTAATCCTTTGGCTATTCATCTAACTTAGTCAAATGGTACTGACAATAAAATTACACCATGTAATATGTTTTCAGGAAAGGACTATATTCAGATGACTTGTCCTAGCCCCAATGTGACATTTTTTGTATATACTTTGCTGATATATTTTTAAATTGGCAAGTTATTGTAATGATTCATTTTTAATTTACATGATGATTCATCCCCCATGGGTGAGGAGGATGACATACTAAGACTGGAATTATATTGCCTTAGTTATCATCAGGTGCTACCCAAGATAGTGCCCATGAAAAAAAATTGAAATGACTGTAAGAAAAAGTAATTCATTGATATTGCACTATGGCCATCATAGTAAATAGCTCACATTAGCCTTGAAAATTGCATTTACTACTAAATATTATCACCACTATTGATGAATTTTAGAAAAAAAAAGAAACAATGAATGATTTAGACTGTGATTGAATTGCTTAAGATAAAACTATCGTGTTTCAACAGAGCTCTTCCTGTAATTCAGAACCTGAGAGGCATTAAGCATTTATACATTGATTTAGTTAAGTTTTTTTTATTATTGTTCTCAGGTAATCGATTCAGATCCTATGGCATCCATTCCCCAGGAGACAGTTACATCCATATAAAAATTATTTCTGTGAATTTAAAATTCTGTAGCATATTGCAGAGTGCTATGAGAAATCATCAGGGAAATGCTAGCTCTACTATCCCCGCTTCAGAGCAACAGATGGTGGTAAAGTGAGTTGATAATGACTGAATAACTAAACCATTCTCTCTAGGGTGGAAAAAAAAATGCCTTGCAGAAAAAAAGGTCACCACTCAATGTTTGCAAAAAAGTGGGTTCTGCTGGGATCACATTAGTCACTACACCTCTCCTTTGACACTTATCATAGAGATCTGGAAGGAATAATACCTATAAGGGCACCTCCTTCAATCTTTTTATTTTATAGCTGAAGGAAAAAATTACTGTCTTGTATTCTTAATTATCTAACCATGGCTATGAGCCTTATCTCTGTAACTAAATATTAAATTTTTGAGGGGAAAGAATATCTTTTAGTCTCAATGTACTTTCCATATTGAGCTATTCATATAGTTCAATAAATGTGTTGATTGGTTTGATGATGGAAGGAAGAAAGGAAGGAAGGAAGATTTATTAGGCACCTCCTCTTTTCCAGTTGCCATTCTAAGCACTTTACAAATATTACATCATTTAATCCTCATAACAGCCCTGGTAGGTAAAGGCCATCATTATCACCATTTTACAGTTGAGAAAAGAGAGGCAGATAGAGGTTGACCCCTGTACCCAGGATCACATAGTTAACGTCTGAGACTAGAACTGAACTCAGATATTCCTGATTCTAAACCTAGGACTATCCACAACTCCTTAGAGCTGCCACCTTATACCACACCTCTGCAATTGTGTATCTGACTCTATACCCCAATTCCAAATCTCAGGTTCCATTGATTATACTTCTAAATCCCATGAAATAAATCTGGGAATTCCTTTACTTTATCATTTGGTATAGATTGTAAACCCCTTGAGGGCAGGGCCCAACTTTCATCTATTTTCATGTCATCAGCATTTAGCAGGGACTTTGCACATAGTAGATGCTTAATAAGTATTGACTGATTGATTATTTTTGTCAGACCTGTGATTTCAGGGATGATTATTGCTCTCAATAAGGAACCTATCTAATTTGTTACCTGTTCTGCAACTCAGAGGCTTAGAGAGGGAGTTCGGCACTACGTAGTTAGATGTCCTACTCAGGGTCACACAAGTACTATGTGGTAGAATCAGGACTTGAGCCAATCTTCCTGATGGCAAGGACAGTTCTCTATACTGTATGGCACAATATCTATCCTTATTTTCTTTAGAATATGTGTGCGTGTGCATATATACACATATATGTACGTATGTATCTATGTATATGTGTGTATGTAGCATCCACCATAAGAAAATCCATATAGCCAAAGTTCAAACTTGCAGAATTAACTAATTTGGGCACAAATTTTACACTGCATGAAGTCACATTGCATGCAGTGATGTAATTAGGGCAGAGCAACCAGTACCTTGTCCTTGGGTACTTGAGTTTAGCTAGTGTTGACAACACTTATAATCACTCACCAAGGAAGAAACAATGGAGTTTAGCACCAAATTTATACAGGAAGCTACCAGATAACTGAGCTTCCAGCAGCTTCCCATGAGTCATCCTCTGGTAGTAAACAAGCTTCACTTAGTCCCAAAGTCTCCACCCATAGAGAATGGGATTCTAGAGTTCCTGTCTGCCTCCATCCCAAATAAATTTATTTTGTTAGAGGTGATTTAAGAACATTTTCCTACTACTTATCCCTGCCAATCTTTGGGAGGTTTACCCCAAGAGAGAAGAATATTAGTTATTTTTATTTTCAGGCTACAGGTTTAGTCCCTCAGTTAATCAACTGCAACAGAATCCTAGTTTTCTTATGTAACAAGATTATTGTTATTATAGCAGGAATGAGAGAGACAGAGACAGAGACAGAGACAGAGAGACAGAGACAGAGACAGAGAGACAGAGAGAGAGAGAGAGAGAAGTAATACATATTCTTTAATGTTATTTCCACTGACAAAATCATAACCATTTATGATGTTGAATCATTTAATGGTGCTAAGGACTTTGGAGGGCAAGAACTTTCTCTGCTGAGTCTTCTGTGGCTATGGCTGCTGAGCACCCAAGGTTCCATCCCCAACAGAAGCAGTAGCCAGATCACACCTCCATAAGGGTTGCTTTCCAGATCGATGGCTGCATCATGCACTTCTTTCCTCCTATACCCAGGCTACTATTTATTTGGCTAAACAGGGACACAGCAGGAACAGCAGCAGAGTAATGAGGATCCTGCCATTTTGTCAATGGCAGCAACAAAGAAACCCTGACCCCAGGTCTTATGAGGCCTTATAAGCACTTAACCTTTAAGAAGCTTATGGAACATTAATGGATGGTGCTGGGGCAAGGCAGCTGGGCAGAAAAAACTTTGACTTAATATGACTATTCAACCAACCCAAGCTATACCTTCAATGTAGTATATAGAAAAGAATGTTGGCCCTAGTTAGAGAATTCAAATTCCACCTCTGATGTGCACTTGGGCAAATCAATTAACCTCAGTTTCCTTATCTGTAATTGAAAAAATTGGACTCTAAGGTCCCTTCTAGCTCTAGATAGGCAGATCTGTGGTCTTCTATGCTCTTCTAACCAAGGGGTTAAATCATAGAGACTTGGAGAAAGGGCACCTGACATAATACTCAGGCTCCTTTGTTTATGGGACTTTCTAATAAGCAGGGGTCCCCATCCTTATACCTACCCTCTTCTTCAATCTGTGGAGCAACATCATTATTTCAAGATTGCTGTAATTGTTTTGAACAGCTGGGTCTTTCTACCAAATGCCCTTTGGTCAACCCCTTACCACAGTTACTTGGAGAGCAACTTAGGGTGCCTTCTTCTGAACCTGGCAAAAACAGGAAATACCGAGAAGTAAAGAGCCAATTTTTTTAATTAAAAAAAAATTTTTTTTTTAAAGATCTTTGCTTTGGACCAATCCTGATTAAGTCTCACTGTAAGCTACTCCCAGCAAAATAAATGAAAAACTCTTGGAAGTTTAGGCTTTCAGTTTTAAGTGAGCCCTCATTTTATCTGAAGCTATGTGGGATGTTCATCCTTAATCTTTTCCAAATGATATTCACTTTGGTGGAGGTTCCATGGCTGGTCTCTTGCATTGCACTGTTATCTCTTAACCCAGGCAGCTGGGGCTAGCTCTTTGCCTTTTAGAACTTCGTGGGCTCCAGGGGAGAGAGTTTTGCTTAGGTTTATCTTTTAGTTCAATTGTCCCCTTTGCTCTTTGCTTTGTTTAGTTCAGGGAACAACAAAACATGTTTTTAAAGCTAGCTACCTTGAAGAGTACACATTTGTCAAGGCATTAACTGATCTTTCCATGGTCTAGTGGCTTTCTTATCCTAGTCAGTCTTAAAATATATACATGGTATGATTGCTGTGAATTTTTTGATAGGAGAAATCTAGTTCAAAATAACAGTATCTCCATCCAGGTAACAAAATTTCTCCCCTTCTTTTTGGCTTCAAGAGACAGCATGAGAGTGAATGGAGTGTTGTGATCGAGTCAAAATGACCTGGGTTCAAATTCTAAGGCTGACATTTAACTAGTGCTACTATGTGCACTCTCCGAGCTTCAATTACCTCATCTATATATCTCTCAGAGTTTTTGTCAGACTGATGAAATCAAGTCTGTGAGGTACTTTGAAACTTTAGAAATGAAGAGAGATTGCAGTTATCATCTTTAATTTAGCAAACATAAGCAGAACAGTGTATAATTCTATAGCCAAATGAGGTCTGGGTGGGGCCCCCCTGATATTCTACAGCTCAGATATCTGCCTGAGGGAGCACCCCACAAAACAATGAGCTATTCCTGACAAACTGAGCAGGTAGGCGTGGCAGGAAGAGATTACAAGTAAAGGAGTGGTTTCATTCTGGGCTCAATGTTCTAGAATTCTTAAGTAATATTCTCATGAGAACAGGAAATAGAGGAAGGGCAAATCATTTGTGAAAGTGAAGTCAATTGGGCAACATTGGGAATAAGTTATTTGCTTGTATTCAAAGATTATACATTGTCCTACAATTTTTCCAAGTATTGTAAAGTATGCATTTTGACCATGTGGGTTTATGTGTGTAATTTTACGTCTACCTAAGTGGAGTTCAAATGAATAGATATCTGAGAGGTTCCTTCACCTAGTGTCTTCCAAGAGAAACTGTTTCCTTTTGGGGGATAGGAAGAAGTAGGAGGTTAGGGAAAGAAGACTGACATTCTGTTCTCATCAGAAAGAGAAACCTACCAGGCTAGAATTAAATCTATCTGTCCACTAAATCTTGTCAGTCTAGAGGGAATAAAATTTAGGTCTAAGCTGCACTTCTGATCACTATCCCTTAACAGGGAGTTAGCATCCCAGACTATATAATCAAGCCTTGACCCCCTTCCCACCAAATGCCAGTTCCCAAAGAACATATCTAGCAAATAGCAAACAAATTCATTTATCTAAGCTGATAACTAATAGAAATCAGTGAATGTTATACAAGTAAGAATATACCATGAAATACACAGAGTGAATGAGCTCTCTGGTGGGGAGCAAGAAAACTCAGCTCAAATGAGAGAGAGTCCCAAATTTCACCCAAGAAGTAATTCACTGAAGTCTCTAGTGTAATAAGCAGGAGATAGGAACATGAAAAAAGTTCTAGCTTTCTCCCTGTTAGCTTCTTTCCAGAGTCTGTATCTCCTCCTTCAAGGACCTGAAGACAATCTGGAACCCAGTGTCTTCTTTCTCAAAGCTGGAAGCCCAAAGTCCAGGTTCTCTCTTCTCCCAAACTCTCACCAAACTCTGTCCCTTACACAAGCTCAGGGCATTGAATAATCAATTTCCACTAATGCAGAGAGTCCTATGCAAATGAGCTTTGAGACTAAGGTTTAGATTTAGAAGGGACTTCAGAACCCATATATTCCACCCCCTTCACTAAAAAGAGGAGGATCAGAGAAATTAAGTGACTTGCCCAACATCATTGGTATTTAATGTCAGAGGTGGGATATGGACCCAAATTCTCTCTCTCCAGAACCAGAATGCTTTCCCTTGTTCTAGAATTCTATACATATATAGAATTATTATATATACATATATTAATTTACACATTCACATATATGCAAATATACATATGCATGAGAATATACACATATATAGATGAGTAAGTATATGTATGAAAGCAGCAGTTTTACAGAGTCTATGAATATACATATATATGTAAGTGCATGTGTATGTTTATACATATAGACACATAAGTATATATAATATACATTCATATATGCATATACATCCATATAGACATGCATACATATATAATACACACATACACTTACAAGTGCATTACTCTGTGACTCTATGCCAAATTGATTGCACAAGATCAGTCAGCAGAAGGAACATGCTTTTATCACAGGCCACTTTTTTTAGCATAAATCATATAATCATAGCTTTAGAGCTGGGCAAAACCTGTTGAGTCATTTAGCTCAACTCTCCTGATGTTACAGATGAAGAAACTGAGGCCCAGAGAGTTTAAGCAGCTTGTCCAGATTTACACAGCTAGTAAGAGTCTGAGGTGAGATTTAAACCCAAGTTTTCCTAACTTGAAGTCCTGTGCCCAATGCACTAACCCAGGAACTTCTGGCTAACTTAGTAAGGTATGCCCTTTCAGGTAGAACATTTTTCTGAACAGCTTTAGATTCCCTTGAAGATTTGCCAAATATTAGAAAAAAGAACAGAAATCTGAAATTTCAGCTATGTGATCCTCAAACCATAGGTTCTTTCATTCCCCATGCAAACCAGCAGGTTATACTTAAAGAATCTTGGTGGAAAGACAAAATAACAGTTCAAATGCATCAACTTTCTTTTGCATTTAACAACACAATGAACAACAACCTATTCGCTATAGAGATTCTGATCACTCTATTTACATAATATCTCTCTCTTTATTCATAGAAATGCAGTGTCTTTCCAGGAAGGAGTGGTATTTCTTTTATAGATACTTTTCTGTAGGGACTTATGGAATATTTTCAATGGATGTTTCTTATAATTGAGTCCCCTGCTTTGCATTTTCATTAAGGGAATTTCATTCTCTGGTAGTTTTTTTTTCTTTTTTTTAGTTAAGCAAAAGTGAATAATTGATATATAAAATTGTAGTCTGATTTTTTAAAAAAGATATCTCAATGAAAGAATCAGAGAGAAAAAAAGATATAAAAAGCCCTACTGAGAAAGACTATAGGTATTAATCTAGAAATCATTCACTATCAATGATCTCAGTAAAAATTACCATAACCCATTTATTCTACTTGTGGTATATTGAAAAGGTCCTACTATGAGTCCAATTTGGGGTGACAAGGAGGGAGGATAGCACAAAATTAAGATCAGTTCTCACTTTTGAAGTGAAAAATCTATTCCACCAGATAATCTAATATATCAGATAAAATGCTGGACCCAGAATCAGGACAGAGTAGGCTAGGACCACTGGGACTTTGACCCCTTATATTGGTATCTAAGCAAATATACTGCTTCCTCAGTGCTGTTCAGGTCCCCATGCCTCCTGTCTTATGTTTTATTCCTCATAGTGACAGTCACCCTTGTATAATACGGTCTTCTCCTGGATTTTACTATGCATTACAATCCCATACTCTCCCCTACCCTCACCTCTAGGGTTCTATTACCATACCTCATCTCTACTCACTGCTGGTCTCATCAGCCTTCCCCCACCCCCTTTCCCCACCAACAACAACCCTAGGGCTGAAGCTTTCTACTATGAGACAACTCTTTCTGGCAAAACTAGATTACAGTTAAACTGTATAGAACACGCACACACACACACACACACACACACACACACACACACACTTTTCCTCAATCTCACTGCTGACATATCACCCCTACCTCTACCTCCTCCACTCCTACCCCAGTCAGAGCTGGGGTTGGAGTCAGGTAGAGCTGAGTTCGAATCCAGCCTCAGACACTTTTAAACTGTGTAAACCTAGGCAAACCACTTAATACCTGTTTTCCTCAGTTTCTTCATCTGTAAAATAGGGATAATAAGAGTACTCACCTCTCAGGTTTATTGTAAAGATCCAATGAGATAATAATTTTAAAGTTCTTAGCACACAGTAAGTACTATATGAAATTAAGACATATGAAGTGATATGAAATGAATAAAGCAGAACCTCTCATAAAGATACATGATTAACAGTTATGTAAATGAAAACAACTTTGTATGTCAAATAAACTGAGATAATAATATAGCAATAATTATGAAATTAGAGATTTAAAGTTCACAAAGTGCTTAAGTTTATATATGTATGTATACAATTATATACACATACACACATACACACACACACACACACACACATATATATACACATAGTACACACACATACTACCTCAACTGATTCTTTTGACAACCCTGTGAGATGTGCCATTATTATACCCATTTTATGGATAAGATAACTGAGACTAAGAGAGACTAAGTGACTTGCCCAGGATCACACAGCTTATAAGTTTCCAAGAAAGAATCTGAGTTTAGATCAATGCTGATTAATATTGACACTAACCGATAAAGCACATGCTAGTCCTTTCTTTTGACAAATGGAAAAGTACTCAAAAATAAGGGTACTTTTGTACCAATCGCAATCATTTCTTAACATTTATTTCCTGAACTGTTATAGAGGATTGAACATGGCAGGGGTAGAGGTTAGGAATTCAATTAGAAGGATGGGAATGTAATATGTTGAAATAAAATTTGCCAATTTTTTTCAATGTGTTATTCCTCCCCCAAAAGGTACACAAAATTTTTGGAAGTTCAAGCTTTCAGTCTTGTACATTTTTAGTATAGCACACTCAAATCTCAAACTCTGTTCACAGATTCAAAGTTTTAGGTCCAAAAGATATCTCAGAGGTCACTGAGTCCAGCCTTCTCATTTTACTGATAAGGAAACTAAGGCTCAGGAACCATAAAGGAGTTGCCCAGAGTTTCAGATCTAGAAAGTGCTTAAGGCAGGTTAACACTATCCACAGTAAGCAATTACAGTTTTAAAAAAAGGACAAGCCACACAAGTTAACCTAAACACTAAGCATAGGAAAGGCCTCAAAGACAAAGAATAAAGAAATGTTCTTTTTATATTTGGGTTATTACAACTGTTTGATAAATTATATTGTGGAGACCTGAGATGGAGAGTCAGAGAGAGTCAAAGAAGAAGGCTTTTCCCCCCACACTCATATACCATAGGCTAGAACTCTTGCTAACCTTATCACCACGTTGTCTGTTAGAACACCTAATGTTTAGTGACTATCAAATGAAAGGCTGATACCAGTTTCATAAAGTTTAATTATTAATAGCATTCTCATTAAAGCCTAGGCTAAGAAAACATGACAGCTTTCTTCTTTGTAGCTCTCCCTTTCTACCTGAGGTTATTCCTTCTTGTTTTTTATTAAATTGCATCCATTTACCTCACTCAGCCCATCTCCTCTCTTTAGTCAGTGTCCTGACAATTAGCTCAGCTGTCACTCTTACTCTAAACTAGCAAAATTCTTGCTTAAAGCCATTTTTTAAAAAAAGCTTTGCATTTTAGGGGATTTTAGTTTTAATCAGGTTTAAAAACAAACCAAAAAACCTTTCTCCAGATTTGCATTTTACAGTTCATTATTTATTTGTGTTCTTTTCCTCCTTGGAATATTGCTTTTATGTACTGCTGCGAGCCATGTATTCAATCTAAATTCATTATTTTTCACTATTCATAAATTCACATATTTTTCACATTCGTTATTTGTCTGGTCAACCCTGATGCTCAAGATAAGCTGAAACACTTATTCCAAATCCCACCCACCCTACTACTGAAGTCCTATTTTTAAAATGCCCTCTATAACAATTCAACCTGACATATCTGGGTGTCTGGGTCATTTGCATTTTGTTTGAGACAATTTGCACATAAATCTCTCTGGTTTCTGTTCCATAATTCTCAAGTTCTTGATGTTTCTGACTGAGATGACCCAGAGGAAGAAAATAGCTTGTGAAATGTTGCCTGTCCTGCTAAGTCATCCCTGAGCACCCCATGATGGCCCTTGGGTATCCCTTGGCAGCCATAACAGCTGCTTGTCCAGACTTGGGAAATAGAAATTTCTTACAGGGAGATTTCTCAAACCATTATAATGAAGTAATTTGGTGACTATTTTGAGAAGCTCTGCTGTCTTTGAGGACTGTAGGTTCCTATTACGTGCACTGAAGGAGCAACTTCATTGGAAGTTGTAGGTTTGGGGTAGTTTATTTCCCTCATGGGGGAACCTAAGACATTACATATTTGCATAGCCCTTTGAGTTTGTAAATTGATTTACAGGTCATTACCTATGCCTATGTAAGGGTAATGTAAATGGGAAGATCTTTCCCATTGATTAATAGGCCCTGCTTAAGTCACAAGGAAGCCTAAGTAACGTGAGTTTGAGTTTGAGTCACATGAAGCCTGTAGTGGGAGGAGGTTGCTGAATAGGTGGAGTACAGTCCAGAGGAAGTTGATCAGAGTAGTTAGAGCTGATGGAGAGAGAGGAAGCAGGCAGCAAGCTGTGGGTGTTCTTTGTGGGCAGGCCCCAGAAGGGGTAAGGCTTGCGGATGGTGGTGCCCTCTACATTGTTGTTGTGTATATATTTCTTTGTTGCTATGATGGACTTGGCTCTCTGGTGTTTGGCTTTCTGGTGTTTGAATAAATATTTTGGTTCTGTATTCCATGTGAAGAGTCTGTTACATTTTGTGACTCAGAATTACATCAACATATTCATATTTGCTGGAGGTGCTGTGAATATCATGTTGGCACTACAAATTATTCTGGTCATTCATTTTTATTTTTTTATCTAGATATCTAGGCTCCAGTAATCCTTACCCTTCATGGGATCATAGGATCATAGATTTGGAGCTAGAAGTTACTTTAAAGACCATTTAAACAAATTCTCCTCATTTTACAAATGAAGAAACTGAAGCCCAGAGAGACATATGAATGACATATAAAGTCACATAGATAACAAAAGGAAGAGCTGGGATTTGAACTCAGGTCCTCTGGCAGCAAGTCCAGGGCTCTTTGCACTGTATCACAATGCCGCAATTTCCACTTACCTACTAATTTCTATCATTATCTAAAAAGTATGTCCTGTCTCCTGATCTAGATTATATGATCCCAATTGTAGGTGACTGCCATACATCTCTACATCTATTCCCAGCACTTTCCAGTACTTTGCAATAGTAAACATCAAACAAATATTTGTTGAAGTACATTCATGATCTTCACTCTAAAAATAAAGACACTCAGGAATAAGAAAATGAATTCATTCCTGAATGTCTAAATGGTGGTAATGTCATAGCTGAGTCTTCAGTTCTCTAAGGCCTCCTATAAAGAGACATGATATTTTTCATACTGGTTTTCCCTGGACCTGTATGTGTTTGACCTATGGTCTTGTACATTTCCCAAATAAGAGAGTTAAATTAATAATATTTGAGTGCAAAGAAACTTTTATTGTTGTTCAGTTGTTTTTCAGGTATGCCCCATGCTTTGCAAACACATTTGGCATTTTCTTGGAAAAGATACAATGTCAAATGGTTTGATATTTCCTTCTCTAGTTCATTTCACAGATGAGGAAATTGAGGCAAACAGGGTTAAATAACTTGCCCAGGGTCACACAGCTAGGAAATGTCTGAGGCTAAATTTGAACTCAGGAAGATGAGTCCTCCTGACTCCAGGCCCAGCACTTAATTCACTGTGCCACAGAGCTGCCCTGCATTTAAATACAGAGAGAAACATTAAATGACAACTTTCTGAATGGGCACAGAGGATACTCTTTTGCTTGATAATTGTCTGAGATAACTAGACAAGAGATGTGTAGATTTTCATATGAAGCACGTGTCTTTCCCAAGGCTGTTATAAATGAATGAATTTAGGTTTTTAAAATATTATAAGGTTCTAGATCAGCGGTTCTCAACCTGTGGGTCGCGACCCCTTTGGGGGTTGAATGACCCTTTCACAGAGGTCACAGGGGTCGCCTAAGACCATCGGAAAATACATATTTCCCATGCTCTTACACATATTTCCCATGCTCTTAGGAACCGAGACACCTCCTCTATCCATCTCCAGGAGGGTCCACCCACATGCAGATATGCCCACATACAAGTATTAAAGGGTCACACATTAGGAAGGTTGAGAACCACTGCTCTAGATAAGTAGAGCTATGTTCTGTAAATATGATGCAGGCTATCGCCTCTATTACAACTGTTTTTAGTTCTAGAAAATAAGCTTACAAATATATTTAACCATGATGTATATGTCTTTTGTGAGATTGCTTTCAGCTGTAGGAAATAAGCCAATACTGTATTGAGGTTTTTGATTAGTAAATTGCGGAATGTGGCTCAGAGAAACTATAACATTAACCCACAGCAACACAAAAATTGGTTGAGCTAGATTCAAGCCATGAGTTTCCCTTCAATCTTCCATTGGTTCTAACCACTGCAGAACTCTGCCTTTCTCTTGCTTGTCCTTAATGGAATTGGCTGTCTCTCTGAACTACTTTTAGCTGTGACTATTCTAGAAATCAGTCAAGTAATTACCTTTTCCAGGCCGGGAAATTGATATTGTCAAACAGTCTGAAAAACAAGAAGGCAAAATGGGAAGAAGAAAAAAGAAAGAGACCATAGAAGAGATGCAAAAAAAAAAAAAAATCAATCCCCATATTAGAGAGCTCTGTGTTTTTTTTCATCATCCTACTTTATTCATCCACTGACCAGAAACTCTGAAAGTCCATTTATTTATTCAATCAAACAGGCCTAACATTGCCCTTTTAAAGATGGGGTTTCTATTGCATTTTTGACTTGAAAGAAATTGTGGTTTAGTTCAGGAAACAAAGGCAAATGATATTGAGATTTAGTAAATGAACACACATTCAGGAACAAATTTAAGCTTACACAGAGAGAGAATGAATAATGCCAACTAAGAGTTTGAATTTGAAAAGAATTAATCTAACAAACAAAATTAAAATGAGAAGAAGGGAAGGGGAGGAGAGGGGAGAGACGGGGAGGGGAGGGTAGAAGAGGGGAGAGGAGGAGAGAGGAGAGAGGGGGAGTAGAGGAAATGAAGGGGAGAGGAGGGGAGGGGAGGAGAAGGGAGGGAAGGGAGAGGAAAGGAGGGGAGGGGAGAGAGGGGAAGAGAAGAAGAAAAGTCACTCACACCTGGATAGAATCCTCTTCTGGAAGATCAACATGGTACAATCAAAGCATTGAGAAAACACATAAAAGGCGATGTCTCTATCTCACTATATGTCGGTTTGGGAACGTAAAGAGAGTTACTGAATTAAATTTCAGATGGAAGAATTCACTTGATTAGGTTTTTTCTTGTTAATAATATAAGTTGAACATAAGAACCCAGGAAGTTTGCTTACCAACAGCATAACCCCAAATTTGGCAGGAGATTGACAGCAAGCTTAGCTGGTATTGCACTGCTCATTTACGTATTGCCCAACCACTCCTAGTAAGGGAAGGGGAAGAAAGGGGGAAAAATCAATCAATCACTTATTATATAAATACCATATGACAGGGACTGCAACAAATTCTGGTGATATAAACTCAAAAATGTGAAGCTGTGACCTCAGGAAGCTTACATTCTAATACCCAGTTGCAACATACAAGTAAGTACATACAGGCTATTATATACAGGCAAATGGTTGGGTGTGAGTGGTAAGAATAAAGAGTCCATCATGACACTATGGTTGTGAACCTGGGTGACTGGAAGAGTGAAGGTCTTTTCAATAGAAATAAGAATGTTAGAAGTGAATATAATTACTTATTTGAGGTGTGTTGAGCTTGAAATTTCTATGTTCTATCTAGTTGGAAATGTGTCAGAGGGAGTTGGAGACATGATTGGAGCTCAAGAGAGAGATGATGACTGGGTAAGTAGATTTGGAAGCAATTTGCATAAAGTGATCATTTGATTTAGGGGAGCCGATGTGATCATTAATACAGAGAGGGTGTAGACCAAAAAAGAGGAAAGGGCCTAGGACAGCTACCTAGAGTGTAATGTTGAAATAGTCAATTAAAACATCAAAATTTTAAAAGGAGGAAAACAAGGTAAGAGTGGGGATGATGGTCTAGGAAAGCAGATAAAGAAAGGATCACTGGTTAGTTCATGAGGTCAGAGAATGGGGGGCAGGGATTCTACTGCTCTAATACAATCTCATTTCTGTTGTTTCTTATACAATGTTGTAAGTTCATAGCAGGAAGAGAACCTTAGAGATCATTTAATGCAATATCCACATTTTTAAGATGAGGAGGCTAAGGCTCAGGTCCCTGAAATGACATGTCCAAAGTTACACAGTTAATATGTGCTGTGATTTGAATCTCCTTCTGTAGACTCCAAATCCAGTGTTTTTCATACTTTGCCAAGCAGTTAGTAAACCTTTAGTACAAGTTTACTTGACAGCATACCAACTACAAGAGTCTGAAGAAAGAAATCACAATATCTTGGCTTTGAAAGGAGCCCTACCTGAAGCGTAAATCCAATTTACAAAATCAATGCAGAGTGAGGAAAAAGCCTTGTATAAAATATTACTGATATTCACAATACATATGGAATTAACATACATGTATAAAATCAAGAAGCATTTCCCAATAGATAATTGTGAAAGAACATGAATATTTTTTAAAAAGAATTCCAAAATAGCAATCACAACATGATAATTTGCCCCAAATCATTAATGTAAATAATTTTAACACTCTGCAAACTGGAAAAGTTAACAAAAACTGAAATAGTCAATGCAATGATAAGATGAGAATACAGGTACCTATGCTGTTGGGGGAGCTATGAATTATTCTGAATATCAGTTTGTAACTATGCAAGAAAAGTAACTAATCAGTTCATACTCTTGGACCCAGTGACTCAACTGCTAGGTATATGCCCTCAAGGAGTTTGAAAATAGAAAGTCAGATCTGTTATATACCGAAATACTCATAGCAACACTTTTTGTGATAGAAAGAATAATAATACAAGCCCATATTTATATGGCATTTTAAGGTGTGCACACATAGTTCATTGATTTACCAAATGAGGTAGATGCAAATTTTGTCCCCATTTTTCTGATGAGGAAACTAAGTCTGAGAGAAGTTAAGCGATTTGTGGTCACACAGTTAGTGAGTTTCTAAGGTTACACAGCTAGTAAGTGTCTGCGAGAAGATTTAAACAAAGACCTGTACTGACTCCAGGTCCATTTGCCATTTAGCAAAGAACTAGAAACAAAATATGTTTGTGTACCAATCGAGGAATGGCAGAATAAACTATGGTGTGTGAATGTAACAAAATATTGTTGTGTAGTAAGAAATGATGCAGCCAAGTTATCAATTGTTGATACTTCACTGTTTTGCTTTGTTACATAGGTTCATAAGATTAGAGATGGGAGGAAGCTTAAAGGCCATCAGGCAACTCCTTTATTTTAGAAATGAGAAATATTAGGTTCAAAAGAGGCAAGGAGAAAATTAAACTTCTTGTACAGGCTCACACTATTAGTAGTGTGAGAGATAGGATATGAAGTTAAGTATTCCTGGTTCCTTGTCTAGTACTCTGTACAGGAGTGCTTCAGTTTTGAGTTGGGGGAATCAGGAATGACTGCAACTGCCAACTCTGAAAATAAATGACCAATAGTCAAAGAGGTTATGCTACTGCTGCTAACTCTTAAAAATACCAAAGAGCTCAGAGAGGTAATACCCCACCTGCTAACTCAGAAAGATAAAATAAAACCAAAGAGCTCACAGAGGTTATAGGCAAAAAGCCTTCTTTCTTCCATTGGAACTTAAAAAGGCCTGGGTCTCCCACTGTATCCAGGGCCATAGCCAGTCATCCTGACCTATATCTTGCCATTGGATTGTGATAGCTCTGGAGGAGAGAGCAAGGCTGATGACTTTGCCCAGCCCTACCTAGCTTAAATCTAATTTGCTTGCAGGTCCAGACATTACTCTTCTAATGGTATTGCTCCTCTTCAAGAAGGAAGGAGGAAGAACAATCTGTGAGTAGTAGCTGCCTCTCTCCCCAGACTCAATTGGCTAGTTCTAGTTGAGCAAGATGGCCGTTTCCTCTCTCTTCCTCCTCTTCCTCTTTCTCCCACTCCCCCATCCTCTTTCTCTTTTCTTTCTGTCCTTATAGGGAGTCTTATCCTTACATGTGGCTTTCATTGCTTATACTTCACAAGTTATTATATGGTTTGGGGACTAGACATTTTTGTTGCCCAGGTCTGGGCACACAGTTTGCTTGCTGGGCCTTAGCTCTAGAAAACAGGGTGTCTCCTAACAGTAAAAAGAGAGGAGCAAAAAAGAAGGGGTGGTCTTGGCATGGGGATCCTGACATGACATAAAACCAAAAGACATCAATTAAAATACAAAAGAAAAAAATAGGCCAGCAATTTAGCAACCTACTTCTGAAATGCTGTTGACCCATGTTCTAGATTTCAGAGCGCTATTTATTACACAATGACCCAGAAAACAAAAGCCAATGACCCAGCCTAGAAAAGAAAAGGAGTGAAAAGCAGTTATAGAAAGTAACTCTGAGGTCATAAAATGATAAATAGGATGTTAAATCTGGAAGAAATCTTAGGGCTCATTTAATCTTAAACTTGCAGTGCCCCAACAAATGGGGGGGGGGGGAGGCACATCAAACCTCACATTTTATAGAAAAGATAACTAAATTCCAGGATGATACAGGCCTTTGTCCAAAGTCAGGGAGCAAATTAATGGCAGAGGTAGAAAGAGACAAGGAGGTCTCCTTACTACTAGACTAGTGTTCATGGTCACATTTAAAGAAATATAGACATTCACAGGAAATGCAGCCAATCTTGAAATGTACTACTGGACTAGAAAAGTCTATGCTACACTTAGCTTCTGATAAGTGCCAAGCTTGTCAATTATTTTCCTCCTATGTGTGAAGTCTGAGAAATATATTGGCATAATGGATGAGGAGATGACCTTGGAGGTGAGAAGATCAAGGTTCAAGTCTTACCTCTGACTCATAATGGTTGTGTGATCTCTGGATAAATCATTTGACTTCCTTCTCTCCTTCCTCCTTCCCTTCCTTCCTTTCCTCTTTCATTCCTTCCTTCCCTCCTTCCTTTTCTTCCTTCCTTCCTTCTTTCTTTCCTTCCTTCCCTCATTTTCTACCCTCCCTCCCTCCATCCTTCCCCTCTTCCCTCAAACTTGAACCTAAATATAAGTATATATAGAGCTGTCCCAAAATCCAGGAAGACTTAGGTTTAAGTTATACCTCTGGAGAGAGGAATAAAATGAAAGAAGGAGAAAAGGAGAGATAGAATAGGGTAAATTATCTCACACAAACAAGGCAAGAGAAAACTGTTACAATGGAGGGGAAGAGCAGGAAGGTGAAAGGGAATGGGTCAACTTTACTCTCACTGAATTTGGCTTAAGGAGAGAATAATATACACATTCATTTGGGTATCTTGCCATACAGGAAAGTGGGGGGAGGGGATGAGAGGGCAGATGATAGAGGGGAGGGCATATTGGGGAGAGGGTAGTTAGAAGCACATGCATTTGAAAAATGACAGGGTCAAAGGAGAGAATGGAATGTGGGGGCAGGCAGGATAGGATAGAGGGAAATATAGTTAGTGATTCACAATATAACTACTGTGGAAATATTTTGTGTAACTATGTAACAGTAAGCACCCTAGCATGCCTAGGGCGGCTACTAGCACAGGTTCTTAGATCTGCTTTTCTAAAGGAAAGCAACTCAAAATGGGTTAACAATCTTACTTTAGTCAAACATATCATTTACCTAGTTCAGGGGGAAAA